>LR736866.1:5757384-6256558 GCA_902654985.2 Oryctes borbonicus
TTTCTCTAAATTACGTTTCTACGTTTCTCTAAATTACGTTTCTACGTAATAAATTATTAAATACAAGAGCCATATGTTAGTTAGTGGTTAAAATAACTTACCAAAAACTAAAATGGTAGCGCCTATTAAACACTATTCTTTCGTAAACAAAGGTATTGCGACACTTAATTGTGTTAACTGCCAATTGTACAGGATATAATGCGTATATACTGGAACAACTACAGCGAAGCCTTTTCAATAATTGAATAGTAAAGAACGTCTTAATGAGCATCATGATAACAGCCAATTATGTTGCTTGTATTCGGCTACATTAAATTGAATGTAATGATTATATAAACACTCGAAAAAAGTTATTCTTCGTTCTTTGAAAGTTTCGTTTTGGTTGTATAAATTCTCATTTGGAGTCTAAAATTGAAATTTCATAGAAGTGATTAATATTTGGAAAGTCAAGCAATTATATATAATTTTGGATTTGCTTTCCCCCCTCGCAAGATATTTTTCATATAGCGTTAACAGCGGATTCATCATTTGCTTTAGGTAGATTTTGATGATGGCCATTGTCCTACGTGGCGGAATCAAATTAGAGGTTTGTATAATGTATACCATGTAGTGCATCGAAAGGATGCAAGAATCAAACCGCTAAAAGATTTACCAATTTTAATGTTAAGGCCTAGAGCTTGGAACATGATTGAGCATCATATCATGGTAAGTATTTTTTATTAAATTTTAAGACCCAAATATTATAAACGGGATACAAATTAATTTCTCCTGATTGCAGGTAAATGGGAGAAAACTTCCAGGTCCTCTGGTAGATTTTGCTATTTTAATGTATCATAATGGTTATCTCCTCTACCAGGAAAATTGCGGACCTTGTTTTTATCTCTCAAAATTAGAATCTGCCACTGAAGCGAAGTTGTGGAATGACATTTTTATATGGACTCAGAAGCAATTGGGTATACCACTCGGAACCATTAAAGCATGCGTTCTCATAGAAAATGTACTAGCTTCCTTTGAAATGGAGGAAATACTATTTGAACTGAAAGACCATTCTCTGGGGTTGAATTGCGGGATATGGGATTACGCAGCGTCATTTATAGCAAAATTTGGTAATAAATCGATAGACATTTGTTGCATATAACTGTAATTATGAAAAAAATTCAGGCCATCGTCAAAACTTTGTATTTCCCGATAGAAATAAATACGTAAACATGCAAACGTATTTTTTAAGGAAATATATGGAATTAGTGGTTCAAGTATGTCACTCCCGCGGAGCGCACGCAACTAGCGGCATGGCTGCTCAAATCGTCGGCAGTAAGAAGTAATGTACCAATTATCTATGTGAAATTACAACTAGTACAAGTAGTTTCTCAATATTTTAGTGCCCAAAAGATCATAGACAATGTAGTCACTGCTAAAACGTTAGAAATCGAAGCTGGTGTTGATGGATTCATGGTTTACGATATTCAGCTGGTGCCACATATGAATCAGGTACGTTAATTAAATGTTGAAGCTATGTTCGTTATTGTAAAACAATTTTTGTTTGCAGCTTTGGAGAAAGAAGCAAATTGATGTTAACCAATTGGAGGTGCAACCAGCGCAGGTTATAAGTGAAGTTGATCTTTTAAAGATACCTGCTGGTGATGTTACAAAAAGTGGACTACATCATAATATCCAAGTCTCAATATTGTTTATATATAATTGGTTGTACGGCAACGGACATTTCATTAACAAAGATGCCGTAGAAGATTCAGCTACAGCAGAAATTTCAAGATCCCAAATTTGGCAATGGATAACGCATATGGTAAATATGATTTGATTCTAACACAACGTGGTGCCATTCAAATAATTAAATAGGTACTTATACAGGGTGTCTAAAGCTAGTTTGATAGATGAATGGGAAGAAATTTATTTGAAAATTGAATACACAATATAGTAACATGTATGAATGGGAGTATCTGATAGAGATACTTTGATTACATGTCTCCTGTCGAATTAATTGCTAAACCCCCTTTACAGAAATAAGCAAATCGCATTGTTCCACATTTTAGAACGGCAGCAGGTAATGAGTGCCGAGATCCGACAATCTTGTAATCGTTGCATTGCGATATTCGCAGTTGTGTTTTCAAAATCCCACAAAAAAATTTGCGTAATTTGTTTACATTTGACGTACGTTATTATTTATTACACACAAAACCAGCGCTAAGGTAGAGGACGTGCATTTGCCATAAATCCATTTCTCTCACAATGATGCTTTAGCCATTAATACCAAAATTGCCGGAAGATAAATATTTTATGCTAGTATAACTATGAACCTTTCAAAATTATGTTGTTACACTCTCTTCCAGTATAAGCTTAGCGTTTTTGCAATGCGTGTTTATTTCACCTTATGCTATAATTTGTTTATTTTGTGAAATCATAAAAGAGCTCTTAATTCTGATTTTTTTAAATATAATGCATATTTGGGCCAGACTTCCAATAAAATTATCTATTTTATTGTAAGTTTTAACCATTTTTTTTTGTACGATACATAATTTTATGTTGCAGGTGAAATTAGAAGATGGAGAATTAATAACTTTCAAAACCATATGTGAACTCACCCAAGACTTTATAAATTATATGCCTAACGGAAATAAGAAGTATGCAATTGTGGCCGCAAACATTTTTCTCGACATAATAAGTCATTCAGAACCGCCAGACTTTATAACCACATATTTAAATGATCATTATGTATTTCGGGAAGTTCATCAATCATTACAAATATCTAAAAACCTTAGCAACGAAATGAATTTTAAAAATAAGTTATGATCATCCAAGGAATTCATTCCAGACAATTGCAATGATTTATAATTTTATTGAATTATATATGTATAAAAGTTTATAATAAGTATATTAAAATTGTGAGCAAATGAATAAATCTTATTCTAAAAATCGTATAGAACGTGTTAATTTTCGACAGCTTAAAACGCTGTGGTCCCTTCTAATAAGCATTAGATGCTGTTAAAGGCGTCTATCGTCTTACAAAAATGCGATCTTATATAATTTACAGGAATGCGTAGTGAATATTTTTTACGCTATATGGCAGCGATCTCTGCTAGATCGAGATCCCCCGACCGTTGTCCGAGATTCCGCAGCTTGCAATTGCCGCGCTAACGCCAAATCTAATTCCTCTTGCGTTAATTCCGTGTTCTGCCCATTATCTTGCATTGAAAGCGCAAGTGCTCGCGCTAATGCCTCATCCTCTGACATATTACCTTGAATTAGGTTTGCACTTTGAGTTCTGCAGGTTTGTCCTTCTCTTGTATTGGACCTAAAAATTTTTTTAGAAATTTTACGTTAGCAAGACAATTATGTGATATAGATGAGTGTAGGTTTTTACGGTTGTTGTCTACTGTAGAATAATCTTCTGGGTGTTGCTGTGTCGTTAATGTTTTACTAATCATATTGTTACTTTTTTCAGAAACCTTGGAAGATTATTCTACAATCATGTGAGCTACTTGAAATTCACCTTATTAATACTGTTAGTACGATTTACATGCAACACAATTTCTAATATTTTTCCCAATGAATTACTTACATATGCTTATTCTGTCTGTTCAATTTTCCTTCACAGCTGTGGTCAATAGGATGCCTATGTTTTAAACAAAAATTCATCGAGCAATCCTTGCACAAGACCGGCATTACTTCTTTAGTTTTACATCCTTTTTTCGAACACTTATTCGTAAATACCCGCCTACGGTTTTTTGCAGGATCCGATTGACAATCATTATCCATATGGGCACCTACAGCAACATCGGGAGATTGGTTTCCAACAGGTACGGGTACGTTGCATAAGGGGCAAACAGGCACTTGATTATTTTTCTTGTATGCATCGGTGCAGTCGTGAGTTGTATAGTGGTAGTGTTCGTTGCTGGAGATTAGTTGAAAATTAGTTTGGGACGGTTGAAGTTAAAGATAACTTACCAAAAAATTTTTCCACAAGCATCGCATTTTATGGGTAAAAAATCTAAAATAAAAAATAAGGAAATGTTTCTTTTTAAAGGTATATGTGAAATAATAAAATCTTACTTACCTAACTTGTTACAATTTTGACTTGAACAGTGATTACCTAAATGAGGGAACTCCATGGTAATGAATGGGAGAGAAGCCTAACGCTTGCACTTTTTATAATAAACCCGACACTATTCCTGAACAATCTAGAAGCGTGTACCAGCAATAATTACAATGCAATTTCTATGACATTTGTATTGTTTTGATTATTGCTATAAACATGTTGCCAACATCGTAATTTATGCGAAGAGGTGTAGCCAACTGTGACATATTATTGTTGCTATTAATTTAAATTGAATTACAAATGTAATGCTTAGAATGTATTTAATTTCTATTATATCGACATCGATTACCCAGTTAAATTATCAAGTAGTACACCAATGTTTCTTAAGTCATCCTTTTAGGTTGAGATTGATGAAAATTGTAAAATAACCAGATTGAATAGGTCCGGGCTATTGCAATATCATTTTTCAAAATTAGGATCAACATAACAGCGGTGGTAATACTGAATCGAACGTCCTAAACAGTTGGCAATAGTGTTTACCAGCTGAGTCGGTATGCAGAGACATGATAATTGACAGTTTTGTTAATAGTATCAATATTGTAGGAATAAATTAATAAAATTGAAGAAACGTACACATTGATGGAATTAATAACAATACCAAAGGTAAGGCTTCCCTTTTTAACATTGAGTTCTTTTATGTATCATTCTAAATTATGGGTTAACAGTAATAATATATGTATATTTATATATAGTAAATAATCGTATTTGTTTATAAAACTTTCTCATTTTTTTGTTATGTATTGATGAAGCTATTATAAGCGTTATCTCTACTTGACGGTTTACGCAACATTTACAATTAGAAAATTAATAAATATTATTTCGCATAATTATCCAACTAATGTTCCATGCGCCACACTTATTAAATAACGTGTCAATTTTCGAATTCAGGTGATTAAATATAGAATATCTATTTTCTCACAATTAATAATAAATAAATTAATTAAAACGTTTTTACCCGCCTTTCTGGATCTGGAATACCTCCCAAGGGTATATTTCATAAGGTGGTTAAAACGCAGACTCGTACAAAATCAGCTGTCCAAGCACACAAGAGGGTTTCTTATGGTCGGTCAGATGTATTTTATTGTTCGTTAGTTATTCGCGATCGCATGAATCCCTTGCCAGATAACGATTTAATTCAGTACGTGTTTAATTAAAAATGTTTTTGTCCGCTTAAATAAACGTTGATTTGAATTCGTCCAATTATGCAAAACTACGAAGAAATCGCCGAAAACGGAATTAAATATTCAACGTCGATGTACGGTAGGCTAAAGTCTTGGATATTAAATGGCAATGATGTTCCCGATCCAGAAGAATTTCGAGGAAACTTAATTAATTTCAAGGTAAACAGACAGCATCGATTTAATTTTTAAAAAGCTTTTCGTTCGTATTTAATATTGATGGTTGCGATTCTCAAAGCAAGTCGCGTTCAGAGTCACGTCGAGGTCCTAATTTAACCAATCAATAGAATGTGGGTCGCGACAACAGTGTTTATTGAGGGATGGGCGATATTTGCGGATTGCAGAAAGCACCTGTGTATCCTGCATACTTTTATGTAAATTCATAGATAAACGATAAAAAGCATCACGCATACATATTGAAAACAAAACACAATTCAGAAAGGGCGCTTAATAAAATAATTTAATTGCTATTTTTTTAAACGGTAGCAAGAAGCGGCCTTCGCATAGGGTGGTACAAAATTACTATGAGAATTAGTGTCAAATGAATGCAATATTTCGCATTAATTTGGCAACTGACACGTCATTTGTGAATTTATTTGTCTTACACGAAATACATACAGCAACGTACGTTACATAAGGCATATTTATTAGCAATTTCTGCTGTAATCATGCCACACAAATCCAACAAAAAAAAGTGAGACGTATTAATGCAGCGCTGTGGTGTATCAAAGTTTAACAGGTGTATAATTTCATTATTCAGTTATTTTTAATTCTGCAATATGTGAATGGTCGGATTAATTTGTATTGTGCAAACTTTCGCCTTACACCTTAATTCTTACGTTAATTTTGCACGACCCTATCTTAACGTCTCTTAATTCGATAACTGAGATAACTTTGATACCCTATATCTACTACGTAAAGATAAAAATATTTATATATCGTTTTATTCTTTTGTTCTCATTGGTAATTTTCGGTTATTTCTGTCTCCAAAATATGATTAAAGAATAATTTAGTTTTGTTTGAGGATATATTTTTTTCAGCCAAATGTGCTATTTCGCTGCTGTGTGCATATTAAAATGCTTTCTATTAATTAATTAAAATCTAAAACATCAGCTATCGTTATGATAGTAGTTTTTTTTTTTTGATGACGTAAGAATCATTGCAGTAGATTTTATTTCGTTTGTCAGTTGTCGAGTTCTTTCGAGAATCCTTCCGCTATATGAGAGGATTTGATCAAGTTTAGTACCTATTTCCGGATAATCAATCGTAACCGCCAACAAGGCAACAATGAAACCTCCTCATTTAACAACGAACATAAATTTTTCATTGCTAATATTAATTTTATTTCTATCTAGATACCGGGAATTTAAGACGACATTCGACGATTCCCTTAATTTTTTTTTCTATATTCTTTAATTTTGCAATCATTTCGTCCTTTATAAATTTCCAAATTTCAAAACTGCACATCCTTCTCAAGAGTTTGTCGAGAGATTTCATTAACTGAACTCGATTCAGTGAATTGTAACTTTATAGCTATACATTTTTTTGTTACTTGTAGGGTAGGAAGCTTAAAAAAAAAAATCGGCAACAATGTACGTGATTATAAAGTTTTACCAAATTGTTACACAAGCAAAATTATTAAAATGACGGTTGGGCTATTTTTTAGCAGGTCTCCTTATGCAATTCGTTCGTAATAATATTTATAAAATAATTTATGACCACGTATTGCTGTATAAAAATAGTACAAGAGGCTACGAAATAATATATTCCTTACTTGTTGTTCATATCATCTACAGATAGAATGTATATATGCTTGAAACAGATAAACATCAACTCAACATTGATATTTTATGTATATGTATTTCCTGTTACAATTTATTACAATAATGTAAACATTGGAATAGTGTTTTTGATTAACGCGTCTGTTAGAAAGCGATTAAATTCATGTTGTTATTAAGTGTTAAGAAATTGATATTAAAATAGAATTATTAACATTGTTTAATCGAATAAGAAAGTTGGAAAACTTAAACTTTCGGAGTATTTTAATTCTTGCGGCTTCTGGGCGTGTTATATTTATAATATTTGATAAAAATTGACCTCTTTATTAGATCCCAAAAGTATATGTATAGTATTTTTAAACGGCGTATCGTTATAAATATTCTCATTTATGAATGGGTCTATTATGTCTCCTGTAATAACAAGATAACTACATATTGTAAGAAATAAAAGTGGACATGTGAAATATTATTCATGTCTTCATGATTATCATTAGTTTTCAGAAAAAAAAAAAAATAATGAAAGTTGTTCTTTCATGTTATTTCATATTGTATATTGTCAAGTCAGAAATAATATAACTTTTCCGATCTTCCAATAGAAAACATGATTTTCACAATAATTGATGATAAAAGACATCATTTTCACTCATTCGATTATTATCGTGCTTCTATTTCTTGTTTATAGGTCGAAAATGTGCAGATGCTCGATAGATATTCGAAAACGCCTTCTCAAGGAACGTTATATTTGACACCTACAAATTTAATATTTGTAGATCACGAGGGAAAGAAAGAGACATGGGTACAGTTATGACGCTTCACGATGAATTTGTCGAGATTTGAAAAGTTTCATTTTTAGATTCTCCATATGCATATGGCGAATGTGGAAAAACTTCCCTTAACGACGACAGGATCTCCGCTACTCATTCGATGCAAAACATTTTTGTCTGTGACGTTCGTCATCCCCAGAGAAAGGGATTGCCATGATATATACACGTCGCTTCAGTTACTATCGCAGCCTAGCAATATTGAAGATCTCTACTGTTTTGAATACAACTTTAAGAATGGAAATATGCCGAAATCAGAGGGTTGGAACTATTTCAATATACAATCGGAATATCAAAGAATGGGTCTTCCAAACGACCAATGGTGTTTAACCACATGTAACAAAGATTATGAGGTACGTTTGCTTTTATTATTAGTTTGTTATTATGCAATCGGCCTTGTTTACAGTTATGTGATACGTACCCTAAGCATTTATATGTACCCGTTACTGCAAATACAATGGTCCTGGTTGGTAGTTCGAGATTCCGATCGAAAGGCCGATTGCCTGTATTATCATACTTACATCACAATAAAGCAAGCATAAGTAGGTGCAGTCAACCGTTATCAGGATTTAGCGCTAGATGTGTGGAAGATGAGAAGTTACTCAATCATATTTTGAAAACTAATCCGAATGCAAATTACATGTATGTTGTGGACACGAGACCGAAGGTAGGGTAATCAGCTTTGACAAATAAAACGGAGGACCTTAACCTTTGCAAAACTTAAAACTGTATTTAAATATATTTACATTAGCGACGTTTAGATGTTGTATCCACCAATTTTTCTCAATGCGCCGGTGGAGTATTTTTGCACACTTAATTTGGCTTCAGCTAGTGTCTTTAAAAGGTGTTTGCAACCTTTCACTTAAGTTTTCGCAAAATGCTACAAACGTTGTTTGTCTGAATTTTATTTCGTTTCTCAAAGAAACACCCGTGTGCCATTTTAGAATAATTCGTCCAATAACATCATTTTGCTAGTTTTGAAACGTGTACCTTTTATACAGAAAATAAACGTGCTCCGTTTTATTGGCCAGGGCTCTACTAGGGGGCAATAAATATCATGTATTTTATCAAACACGTTTTTTGTTCTACAGATAAACGCTATGGCTAACCGAGCGACAGGAAAAGGTTATGAAAATGAGGCGAATTATGAAAATATTAAATTTCACTTTTTGGGTATTGAGAATATACATGTAATGAGGAATAGCATTGCAAAAGTGATGGAGAGTAAGTATGATTTGTATTTTCGAAATAGTTCTTTTTGTAAGGTTACTTTATATCCATCAGAACTTCTTAAGAGGAAGAAGATAATAATAATAAGATAATAAAGACTAAAGATGGCCGCTTATATCGTTTGCGCGAAAAATTTAATCACTCTTCCTCAGTTCGGAACAAGCCATAGTATATATAAAAAAAAAACTCCTATTACATGTATATTATAACTTTTTATACATATTAATCTGGTGGTCTTGTTATTATTAAATTTAAGCATGCGAACAAAAAAATCCCACAATGAATAGTTTCCTAAGTGGTATTGAGTCAAGTGGTTGGTTGAGACACATCAAAGCGATATTGGACACATCTTGGTTCATCGCCCAGGCCATTGAGGAAGGGATAAGCGTAGTTGTACATTGTTCAGACGGATGGGATAGAACGGCTCAAGTTTGTTCGTTGGCTTCAATCTTGTTAGATCCGTATTACAGAACTATTGCAGGTTTTCAAGTAAGGAAACATTTTTCTTTTATATTTATATTCTATTAATCCTTTTTTTCTGACAAGGCGCTCATTGAGAAAGACTGGTTAGCGTTCGGACATAAATTTACTGAACGTTGCGGACACATACAAAGCGAAAGCAAGGAGATATCTCCGATTTTTACGCAACTCTTGGATGCTACATGGCAATTGATGCAGCAATTTCCATTATCGTTTCAATTCAATGAAACATTTTTATACACCCTTCACGATCACGTCCATTCGTCCCAGTTTGGCACGTTTATCGGAAATTGCGAGAAGGATAGGTTAGATTTAAGGTAAGATAATACCAAATTTTTATTAATGTATTTTAAACAAATGCGATTTTAGATTATCAGAACGAACGTATTCTCTATGGGGAGATATGGCTAGTCAAATGAATGAATATGTCAATCCGCTGTATGTTGCAGACGAAACACCCGGAACGCTAGTACCTGTCTTATGTTCGCAAAATATTAAGTAAGTCACGGGAAAAAGTAAAATTTAAAACTGTTTACATCTTGCAAGTTATTGACTAAAATATAAACAGTCCTGTACCAGAATTTCAATAACGGTAACGATATATTACCATCTTATGCATAGATGACGCTACTTGTTAATATGAGATCGAAAGAATTAAGTGCGGGTTTACTTTTTGTGGCTGAAATCAACTTAAAATTTTAAATATGACATCAGTGTTCTCAAGATTCAATTTTATTGAATTTAGTTTACCAAAAACGAAGATTTGGGTACTTTCTCAAGGGTCCTACGAATCAATAAGCTTTTTAACGAAGATACTGCCAGGGTTCGTTTCTCAATAGGGCTTTCTTTTGTTAGCAGTTACCCATACAAGTTCTGCACGAATTCGACCGATTCGCCTGTTTCCATATTGACGATAGGTGTATAATCTTTGTGTATAATGTTTTTTCAAAAGAGATACCATTAAGTTCAGCTAATTTTGTTTCAGGTTCTGGAGAGGTATGTATTGCAGACATGAAAATGGCGTACATCCACGTGAGCCTTTAGGCGATTTATTGCTCGCTACGTGCAATCATAGTCACGCGTTAGAGGACCATATTCAGTATTTAAAGAAGGTATTTCTGTACATATCCTTGAATAAGTAACGTATGAATTAAATATATTGTCATTTTAGAAAATTTCAACCTTAAAAAATGTTCTGTCGAAACCGTTTGAAAAAGAGAAAACTAAAAAGCAAACTGTGAGATTAGATAATCGTAATCTAGTGGACAATAAATATTTATATGAAACTAGTATAAGAGAACTTCAATCCGCAGATGATAATCACCCGTTAAAAGCGGATTTGGATACGGAAAAGATCAATAGCCACGATAATATATCGGTTGGTATGGAAGCTATTACGAAAGACTTCGATTCAGTAGCTTTAGATTGGAAAACCATTAGGAATATAAGTGAATGTCGTTGCTCTACACAGTTTGACCATCTCAGAAGAAAGGTAACGTCTTGTGGAAATATACAGCAACAATAAAAAAAGTAATACATATTTTTTCAGTATCATTGCAGAAAATGCGGCGATGTCTTCTGCACTAGATGTAATGATAAACAGATCGTTTTGCCTGGCTGCTATGCCCATAAACCTGTACCAGTATGTAGACCATGTTACGCACTTCTATCAAATAACCAGGAAAACACCAATGACATGTTTGAATAAAATTCATGTACATACAACATCTTGTTAAAAGATTATTTATTAATTTTATCATTCATTTTTGTTGTGAACCAGATTAATTATAAGTAAATTTTCACATTCCTTTACCTGTACTAAAAGAGATAGATATCTACTGTTATTTTCTAGCTCTGAAGTAGCTTATGATATGTAATAGAAAATAAATTAATTACAATGATTGTTTGAATTTACTATTATATTGTAAATATAATTTTTAGTTAGAAATTCGCTTTCTGTTGTTTTTCTTTTATTATTATTTTAAATATCTTTTAATTTGTTGATCCGCTTCACCCTATTGTGTGGAATGAAACGGATTAACAAATAGCTTATAAGAAACAAGTAGTAAGTACAAAGAATAGTTTATTTTTAAAGCGGGGGATTTTCCTTTGATATTTGTCGGAGAGCAGGGCGAGGAGCAGTGAAAGAGTGGGTAACAAAATTTAGAAAATGATCTCAAACAATGCGTTCTCGAAAAGTTATTTAACTTTAGCTGTTACAACAATATAAAAACGTTTCAAGTAAGAAAACTATACTACCCACCATAGGGGTTTAATGTCGCTTTTATGAGAATTTTTTCAAAAAGAGAACGATAAAAAATGTATATTTATTTGCGATTTTTTATGACTGATAAGTCGGCTACATCCAAGTATACAAAGTTTTACCAGTACAAAGTTTTTGCCTTTAAGGTGTTAATTGTCATTTTGGTTGCCACGTTGGCCTATACTTTTTTTTCTTTGAGAAATCGAAAGTTGTTTCGATAAACAATTTTTTTATTGTTAAATAGTTTCGCATTTCTGTAGAATGTTAAGAATTTATATTCATTTCAATAGATACAATAAAATTTAATGCGTGCTGGAAGAGGGAAAACAAATTGATGCATCACCTACAGCGAGGTCCTAAAGTCGAGCAATAAATTTCACTGTTTATCGTGGTTGCATAAGTTGTTCAATAATTTGAATCTTCCGTAAAAATAGTTAGCCTTGTAGATTTCCCCAACCACTTATTTATTTAGTGTAAGGTTGCTTCAAACATTTTCGGCTCTACAAGGATGCGGTTTATGTTCAAGATCAAATATTAAAAGTTTACATAAAATGGTTCGTGTTCATAAAAAAAAATTGAAAAAATGTTAAAACGAACATATTTATATCAACTAACTATAATTCAATATTGTTGAAAAATAGTAATTAACAAAGCAGGTAAAATAATAACGAGCTCCGAGCATAAAAGCAAAGTGATTGAATACCAAAACTTTTGTTGCTGCATATCCTGATATTCATTCATTAGTATATGCGGTATCATTGGATTTCTCTTTCCATTATCTTTAATATCCCAAAATATACAGGGTGCTCCATTTAGACCTCCGGTAATAGCGCAAATTGAATTCTCGCTAGCACCAAAAGTTATAGTTTATAAAAATAGCAATTCGAAAGTTAGTAAACGGGGGAAAGAGGGAGGTAGACTACTCTGTATATGATACAATTGGTAAACAGAACAATTGAACTATTAATTTAAAATTTCACATAATAAATACAGTGATGTAAAAATTCATCATTTATTTATCGTATTTAAAAGTTATTTTAGCCCTTTTCATATTAATGAAATGCAATGGCAGTAACGCGTAACACTTAAACTTACAAATGTGTACAAGGAGAAAAAAAATTATTCCATAAAATAAAATATTTAATTTTAAGTGCCTCATGGTATTCATAAAACATTGGTATAGTGCGAATCAAACTTAGGAATAATGTACATTATGATAGCACATTGACTTCAACATAACCTCAAAGTGAACATTTTATAAGATTAAAATTTGTATGAATAAAAAACTACTTACCAATAAAATGTAAAAAAAATCACTTTTCACGTTAAAATTGTCCAATTTCCTTATACTACAAGTAGTAAAATATTTAAAATTTTTATGCAACTGATAAACAAGTTCCCACCAAACTAATGAGTATATAATACCACAATAGTGTGCTGTATATGCACAAATGTAATTATCCTCTACACATGCAGATTTCTCGATGCGTACGGCTTTATTTTGAAATGGCCATTAGATATTAGTGAAAGTAAAATTTAAAATGTAATTACAGAATTTGTTCGCTAATTATACGTAATTTCTGTGGGACAGAGCGACCATATAAAGGTGGAACCCAAACTTGCACCATGTCAGCCATGCGAAGTGCATAACTATTCCATTTAATCCAAACAGTTTGTAATAATAACTATACCTTACTCCCTATCTACTATATCATACATTACACCTTTATTTTAGTCCTTTGAGAAATATAAGAATTATATATTCATGTTGAAAATCATGGGATTTATGGGAATGGGAATACCAAATTATTCAACGATAAACAATTTGGGGAAGCTATCAGTTGCATAATTTACCGGCTCTGTTTTTTATTCAATGTACGTAATTTACAAATTTTTATTTTTTAGAAAAAAAAAATAATTTATACTTACTCAAGGTAGCCAGCTTATTACGCACACAGGGTATGACGATCGCGTTCAGTAAACGAAAACAATTATAGAACAGATAATTTAATAAAAACAGGGTAAGGCTACCGCTTTCGGTTGTACGTTGAATAGAAATACACAGAATAGAATCGGATAAACGCCACTGAACGAAATGATTTTTTCAGTACGATTTCAAATTAAATCAATTTCGCGCTTAAATCTGAGCTTCCGATGCGGTTTCGTTCGATTTCGTGTTTGTCCGATTCTATTCAACGTATAACCGAAAACAACTCTCGTTTAAACAAACTGATAGAGACTGATGTTAAGTGAACGTGACTGTTGTTGCGTACTTTCCCCTTTTATTTAGTGCTGAATTATACATACCATGTTTGTAGTATAGTCGCAATATAGTGTTAACGTTTCGGTACTTAAAATGGTAAGTTTACGTCTTCAGTAGTAGTTTTCAGCTGTTTCGTTTACTTGATAGTTTACTGCAATCATGACTGGCGTAAAGGATTTACTTAACTAAATATGCTAAATTGGGGAGTTGTTTAGTATAAATAGAATTTTACTATTTTTAACACTATACTTACCTTTTTTGACTTATTAAGTACAATTTTGAGCAGCACATTTATAATTTTAAAATAGCAAAACTACTTTCAAGGTAAAATGGATATTATGATGTATATATTTGCATAGTCGCATATGTAATTGAGACCCACTCGAGACCGATTTTATCGTGAGATAAAAGTGCGCGGATTAGATCTTAGATGGCGATATATACACCATTCTATACATTAAAAATAGAATTTTTAAGACTTTTTCTACATACGTATTTAAAAATAAGTAATTCAAAAGAAATGAAGGTAATCCATATAAATTTGAAATAAAACAAAGACACGCTGTGAAATATTTTGAAACTCTTTTGTTTCTGTCTTAGGAATAACAGCTTAGATATCAACGATTTACAAAAAACTCTACAATTTGTGAATGATGGCTAATTCATTTTGTATTAAATAAATATTTAGATTCATTTTTGTATGTACCAAGTAGGTAGTAGGTGTTAATATTTTTCCTTGTGTTAAGCAAACTATTTTTTCGTAAATGTGTCTATAAATTGCAGTGTTCTTCGTGCCGTTGGCATCGCTTTCAATCTGAGATTTTGAGCTTTCGTTAATAATGATAATGTTTCATCTTCGTCCCAATTTTTTCTTTCCTGATCTGGACGCATAATTCTTCAAAAGTACCATTAAAATCCGGAAACAGCTTACTTTCAAACACTTTTAAATCACCCATCGAAGCTTTACAAATCATCAAAAGCAAATAACTTGGAAACTGTGGTTCCAAACATACGGATACGGTGTTTTGCTAACAATACCAATTACAGTGGTTATTTTTTTTCCCTGGATGGAAATCCTTTATGGACGCCATGTATATACTTCGATGCATGGCAGTGCGAGACTCCCAGTTAGTGTGTGCAAGACTGATTTAGCCACTAAAACCACCCCGTTTCATCTCCACTTCCATGGAACCACCATATAGGTTTTTACATCATGGGAGCACCGAGTAGCCTCATCATTCACCCTCCTTTTTTCTTCCTTCTCCTTTGTTTTCACTATGGTTTTGATCATGTAGTGCGGCTTCTCCCTCTAACGTTAAGAATCAAATAATACAAGAGCTCCCTTAAGGCAATGTGTTAATAGGGGCGTCAAAATCTTATTCTGTCCAGTACGCGAAATCATCTCCAGCCAGCACAAGCAGCCTATCGTCTCGTTTTTTTTTAAGCAATTGACTCTTTTTTGTCACTGATATATATTATCAATTTATTTATGTTATGACACTTAAAAGTTAAGTGATTTTTTATTGTTACAGAGTTATCCGGATAACGAGTACAATATCTTATTGTTTGGAGAAACAGGCGCAGGTAAATCTACGTTCATTAATGCTCTGTATAGCTACACACAGTATCCAACATTGGATGAAGCTTTAGAGTCAGATGTCTGTTGTTGTATACCCATGAAATTTGCATGGCAAAACTGTGACTTTGACGATATTGTAGTTGAATTTGGATTCGATAAAAATGAAAATCTGAACACGGATGGCCAATCGTCAACTCAAGATTTAGCAATTTATAATTTCCAATACCAGAAGAATATTTTTCGGTTCATAGATTCTCCTGGATTTAATGATACTAGAGGTTACGAAATGGACTTGAAAAACATAAAAAAAATCGTCAAATTCTTGGAAGGGAGGTTTCAGATTTTGCACGCTGTATGTGTATTACTGAAACCCGACGAAAACAGGCAAACACTCAAATTCAGATACAATATTAAACATATTTTTAGTACATTTCATAAGAATACTCTTAAGAATTTTATCTTTCTCTTTAGTCATAGCAAAGGGGTGGATTTTAAACCTAACACTACCAACCGCATACTACAAAATATTGTTGATGAGATTACAAGTAAACACCGAGATATTACTATTCCTAATAGTAATGCGAATTGGTTCTTTGTTGATAATGTTTGCTTTAAATACTTGTTGGCTGTAAAATTAAGTGAACATTCGATAGACTCTAAAGACATTTATGGTAAGGACTGGAGTAAATCAGCAAGCACATGTTTCCGATTATTAAATTACGTTCGTACTTTGCCTCCTTGTGCCGTCAAATTCATTTTGAGTGTTGCTAAGGCAAAATTTAAAACAGAGGAACTGTTCAGCAATGACATAGTGGATATGAACAATAAAATCAAGGAACACGAAACACAGAAACGTGAAATGAGAAAAACGATCGATTGTTGTGAAAGGGATATCGAATACCTGCAATCCCGACTCTACAGCATCGATGTTACTATACAACCAGGCCCGTACCATATGATTTGTGTTAATACCAATTGCAGAATGGATGGTGCTTATGGGCAAGACGGCAAGGCGTGTTGTCCAAATTGCACTGCGTGGTCTAAATCTTGGTGTTACGCATTTTCTAACTTACAATGCACATTGTGTGGTTGTTCGATCGATAACCACATATTTCTCCATAAACCAAATTTTGAAGAGAAGAAAAGAAGTAAAAACGCAGAAATCGAACGACTAATACAACAGAACCAGAGAAGAATAGAAAAATATCAAGAGAATGAACAAAAGTTGTTGGCATCTATTTGCAAGTTGCAGAAGGATGAAACTGACTTAAAGGACAGTGTAACTTCTCATATAGATTTCTTGAAAAAGAATGGCGTTTTAGTTTACAACGATGAATCTATTCAACAATTAGAGATGGAAATATCTACAAGAGACACAAACCGTGAATTGAAAAATTATTTAAAAGTATATAAAGACCTGCATCGCTTATATAACGCCTAAAATATGCCAAATATGCAAAACATAAAATACGCACTCATAGCGTTTTATTTATTATTCCATAACTAATATAAACTTGAGACGGAAAGAAACTGTGATATATTTTATTGTATCTTTCGCGTTACAAAACAGTGACGAGAATCCGCAACTGTTTACATGAGGTACGCGAAACCAATGTAACTGGGTGGGCGATAAGAAGAAAGTTGAAAGAAATCAATTTGAAAGCTTATTGACCAGCGACTGGCTTTAAGCTGCTTCACAGCTGGTTTCTGACAATAGAGAATCAAGAAATTGCTTATTTGGTGCTGATAATCGAGATCGAGTATGATGTACGTGTCTGTAATCATCATGGGAATCATTCAGTCGTGATAGACTTATTTTAATGCATGATGATAGCCTCCACGTGGTTACTGACTATCTTTAGGAGGTGCAAATAGTATCAATTGAGTGCCCTCCCTTAAACCCGATCAGATACAGAATCTCCCCACCATCGAAGGTCTGAGATTACACAGAAGAGTGAGAAGCTATGCTTGAAGAATCTATTCAACAAGTTGTGAGGTAAGAATGGAAGAATACAGGCGGTAATAAGAACAACAAGAGGAAACACCTTATTAAAATACCAGAATAATGTATTTCGATTTGTTTGTTAATAATCTTGTTTTTTTTTTTTACCAATGCTATTTGTACGAACTTTTCAGCATTTCACTTGTTAACAGATGAATTAATTACAATGTGGTTTTATTAAATTTTAAACAGTTATAAGGTGTTCAATAATAAATAAAATTGAATTATGCTCACCAGTTAATTTCTCTTTCTTTTTAAATCCTGCTCTTTCTATTTATTATCTACAAAAAAAAGTCAAATGCTTTGCTATATTCAATAAACAATGAAAATTTAAAATATTACTAAGTGTAATTTTCTAGTTTTAGATATAGTTTGTCTATTTTAGAATTATTATTAGCATCTTCGGATGTATTTATTGATAAGGTATTATTTTTACGAACAATTGCAATTAAATAATCAAATTCTTCCTAGGATTTTGTTTTGTACAACTGCCGCAAACAATTTTGTAACAGAATCTGCAAGTGTGCTTTAGATAAGATAAAATGTAAGAGTGAATGTAATTCAAGTATTTTCTGTAAAAAAAATAAATAAAAATAAATAGTGCAAATTATTAAATTAATTAAGAATTAAGAATGCAAACTAACATTTCGGGGTGTGTTTAAATTGAGGTAGTCAAGTGCCGAATTCTATCATTATTTCGGCATCGGTCAGTTCCATAAATATTCACATCCACCGTATTTTTTGATAAAATTAACTAGATGTTAACCAGGAATTCTGCAATTTTTATTTTGATTTACAAGCTCAGTTAGTAGCTGCCTTGGTCAGCCGATGAGATAACCGTCACGCCAGCGACTGTTGAGCAACAGTAAGCGTTTACACAGCACGGTTAAATGCTGTGTCTGCTCCAGTGTTAGTAATAGAATAGCAGCATGTTTGACTTAGTTAGTCAAGTAAATCCGTTTTATAAGTAAAACATTTAAGTTTATGCGTTTTGAATTAATTGTTGGAAATTGCCCGTCACTAAAGGTAATCGATCAACCGGAGAAAAAATATTTGGCAATGCTCATACCTATCCATTGTATTTGGAAGAAGAAGTTGTTCGCTAGATTTATGTGTATTTTTGGTCAATTTAATCACATTACGGACGAATAGTGCGTGCGGGGTTCCACCACTATCGGCCTTTATTGCACCTGACCATAGACGCGATGGGCGAGCTTCAAGTCATTATATTTGTGGAAATTTATCATTTTATTTGCTTAAGGAGCCGTTCTATTTAACAGCTTAAGATTTGTTGTTTTACTCATCCTCCTATGCGTCTGAAGAATTTTTCCTGTCCGAGAGATTTATTGATTCGCGGATACTAAATCGCCGATATGAAATCAGCAGTTGAGTTGTACCACAAATCGCATAAAACAGACGCCTAGCTTCATCGGATTCTATTGAGCAATGTGTGCTTTTTGATCTCCGTGAAAAGATGCGTCTTTTGGTACTTATGTAATTCAGCACGTTTCGGTGCATTTTTTTCTTCTGCAGTTTTCATATATTTAAACGCCCATATCTCCTAAGTTGTTAGAGTTTGGTTCTATTCGAACGATCTCGATGAGTGTTTTAAAGGAGGAAAAAATTCGACTCTCATGCTGTAACCGTTCCAAAATACGTGATGTAATTAGCAATCCTGATATATCTCTTTTTAAACATTGGAGGAAAAACTGGGGAAGTGCCGATTAATTAATTTCTTTTTGTAGAAAATAATCTTATTTTTGTGTGCTTTTATAAACTCCTTACTTCTGCATAAATAACATTCAATTAAAACAGCGATACATAGTAATAAGATAACCGGTGTATTAGGGCTATCCGACTTTTCATTTGTAATTATCATATTATAAAATTGCGCATTTGGTGCAAATTATTATTGATATAATACACGTGAATACGCCGCTTCAAAGATTATCTACCTAATAAAAGGTACCAATAACAGCGAATACGTACTCCTCCAATTTACACAATTAAATTTATTCGATCTGAAACATTATTTTCATTCCATTAATAGTACTTATAACGAAGGGGTATAATTACATTAACAAATTAGACATATTTTCAACGTCATGGGAAATTTCAAGGTAAATATGCTGACCTTCGTCTATAGAGGTGAGTATACTTTAATGTGCGAGTGTACACATGTATACATATCTAAGAAACGATGTTCAACTAAATTAGGAACATGATATACAAGCTTCTTCAATACAAAATTTGCGTGTTAAAACACTGTATATGTCGATGTATAGATAATGTAAATAATTTAAACAGATATTTTAGCTACAACGCAATACTGTTTATATATTAACACTTTTAAGAACGTGCTTTCCGTTGATGATATTAATTAATTTTAGGATTTTTGATAAAATTACTTGTTATCCAGAAAGGACTAGCTTACTTGCAATTTTTGCTCGAATTAATTAAAGTAAATTTATGCAAGGTGCTGCGAACATAATTTCGAGGTTTTGGTGTATATGAACAACAAAAAACTAAATCTTTGCCTTCGTGAAAATTATTTCATATCATGTTCTTATAGATCACATTGTTATAAGCTTTTCATAAGACTTTAACTGTATCTTCAATTTTTCAAATTTCACGTATTCAATGATTGTCTTCGAAATCGGTTTTATCAAGAAATTAAAGTTTCTTGTCTTTCTGTGTATATCCCATGTGAATCGTAGCTCGTGTCGAAGAGCTTTTAATTTCTGAGATGGTTGAGGTAAGTTAGTGATTTTTCTATTTGTGATGTCATGTCATACATGTTCAACAGGCTAGATATCTGGGGATCATCATGGGCATGCTGGCAGTCCAATTTGAATGCTTTAAAAGTGGATCTAGTTACATTAGATGCATTATCCGTTGAAAACTGGGATTGGGAAGCACCTAAATGTACGCACAAAGTCCTAAATGTAGGGTTGAGGTGTCATTTCGCCCATAAATAGCCAATACATATTATGCGGTATTGAGTAGCGTGGAAATTTAATAAATTTAAAATTAAATAATTTATACCGAGCATTCTATTTTCATCGTTACCTATATTATAAAAAAAATCACTGATTTTATAGAATTTATTTATACTGTAATAATGTAGATTTTGTGTAAATGCAGACGTTTTTAAAATTGTCTATGAGACTTGCGTTTTATTTTATATAAAAGTAAAAGATATTATTTTACTTTTAACTTTGGTAATAACATTAGAACCCTCTTTAAAATATCGGAACAGTAGACGCTTGTCTTCTGTTTAATATTTTGTACAGGCGCAAATAAGACAGGATGGTTGAAACTTTTATTATTTTAGTCCCTTTTGATAGGATTAGTTTAAAATTCAGTAGTGCTTATTATTTCAGTAACGTTTATCCTTCCAAGAAAGGTAGTTGTTATCCGGCTACAAGGGTCAAGATTGAGAGTAAAATATGCAAGTGGGTTATTGAAAGATATCTTCTCAAAATCGATGATTCCATGAAAAACTTATTACTTACTTGTTAATTCAGGGTGGAGGCAAAAAAACGTTATTGTATAACTAAATTAAAAAAAGCAGATGAAAAGATAAGGGCATTTTTTGTACTGCTTAGTAGCGGCGGGTGATGACGTGAACGGGAGGAAGCGGACATCGATTCGATTCCCTCGCATATTTTCATTGCATGTTGTGTACTTTTTTTTCCATGGAACGGAAGTACACGAAGAAAAGGAATCTTTGTCCGCGCCCTTCCGTTTACGTTTCATCACCCACCCCCAATGGTGTAAAGCGCAAGAAAGTAGCGGTTAAAGGCTTCAATCCATCACGTAATCTTGAATTCTTTTACTAAAGTCTTGGATGAAAAGACTTTCAAATAATTATTCTATGATTTCTTCAGCAGATGGCCCATCACTACTTCCATTATCATTATACACTCGTACAATTATTAAATTAAGTAATTTGATTATGCAACTATTTTATATTATTAACTACTCAATTATTTGAAATTTGAAGCTTTGTTAGCTAGAGCGAAACATTAAATACCGAACTGATTTACATGTTCAGGAAAGCTAGTCTATCAAATATCAATTTCACGTGCAAATATGACCGATGGAAGATATCCACAATCGAATCGTGGATGTTATTTATTTACTTGTATTTTCGCAAATTGACGCAAGCTTCAAAGGGAAATTTCTACAGGCGTAACGCATACCAGCAAGTGCACACAGTATCATTGAATATAACTCTTCGAAATCCATTAGTTGTGTAAATAAACTGAGTAGTTAAGCCAATATGTGCACAGGACTTATTAGCATGTGCTTCTACAAAATAAATGTTGCTTCGTCAAAGATTCAACAGATACATATACGTGTATGGGGTGTCCTAATACTTTTTTCAGCAAAAAAATGCAAAAACAAAGTTAAATCTTTTCTTTTTTCTTATGGCATTAAGATCTTCGCAAAAGGTAATTTAATTGGTAAATACGTAAATCTTTGAGTCAAAGAAAAAATAGAATGTGTGTCATATGGTGTTAATGCCAGTTTATGCCAGCATGGTTGACATTCAATGGTTTAAAGCTGTGAAAGTAAAAATAGACCAATATTTGAAAATTAATGTGCATGATATAATAGCCTCCCAGTAGCACTGCATGTTTTTTTTTTAATTAATACAACGAGGCAGGGATTACCTCGTTTCTTGCACTGCCGTCGAGCTACCTATTCTGTTATCTAAATAATTTATTAATCTTATAGGATGGCATTTAAAAACTCAAGAATTTTTATCGACTCTCCATTTGAGAGGTTACTCGCTATATGCTATTGTATGCTTCATAGTGGTTTAGAGGGTGTAGAGGAGTTTTTTCACCGCGTCTGCTGTATAGTAGTTCGGATACGAGATCCATTTTGTGTAGATACTTGTTTAGTGAACAGTGATCAGTTACGGTGCTCATCCACAATCAAACGTCGGACGTTATGGTCAGCAATTTTTTTTTTTAAGGTTTTACCAGGAAAATCTTCGATTGTACAATCCTTGGTTCTTTTTTCCAATTTTCATGCCGCTGACGTTGCTCTCTTTTAATCTCTAAATTTCCAAAAGGAAGGTTCAGAACCGGTCAGCGGGAGTGCCGCTTTTGCGATGGTACCAAAACACCAGTTTTCTTCCTCTACGTATATTCAGTATCTGAATACATGAAATGGGAAATGTTCTTACTATTCTCTAGTCGACTACCTCATAGGTTTTTTTTGGGGATTATGTGTGGTAAATGTGAACCTTTCGGGATTCCGTACTGTGCCTTTTATGCACGAATCTATTGAGTTGAGCAAGTCGCCATGGAAGCTGTATTTCAACTTATCACTGATTGATTTTATCAAATATGATATCCAGTTCCCTAGATGAATGATGCTATGGTTCTTCTTTCGCATCCTAAATTGTTATTATTAGCAATTAGAATTCGTATCCACAGTCACTTATCGTACTGTATCAACTCTGTAAACTTGTATTTTATTATTCATTTCGCACGTGGTATAATAACACTCACAGGTGTCGCGCGTTCTATGATCTGTACAATTTTTTCTAAATAAAACGTGATGTGTCTGCCTTATAAATATTTAACGAACTAATTTGAATAATGAAACTTGTATCATTCGGAAGAGTCGCGATTATAGAAATAATGTCATATAATGATAGCCGTCTCTGGGGCGTGTTTTTATGGCTACACTAAAGTATTTTTAGAACAGTATAATTTTCTATCAAGCATTCTATTACTTGAAGAAACATTTTATAAAGGTACCGGACGATAGCTTCCAATTTTGTGTTGTTATAGATGACTTAAAATTATCTTGATTTTGAGATAAATTTATCTGTTAAAAAGAAGAGATACGGGATGCAACCGTAAACATATTCAAAGACAATCAGGTAGCGATAATAAATGCTCTCAAAACCTTTGCGTATGGTGTACAGAATCTAAGGCAATTAGGACGTAGAAGAACGTTGCGTTATGGTGGGTTTCGAACCATGAAAAGGACCATAACCTGACAAAAGAAGCAGCAAATATTTTTTTCATTGGTCCAACTCTCTGCTGTGGTCTGCAAAAGAGCCAACTAGAATAGAAAAACCAGAGAATTGAAGGAAAATGAAAAGATCTCGTACTTGCAAAGTAAGATAAGTTGAGATTTGACAATAATTTTGTGGACTTCTGCACAATACAAGTACTGCTTTTGAAAACTTTATACTTTGGGACGTTGTTTTCAATGTACTTCTTCCTATCAGCGCTAGAAATTAAAATATATACATTTACGTCCTCTCGGTCACATATTTCAAAGCCAGCAGCGTCTTACAATCCAATTAATGTGTCTTTAATAAACTCAACTTCGTTTGATTTTAAATTAATAATAATCTAATAAAACGCGGTAATCGCGGGAATCTTACGATTACAAGCATTGACAAATAAAAGCTTTATTACTAACTCGTCCATATTAGTGAGCTTGGCATTGAGATACACTTCACATTGACTACACGAATGATTGTTGAAATACATTAGGTCAGATTTTACTAGAGATAAATAGCTGCCGCCTACAACTACCGAATACAAAGGCTTGTAAAAATTATGTAAGTAGTGGTTCCGGCGATATGATATTGAGGCCATCCGCGTAAGCACACCGATGTTTGAAGGTTAGTTCGGCAGTGCAGGTGAATGTCGCGATGACTTTTTTGATTTAAGCGTGTTTAGCGTGCGGATTTTGTTATTGTTTTAATTTAATAAAGTGAGCAAACGTGGACGGTGATTAATAAAGTGCAGCAGATATGTTGTGGTCTGATATTTGCAGAAGTTATTTTATGAGGTGATTAAATTCTGACTGCCCAGTCAAATTGAAAGTTTCGAAAAGATTAATGTTGGTGATGTAATAAAACCTTTAATTAAATGAGCGTAAAATTGTTTACCATTACCTTCTATTGGTTGTAACTGTTCAAAATTAATTAACGAATTCCAACGAAGTAGCAATGTTAACCTTTTTGTAAATACGATTTATTTTTTCATGTTTTCACAAAAAGAAAGTAACATTTACGTCCACGTAGTATTTAAGAAAAGTAAAGGTCTTTATAAAAGCAACGAAAAGTGATTACGTCGTGTGTTGAAATGAATTGTAGACTTCAATAAATGTTAACGAAGATCCTTCTTTTTTTGAATAATTAGTCGGAGAAGAATATTATCGCCAAGAAAAATTTCTAAAGTACTTTACACCAGTTTTATATAATGTGAGAGAAAAGTAGAATAAATTGAAGTCTTTATCTTTGTCTGGATATTAATAAATTTGTGCGTTTGAGATTTTCGTTATCGAAGTGATTAATGTCTTGGTGGTTTTCGCATGTATCAAACTTTTAAGGATAACATAATTCATAACGATCCTGTGAGAGTTGAAATTAATGAAAGGTAGAAATTGAACTTTTCATTCATTTGCACCTGGGCAACGGTCACGCATTATCATTTCGAAGACCAATTCTGTCCGGGGCGTCGCAGGGTTCTCTGCTGGCACCAGAGCACTTTATTTTAAACACTTGCGATATTCCACGTGCTCCACACAGTAGAACTATCTATGTATCCCGACGACGCGGCGACGCAGCAGTTTACACGTCAACAAGTAGCGCGAAGGTGCTGAGACGACTTCAGGGAACACTTGACAATATAGTGGAGTGGTTGACGAAGTGAAAACTCGTAGGAATAGTGTATCGGTTAGGTTTACACAGAGAAGAAGACCTACTTCGAAAGGTTGGGTATTCCCTGGATTTCTTCTGCCCGACATTTAGGTGTGGTGTTTTGATCAACACGTGAAGTGGCGATGTGGAGAATACATCTCGGGCCAGTAACGCTCTAATCTTTTGTCTAGTCTAAGTTTTGCAGAACAAGATCGTAAACGCGCCTTATTGTGTTAGAAACACACGCGAGGACTTTGAAATAACATTGTTACTACTACCAGCAAAGAGCGGGCAACCCTTTTAGTTCAGTTCTGGCCTGCTCAGTAGAGAAGCCGCAGGGCGGGGGGTGAGACCATTCCTAATTAGAATAGCGACATTTTGAACGTAATCTCAGAATGCTACTTGGAAGACAGTACTTAGGATTTCGGGCAATTATCCTGTCTCTAAATGGTTAGAGAGAGCTTAAGGGGTAAGATTCATAATTCTTTTGCATCCTTGAGATGTATTTAGCTTTAAGCGAAATAGCCTGTCTGTTCACATTAAAACATCTTAGGATATGTATATTTATGTAGTGATGTGGTGAAATATTTAGTTTAAGTAATTAAACTTCCGGTTTAACCGGTAGTAATTCCGACTTGAAAATTTCTAATGAAATACTCAGTATATTATTTGGGTTTTAAAACATTTTATTGTGAATGCATGAATCCTGGAGCTGAATCTGGATCTCGCATACTTACCAAATTTAATATCAATATCGAACTGATGGCTCAGAATTACTGTTCAAATAGAATTGTGACAATTCTACACAGATGGAAGATTCATGTAGAATACCAATAAACAAGAGTGGCTGCTAGAAAAGACTTGCAGTGGGGTGCTTAATTTTTAATGGTGGTGCGGTAAATTCAATTTAAAATGACTTCGACTACGAGGCGAATATCAGTTTCTGGTCAATCTTTTATCTCCGTAGGCTTACCTGGTATTTACTTGGCGCGACAAATTTACATTCATTTTAAATGCAAATTAAATATAGATTGCATTCTCGTAGTATGAGTAATCAAATAATCGCCCATTAGTATTTTTTGCGACAAGTTTTTCAGGGATCAACAGCGATCCATTGCAATTCTTCCACTTGTTTATTACGTCAATATTATACTTTTCTCAAAAGCAGTTTATTTGATTATTAATTTATTTTGGTAAGTTAAATAAAGAATTTAACAGAAGGATATTGGACAGCCGAGGAGATTCGATAAATATTTGGCTTTGGCAAAAAAGAACATTTTATGTGTAAAACTCATCTTATTTTTTTAACATAGTTTTCTTTAAGGTCGATACACCTAATCCAACGTTTTTTTTTTATCTTTGGTATCCCATATAAAATCTCTAATTTCTTTAACTCTGAAAAATACGCGTTTGTATCGATTGAGTCAATCTTTTTCCGTCGAGCCATGTTGTCATATTGGGGAATAGGAAATAATGAGGGCTAAATCTACAGAACATGGTGGGTGTGGATATTCTAACTTATGCAACTTTGTCAGTACGCACGAGTGCATTGTTTTGAAGAAGAGGAACTCTTTTCTTTGTCCAACGGACGTTTTCCTTTCATAGCATTGTTGAAACGATAAGTTGATGTAACACTCGCCATTAATCGCTAATTAACCTGGATTATGCCACGTACATCCAAAAATATTGTGGCCATGATCTTGTTGCCCGATAAAGTGGCTTTGGCCTTCGTTGGCGTCGGTTGGCCACGAGAGACCCACTGTTTGGACTATTCTTTGGTCTCTGGCGTGTTGTGACGAATCCATGCTTTGTCAACAGTTATGAATCGACGCCAAAAATTATTTGGACATCGCCAAACATTTCTTCGAAGTTGACACACGTGCGTGTTTATAGTCAAGTATGGGCAATCGTAGCGCACACCTTGCAGGTTTTTACATTCAAATGAGTTGTTAAAATGTTCACCAATTTCGCGCAATTTCAATCTCCGATCATCCCTGGACTTTTTCATTATTTTTGATATGGTGAATTCATTTGAACGACGACCTAAACGTTTTTCATAAAAAATAATCGTACGGCTGCGTTCAAATTCAATATTTTATGGTCGATGTCGAAGGTGTAGAGTTCCACAAAACTTCGTTGAGTTCCACTTTTATCTCATCATTCGTCTTTTTTTTTTCAAAAGCAGATGTTTAATCACCGTTCTACATTCGATATTCCGTTGTTAAATCACAAAAGTTGTTCCCCGTACAGGCGTACCTGTTTGAAAATTTAATAAGACTCTTGTCAAAGGTTATTTTTATCTTTTTTTTCAATTCTGGAAGCTAGACAAATGTCGAACTCCCATATTTTAAATTGTTGCATTATTTTTCGAAAGAAAGCCTTGTCGAAATGAATTGCATAAATAAGTATTTGTAGTTGCCAGATTTAAAGAGATTCAGTGGGAATTTCCACATTCTCATATGCTGATCTGCTCCCCAATCTCTCGTTTTACCACGAAATGAACAAAATACGAACGCAGTAACACCTTTAGTAAAGAATTGTACCATCTCCCGACGAATTTGAATTCATTATATGGCGATTGTAACTTCATAATTGAAATAATTAACTTTACATCGGATATTTAATTTCTGTAAGTATTAATCTTTACGCTTATTTATATCTTTCATATTTAGACCCCAATCAAAAACAAAAGTCGAAAATTTGATGGCCGAATAAAGCATTGGCTACATATATTAAAGAAGGGGTTTCAGCTTAAGTGTTGATGAATTACCAAATGAATAGGGCCGATTCCCGATTTTTGAGGATTGAGATTGTGTCATAAAGTATTAAACAATAGTTTAAGCTTTTACTCGAAATAATAGATTTTAATTACTTAAATACTTTCTATTTAATTTTATTTTTGGTCAAAGTTTTTTAATAACCTCGAAAACTGATATCGCCAATTTAAGAGTCTATTATTAGGTAGGAATTATAACATCGCTGGTGGATCGTGAGGTACTCACATCGGTATCCAATTACACATAAAAGTTGTTTGCAATAAATAAAGTAGTATAAATTGTCGAAGTTGAAGTTCTTTGAAAGTTGTATTTGTAAAGAGCCATCAAGGCTGCAATCTTGCCATTATGAAAACATTACCCTATAATTTTCCTGTTGCACAAGCAAAACCAGAAAAGACAATTTAAATGTTCTCGTCTGTAAAAATTCTTAAAATTCCGAAATCAGTACGAAATAAATGCGAACGATTATTCAAGCCAATGATTACGGTAATTACCGATCATCATTGTGTCTGACACATCCGATTTTGCTATATGGCAGAAATAAACTGCCTTTTCGTGATTCCCACGTCGTTTCTCTCTCAGTCCAAGCAGCATTCTTATAAAAGTGTGTGAAAGTATACAAATACCTCTTACATAAATACGGCTGTAAATACTTCTTAAAAATACATAAATATATTAGTATAACTAATTATACAGTTTTAATATTTCTTTTTGCTTTTCTACGGTTTCTCATGGCGTTCTCTTTAGCTTCGTGTGCAGCACAGGCAGCCTTCGCAGCAGCTTTCTTTGTATTTCCCAAGTCCGACTTTGCCGATTGTAATTGCTTCATTAATGCCTCTTCGTGATTTTTCGCCGCTTCCAAAAGCTGCTCTTTTTCGGCGATTTCTTGTTGAGCGCCTTGCGCCGCTTGCTCAGCATTAGCTGCATTCGCTTGCGCTACTTGCAGAGCGTTCGTTAATAGTTTAACCTGGGCTTGTGACTCCTGAGCCGATTGCATAGCGGCATTCAAAAAAGCTTGACCTTGTTGTAAGCTATTGGTTTCTTCGCGTTCTACTTCTTCCGCTTCGTGCACTTCATTTTGTAACTGCTCTACAACCGCCTGTTTACCGGCTAAGGCGGCTTCCGCAGCTTCTGCCGCTTCCAACGCTTTTTCTGCTAATTGTTCTTTAACTTGATGAGCTGCTTGTTGTCCCGCTACTTGTTGCGCTTCCTGGGCGGCTTTAGCTTCTTGAGCGGCCTTCTGCGCTATACTTGACGCTTTTGTCTTGCTAGCTTCGCTATCCTTATTCTCTGGTACACCGCACTCAGCGCCAATTGGCGCAGCGTTGGAACATACAAATACTGCTAAAATGAGTACTACCAATGGGAGTACATTCATTACTCAAAAAACGGCGTATTAAAAAAATAAATTACTAAAAGTTTACTTTGACGTTACCAATTTGTATGACATTGTATAATTGACAGTAAAGTAAAGGCCCTTGTCATTTGTTTTTATTACGGTAACAAAAGTAATCGTGTAAGCATTATTATAATTTCTACAATGCTTTGGTCGTGCTACATTATATAGAAGATCTATGAACCAACACTAGAAAAAATGCAGAGTTTGTAGTTCAAGCAGTTGAGCTCGCTTTGTTGATGGTAAGTTGACGAAAAATACTTGGCAATGTTATAGATTTAAAATGCTCACATTCAGCATTCGCCATGGAGTGAGTAAAACCACAAAAGCTTCGTTCTGAGGATGACACTTTTGTGGTTTGAACCAGAAACCCTGAGACTGATAGCCAAGCGCGCTAGGCTCTGTGCTGCCAGTCTTGCAAAAGCAGGATATTTTTTTAACGGTTTTGATTTTTTTATAATAGAGGGACAAAAAAATAATCATGCGTTTCCATCAGGATGATTGATGCTTGTTGTGTTACCGTCAAAATTTATTTACCTGTACACAAAGGCATTAGGAAAACGCAGCTAGTCGGGATGTGGTCTGAGCTTGTTTGAAATTTCCATTACGTTAACGAAAAACCTGATTTCCCTGACATTGACATTCGCATAAAAGTAGTAACATACTTCAGAAGCACATTGACATAGATAACCTTAATAGTCAAACGCCGGGGGAGCTTGGTAGGAGGCAACGCGATCGTTTATAACCTATCGCATAGACATTGCTCCAAAGTATGATAATAGTGAAATATGAGTTTCAACATAAAAAAAAAAATAGAAAAAACAAAATTAACGAAAATCATCTCCGAAATGTTGATGAAAATACAAACAATAATTTAATTTTTAATATAAAAACCGTCCTTGCTCTTGACCTTTTTTTTAATACTCATTAATAGAGCTTTCATTCGTATGAAAAAGTGATTATTTTCAAATCGCTGCACTTTTGTACTTGTACATGTATGCGTCGATATAACTTGGTGGTTGCGGGTTTGAAATTTATCGGATCATAAATTATTTATATTCTATTGTCGTATGTGGCAGCATTATCCCAAGAAATTTATGTCCTCTATGTTTATTTGAGGATTTCATTACGTATGTATACACATATATATATCTACATACATTGGTTTTGCCAGTGCCTGGTAAGCGTGGAGGCGCCGCGCCGCGTGTGCGAGATACATATTCATCTTCAGACTACATACAAACAGACAACGAGTGTTAGTGTAATAATTATGGTAATATGTGATGATACAGTGTCGCGTGGCGAAACCATGTTATGTGAATATTAATTCGCGTGTTTACTGATAATTACATGGATTGCGTACTCAGTCGTAAATCGTGCTCGTCTTAAATAATGTAAGTATATGGCGGTGTTGGTATTTTTTCAAGAAAATTGTATGCTCTGTAATAGGTAGAAATTGATTACGAAGTTACTTCATTCGTTGCTATCTTTGATCTTAGTTAATTGAAATATGTTTATGTGTCTTTAAAACAATAATATATCACTGCCTTGTACTGCTTTTCGTGAATTTTAATTTAAATTAGAGTTTCTGTAGCGCGTTTTTCGATTTCCTTTGGTTTGTTTTATTTCGAATGTAAACGTGTTAGATTATCTACACTGCCGAGCAAAAAAGTCGATCCAACTTATTAATTCAATTTCAATTAACTTTGATATACTTTAAAATTTAATAAAACGACAAATAGCGATTTTCAAAAAAAAAAAAAACAAACGGGTGGTCTCACATTAGCAATACACACTATAGAATACATATATCGCAAAGTACACCTAAAAATTTAAACTGTCGACACGGTAAGTCGAACAGTCTTCGGCTATATTGTATTTCGAGAAGAAATTTCTTGAATTTCAACATGAGGTGACATTTAATCATCGAAACCTGATATGTCAATTGTATTCCAGTCACACTCGTCAGGCAATCTTGAATTTCAGCAGACCTACAATACCACCTTGCGGTTTAATAATGTCAATGATACTGTAACGGCCAATTTGTTAAATTAAGGTCTGCACTCGTTCTAAATTTATAGGTTCACGTCTTCGTTTCGAAAGTTTATTGCTACATTTCAACTATATTTTTGTAATTTTAGCAGAGCAGGAACGTGTACGTGCATTTTGTTACTTTATTTATCTAGTTATTATTTACTTTAATTCGTGTTGTTTATTATTGCGGTTTTAAGCTATTGCAACCTAAAAGGGTCCGCTGTAACAGTGTACCAGGGCAGTTACAGGCGCTTAACGAACCTTTATTCTCCTTCCATTGGCGTCCTTTCTTCTAATTTTATTTTGAAAAATTGACTGCAACAGGGATCCAGCCTAATAAAGAGCATACGCGGTGCTGTAAACTATTTTATATTGTTGCACCGATTTCTTTTCCATTGAGACAAAAAATTATCTACAGATTAACTTATCAGGATAAATGTTGTGAATATAATGATCATTATAAATTACAATCGTATCACTTTACTATCTTGTCTTAGTGATATTTTCCTTGTCATGTACCATCACATTTTTATCTGATTTTAATCGCAGCAATACAGTACGGTAAAAGTGAGATCGGAGGTCTGAAACAGAGAAGTTCCCAAGCGTAATCAACAGCTCTTTTCAGTCTTTTGCTTCCGATTTCAATTTAGTAAAATTATACGGAAGTTTATAGCGTAGACGGTTCGTTTATCACACCAAACAGCGCCCTCGTCGAAACTTCACTGATGATATGCGGGTGATGGTAAATTCCATGTATACAATGAGTACAATGTTTAGTCGGCGGGACTCAGGCAATTATTGAAGGATGAATTCCCTGGAATAAACGCAAGGTCTAAACAGATTAAAGGTTTATTATAGTTTCGTCGCGATTTTGCTACGAAACATTAATTAAACGTTTAATTACCACTCTGACCTTAATGGTTTTAATGGACACATGGACGTTTTTACCTACAAACCGGTAGTAGCATTCAAATGTTTCGCGAAACCTTCGCTAGTTCAGTTACCTCAATATGTTTGTCGAATGTGTGTATATTGTAGCTGTGTTATGTAATTATTGACGTATAAAGCTCAATGATACTTAGCCTGGGATATTAAACTATAGAATGTTCAAGGTCTACGCATCATGAATGAGACAGCATGAAAGTCCATATATAAATTTGCCTATTGGTCAATAACTTACAATCTTTTAGATGCTTCATGTTAGATAACTAGACAAGTATCGGATTTACTGAAAATTCATCGAAAATGATGTAGTCATTTCGCTTCGGCCATAAAGGTACACATAAACTTATTTCTAGTCGATTTTTGTTTTTAATTTATTTTTTTTTCCGAATATTCTTTCCAATATAGAATAATTCATAAAACACAAGAAAATGCCTAGAAACAATAACCAAAAAAGAATAATGCTAAAATAGCTTCGTCATGGTATTGATGGAGTCATTTACGGCAAACGCAATGGAAGGAGTGGGTAGTGGCAGTGTATTTCTTCTCTCTTTGCATTGCTTTTGTCGTAAATGATTCCAAAAGCTATTTTAGCATTATTTTTTTGGTTAGAATAATTTGTATCGGAGTAACAACATTTTCTACAATTTTTAATAGAATATTAAATTATGCAATAACACGAAATTTCTACGTTTTAATATTATTGTTTATTATTATTAAGTTTAGAACTTTCTACAGTATCCTGCATCGCGTTTTGTGATTAAAATATAAACGAATAGATGGATTATAAAAATGTTCAATATTTTAATTTTTTTTTTAATTAGGTCAGTATTTGTAGAATGTTGGTTAATAATAGTTTCAGTTTAGGTCAAGTTTTACAAAAACATTACGCGAATAATTAGGAACAAAGGAAGGTGGGGACTTTGTATCTGCGCTACGTATTCACTTAATCTCCATGTTAATTAGCCGAGGCGTATCGGAACCTGAATGATATTTGAATAAATATTTAGTTTAACAATTTACATTTTTCTTTGGCGTGGCGTCTTGTATAATAGAATTTTTTTGCAAAATGTTTACTTTTGTACAGAAGGTACTTTCTATTTACAGATGATTAATTGCGATGGCCTTGGATACATCGAAACCTGCTCGAATTGCGACAGAGAACAAGAATGAAATCCAAATGTCGCCCATGGTGCCTCCGGTGAGTAAGTGCTTGTACGTTTTCACAATATTGTATTGTAGATTGACCTTGACTATCGTTAGATTTTTCCTAATTTGATTTTTATAAGAAGTGGTTATATAAGACTTGAATTACAGACATAATTTACTAGTTTTTTTTTTTTATCTTTTGTAAAAGGCAACATCTTTAGACATACAGGCTGACCCAACCTTCTGGAATTGTAGAATTGCTCTTGTTGTGTAAATCGTACGTCCCTGGTAGCACAATAGACACCATATGGTATCTTTTCAAAATATTTCGCTCAATACAGAGCGATCGATAAGTAGCGAATCAGATCACAACTTTATTATTTTAAACAGAATAATCTGTATATTATTAGGTTTTTGATTGCTTCATCTAGAAAACAAACCGATATTATGTGCTTATTTCCAAATTTATTCCCTTCAAAATGTCCAAAATTCACTTTAATACAAACTGAAAATGTAATACAACACGGAATGTTCTATTTAAAATAACAAAGTAAGCCGTTGGTCGAGCACGCTGTACACCCAGAAGTATATTTGGAGGATTGTGTTCATTATATGATCTAAAAGCTTTGACCTTCTACCGTTTACACAATAGACGTAATTCTACAATCCCCGAACGAGATACCTTAGCTATTAATACGCGGGTTACATTATTTTTAATTAATATGTATTTATGTGTAATGAATTCTGCGAGAGAATCACTCAAACGAACATCTGCCGAATACCAAATATAGTTTTAGTCGCAGTTCTGCATTTTTAGTTTTCGCTTTCACCGTAAAATTTAACATTTGCGTAATTCGCGGCAAGACAGGTGCGCAATTGTGACATCCTCCAAACATCTTCTGGTGGAAATAATTAACCACTTCATCTAACACTGCTGCTGCTTAGTGTTTATATTGTCACTCTTGACATAAAAAATTGATTGAAAGTGCTCTTATGCTTAGAAAATTTACGCGGTACGTGATAATTATTGATTACGTTAATTTAGCGATGAAAGAATTGAGGATATATGGTTGTGTGTAACAATACATTTGTACCAACACCATATAAAATTATTTCCCTGTCCCAATGCAAAAGGAGGTTAGAAAGTTGTGGTGTAATTTAATGAATAAGAGTAGCCAAGCTAGCATGTGAGAATCATTTGAATATAAACGAATATTATGTACCTTGGCCTATCTTGATAGATTTCTGATAGGTAAAGTTCCTTTAAAAGATAACCACAGACGTGGATATTAAAGGCAAATATCAAATTCTTCAATAAAAAAAGGTGGTAATCGAATGGGGCCAATTTCAGTCTGTAAGCCGAATATGGAGGAGTTCCATCCCACCAAATTCATTTTGATTTTGGAGATTTCTTTGGGCAATATGTGACCTAACATTATCTTGATGGAATAGCACGCGATTTCTGTTGACTATTATGGGGAATTCTCTCAAAACTTGCATGTATTCGATTCAATCGCTCGCAGCGTTTAATCTGCTGCAACCCATTCAAAATGTATAACACCGTAATTTCACATGTACACCATCACCTCGGCTCTGCTTGACTGCATTGGTCACAGATTAACCATAGTTTTGGTTTATTTTGCTTTTCGTCACGCGTTACAATACGTGGATAGACATGGAGATTCTGTGGATTGCCCAGGAGTTAATTACAGATTTTTACTCGTCTTTGTGTCTGCTCTAGAGTCAATCCATGTGGTACCTCTCCTGTATAGTTTGTTTACTTTTCCCAGATTACGGAGGTGGCGAAGGTGGAATGGTCTCAATTATGTGGCAAAGAACCTTCCAGTCATCGATAAAAGGTCTTTTTATAACAATTTTGGGCAATCCGATCTTAGATAACATTGAGGGCTTCAACTTCACGAAGTATACGATCGGCATCAACAACAATTTCTACTAATGGTATAAAATTGCCAAAGCCTTTCTATTTGTATTGGCCATGTTGTGAGTGTTAATACTAACAACTACTTCACAATACTTTTGGCAATTTTATAAATCAAATCCAAAAAACAAAAACAAATGTTTGCTCAAGCCTATTATAAGGTTGTCGGATTTTGTTTATATTTATTCGCATTAAAAAACAGGAAAAAAAAGGAAAATAAAGTTAGCATTGGCTAATTCTGCAGATCGGATAACATTTAAAAACTTATTGATTGGTATTTCGAATTTTTAAGTTTTACTACCTATATTTTCTTAGTAAATCTACAAAAAAGTGTCTCTCTTATCCATCTTACATTTTTTTCCACTCAACCTTAACAACGTCAAATAATAATCACTTGACGTGATACTGCGAGCTTTCGTCTTGCTTAACAAATATTGATGGCTGCGGTGAGGGTAAATGAACCGTAAGTGATTTATTTTCCTTTGATCCGACATCAAAAGCGTCTTGGACTGCCCATACATTTTCGCTTTTTCTAGTTTATCGTCTATCTGAATATCGACTGGCGTTCGTAAATTAAGGAGGTGCTGTAAAAGACTCGTAAAAGTCGATAAATCATTACGCGATTTACAGTACGCAATAGCGATTCGTTCTGAAGAGAAAATAAATAACAATTTCAAGAAACTACTTTGTCCAGGCGAAGAAAGGAAATTGCCAGCGTTATTAGGGGCGAGTTTGCATGTTTCACCTTTCAGTCGCAGGTGGCTGGTTCCGCTCCTAATGAGGAAACGGATATTTTGTATTCTTAGAAGAGGAAATTGAAGATTGCTATTCGCCTTGTGGGGTCGGTCGTTGTTTGTATTGGTTGAGAAAATAAAGATGAAAAGGAATGTGTGTACGTAGTTATGGATTTGTGTCTTTGCGAGATAGAAAAATACAAAGATGCAAGACAGGAAAGTAATATGAGCGTAAACATATCTTTTCATGTAACACATTAATGAATATAAAATTGAATTAATCCCCTTCTTTAGTGAATTTAGCTTTAGAGGTGACGTTCGGTGCGCATTAGTCAGTTTCGAAAATGATAAAGGCAGGAAACGATAGATATAATTTGCGCGATGTTTTCATGCACGGCGGAATGTTAAGTGTAACATATTAGGAGCTTGCAGAATGGCAGTAGGCAATGGTCACAAAGTTACATTTTTTGCACTGTTAACAATAATGTCTCCAATCTCTTGCGGCTATTAAAAATAATATGGGGGGATTTTTTGGGTGCAACGTACCAACCTTTAATGTCTATCGTTTCATCTGCGCTTATTCAAAGATAATTTTCTCCTACTTTTGATCTGATTTTATTTATTATTTATCGAATAGCTTAGGTATGTCGAAAAGAGAACAAATAGCGCATGGCAGTGGCAAAATACTTCTTTTTAGATATTTCCGGATAATCCTTAACATTCTCAGTATTATTGCAAAATAATTATCTAAAAACTAATACAATAAAACGAAAAAAAAAAGGGGAAATGATCTATTCGTGTTACTATGTTACTAACAGCATACTGCGCGTTTGCCTATTTACAATTAGGGTGCGAGCGATCCACTTAACGCAACGCCAATGACAAACTGCACTCAACGTCGCATCTCTAGTTATGAGTAACAAGTATTTTATTTCTAAAACGAGTGAAGATTTGCATAATGCACTAAAAACAAATGCTATTGATGTGCATGTATTGTAGGCTTATAGAAATGCGAATTGATAGGTCATTACTTGAGTGTAGGCTTTCACGACCGTAATCCGTAGTAGAAATGTTTTTCGGGTGTTGTCGCGTAGTTTTTTTCTTGACGTTTCGCTGACCATGCTGTCAGCTTCTTCAGAAGATTTCCAAAGACTGGTGTTGTTGTCTCTTGCTCCTCGTTATATATCCCATTTCTGTTCCGCTTTGCTGATCCATAACCGTTCCGTTCCGCTGAATCGCGTCGTTCGTTGCATGAGGACTCCGTAGTGCTAACTTCCACGTGTTGCTGATCTTGTATCCGTCTTCACGATTGAAGTTGCTGGTGTTCTTCATTATTTCTATCGATTCGCGTATTATCCTCGGGTAGTAGTGGTTGGTCCTGGCTAGTACCTTAACGTCGCTGTAGCTTATGCGGTGGTCTCCTTGTTGGTGCAGGTGTTCTGCTACTGCAGATTTTTCAATATGCCTAAGGCGTGCGTCTCTCTCGGTGTTCTTTCCCTCTACACTGAATACTCCGTCCTGTTTGACCGCTGTAGCTTTTTCCACATAGGCATTTCAGTTCGTATATGCCCTTTGCTCGTAGTTCCGGTAACACGTCCTTGTTGGGAGGGAGTAGCTGGCCGATTTTGGTCACCGTGTTGAAACGTGTGGTGATGTTTTTTTCCCCTAGGGTTTTTTTTAACCTGTCGGTGACTCTAGCTATGTACGGAAGGTATGCGTATCCTGCTGGTTGTTGATGGTCTTCGTCTTTTTTCTGCTCTCGTGGCTTCCTTATATCTTTTGTACTGTAGCCGTTCTTCTGCAAGGCATTTTTGACGTGTTGTATTTCACTATTCCTGTGATGTTTGTCGCTGATTTTCTCCGCTCTTCTTAACACATTGTTAGTTGATGAGGGATCTTTTCTGTTGAGGATGGTGGTGAGATGTTGCATGCAGGTACCGGTCTGTGTGAGTCTTCTTACGGTATACACTGTGGCCCAGTTTGCTGCTGTCAGTGCGCTCCACTACTACATCTAGGAATGGTAAGGTACCGTCTTCTTCGATTTTCATGGTGAAGTTAATGTTATGTGATAGGTCATTGGAAAATCATGCATAAAAAGCAATTGCCGTTCTCAGAAACCTCTGGATTATAGTGCGACTTCGAGTACGATAGTAGTACGGCAGTGGATCGTTATACACTATCGATTATCTATTAGCCTTGTTCAATGCTTATTACTAGCGTTAGATCTAGCAGAAAGGTGATTTGTGTCACCTTTTTCACTATGTAGATGTAGGAATGGCATAATAGACTAACCCTCGAGTACATACGTCACGAGTCGTATTTAATTTTCTTTGGAAAAATAGAACAAACGTTTACCGATTTTATCGGACTTACGGTGCAGCGGTATTCTTGGCTTTTAAAGAATTAAGTGAATTAATTGGGAACGTGTCAATAATGAATGCAGGTAGTTTCTAAAGACACCGCGCGTTCGTAAATAGACACATAGATGATAGTGACAGCTATAAGAGCCAGAGCTCTATTAGGCAGTTATTCTTGTTTACGTGCAAATATGTCATAAATTCAATAAATTTAATCGGATCACATACCAATACTGAATAAAGCAGTGAAATTGCGTTCACTTTATTGAATTTTTTTCGTTGGTACTACAATTTCAATAAACAATATCCCTCTACATGAATGCGTACTTGATTCTTTTGCGTAGAGGATTAATGTCTGGCAGTACCATTGAAATGTCACCAGCAATAGGCAACATGTGTATACGCATGTATATAATTAAATATGTGAAATGAACCTTGTATTTGCTACTACTGGTATAATTATCCAAGAACATTTGCTTTACTACGACGGCTGAGGGTCTTAATAAATAAGCAATGCGCCTATTAAAAGGGACAGCCTTGAGACGTTTTTCTAATATGTATCAATACGCAGTTATTATTGAAAATACCAGAATTTAAATGAACATGAGATATCGTAAGTTTACATATTAAATTACTACATACAAAAAAGAAAAGTGCCGTATAAATCGCGAAGTGTATTGTAAATATCTTTTAGCGAAATCGGAGCCCCTATCCTTCGAAGGAGAGAATAAGGTTACATTTCAAAAGCAAATGCCACCACGAACGACGCCTAAGAAATTCGTCAAGAGGAAATGTTCAAGTAAAATAGAACGAGCCACTGAACCGAACGCGTATCATTTTCGAGTGGTGCTCTTTACATATAAAACAGTACGCGGCCGTTTGAAGAAATTATACGATACATTAAAGATGAAATCAAAGAGTTCTGTTTATTATTAAAGTATGACGTGCATTTAATCTTAAGGAAAAGAATTAAGCTCATAACAGAGGCGTTTCAATAGCGATTGGTGATATAAAATAATAATACTGTGGAGCGGAGATGGTCTCGAATGAATAGTGTATACACTTTAATTTATGACCAGTTATTAATATCTCTTATAATGTCTTCAACGACTACTATTGACATTAATCTTTATTAAGTTCTTCCTCTTATAAAGAGTAAAGTTTAATTGATAATAATTCTGTAATTTATATACAATGGTCAGTAATTGGTTACCACTTAACCAACCTAGGAAGTTAAATCTTACGTTTCGTACTCTTATTCGATCAAATTCTTATGCTTTTATAATAATGAGAAGACACAAAACATCGATTACATTATTGATAATGTGGCAGTAAAGAATAACTTCTCTTTTCCTATTCGGAAATAGTAACAAGCAAAATTCATGGTAATTAGATAGTCTGGCACCAGGATGGTGTTAGTAAGAACGAAATTGCTCGTCGGTTACGAAGAAACGATCATTGCGTTAGAAATTTCTTAAAGGATCCGGAAAATTACGGCAAATCACGGTGTGCATCCAATTCTTCTGCGTCTGCGAGAGTTATTGCAGAACAGGCGCAACGTGCGTAATGTTCAAAGGATTTTTAAGGCGTCACCGGTAGTATCACGGAAGAAAATGTTGAGAAAACCGCTACTTTCGGTGAAACACAAAGAAGCGAGGTTGAGATTTGCTGAAGAACACATATCTTGGAAGAAACAATGGAAAAAAGTTATATTTTCCGATGAGAAACGTTGTAATTTGGACGGACCGGATGGGTGCTCGCATTATTATCATGATCTGAGGAAGGAACCAAAAATGAAAATGACCAGACAATTAGGGGGTGGATCTGTGATGATATGGGCAACGATTCGATTCCGCGATAAAAGTGAGATAGTGTTTCGCACAAACAAAATGACATCTGTGACGTATAAAGACTTATTGCGTGACAATCTTCTACGTTTTGGAAACCAATGGGCCGGGCGGAATTTTGTTTTTCAGCAAGATAACGCGCCAATTCATAAAGCAAAAACCATTACTGAATGGTTTAAAGAGAAAAAGATTAAAACTTTACAGTGGCCGGCACGGTCGCCAGACTTAAACATTATTGAAAACATGTGGGGTGAATTGGCACGTCGCGTTTATGGCGGAGGCCGTCAATATTTCACGGTACAGGAACTGAAAACTTCAATAGTGACTGAATGGCAGAATATCCCTCAAAATTATGCGTTAAATTTATATAAATCTATTAATAACAGACTATTGGAAGTGATTAAGAACAATGGAGGATCTACGCATTACTGATCACTCGTTTGTTGATTTTTGTTTTACATTTGCAACAGAGCGTCTAAATTTTTGTCGCAGAAATTGTTTAAACATTGGAGTAATAATTTATTATTTACCTCACATATTACTGGAGGAGATATTTTTAAGTTTATTTTACTTTTGTGAATAAAAACTAGATATCTTGCTAGTTTCGCAAAGAAATGTTGTAACCCTTAAAACCTTTAAAACATCTTACCGCGTTTTTGTCAGGGAGTGTATTTAAACAATCATTTTTGTTCTTCGTATTTATTTTCTTCTTTCGATTTACCAAATAGATTTTTCATTCATACGTTGTCAGAATTTTTATTTACTTTCAAATTCTGAAACGAAGGTTACGCGTATTATGCAATCTATGTTGATTGAGATGTCGTATCAGATCGTTGTAATTGCAGAAGTTCCTTAACGCGATACGGCAATGTAGCTCTGATCCTCTTAGGTCAGTCACAAATTGCATCGTGGATTATAGTAAAGTAACATCCGAAGTTGTAGTTAGCAACTCCTAACGATGCTGCTCCTAATGTAACGTGAAATAGCTCTGCTGGGAATAGCGAAATTACGTCCTCCGTTTCTCATTTAATTTTTGTGTTTGTACGTAAAATCTAATTATGTAATTATTTTTATTGCATCTATATTTAAATATGCTTTACGTATACTTCTTGTTTATGCGCAGATGGTCGTGCGTGTTGTCGGAGATGGAACTTTAACCGACGTGCCTGTAACTCCGGAAACTACCTCATATGACGTCATCGAGTGTTGCCGAGATCCTGGCGAAGAATCTTGCGAACTGGTCGCCACATCCCCGGAACATGGTGGTAATGTTATAATTACTTACTGTCTAATCGAGTTATCCAGTTATAAAGCAAAGTTCAGGCTGTTATAATTAGTGGTTGATACCATTAAGTGCCATTCACTCTAACGTGTTCCTGGAATTTCTGTCCAGTATGTAGGTTAAGTTAAAGGCGAAACAGATAACTTCTTGTTAGTTGTGTAACGAGTTCCATATAAGTAATTTTTCTTGTTCAATATTTTTGAGAGAAAATTAAAATTTAATTTGTTGCAAAGAAATTAAAACATTTTAAGTAATTTCCAGACATTAAAATTAATGGCCACTTTTGTGCAAAATCTTAGAAGAGCTATTACATAACAACTTAACTGTTATCTACAGATTATACGTGTTTCAAATGTAAAAAAAAAAAATGGAAAACAACACGTTTGAGGTTTTGATATTAAGAATTTCCATTGTATAGTGGAGCACAACGCTATCCAGATAGGCTATAAAATAATAAAATTTAGAAAGAAACTAAATCTACAATCTGTTCCTTTAAATTTGCCATTAAATCGAATTGTAATTTCAGGTACGCCAAAACAATCAGATATTTTTGATCTCACTGTATAATTTGAAAACATATCAATGACGTTACTACGTTATGAAATAAAATTTCTTACAAATTCCGCTTTTGATTTAATCGTTGTCCAAGGTAAAACCACAAGTCAAGCCGCTACAGCAATGGACCTTTTTTATCGAACAGTCTGTGCATTAACTTATCAGATTCCCTACTTGATTAATAGCTTGAAGTGAAAAAGAAAAATTCAAGAAAGAGAAATGCTATCACGAATAATTTATTCGAATGTACTATTTGTGTGAAGTAGAAAACCTCCTTACGTTAGGCTTTATTCCCTACGGACGTGGACGTATAATAGTTCGATACCGAAGTAGGACACTGTGAACTACAAAAATACCATTCGGCTTCAATTAATTATTCAATATATGAACTAACAACAATTTCTAATCAATACGTACGGAGACTTCACGCAACCGTCTATATTCTATAGGTAGATTAGTAGCTTTTGTCATTTCACTCGGAAGCTCAGCGTTCAACGAGTCACTATACAGCCTTACGCTACAATGATGGTCGTTACATCGTCCGACACTAAATTTGGGGAGATTACATCGAATAAAAAAGAGTTTAGTAAGTTATTTTTGGAAAACTAGATGCCAATGAATTTTATAAAGTTGTGAATTTTGCCTGCGTGGGACATCAGTCCTTTTTATAATTAGCAATTAGCATATGCATTTGTTTCTATTGTCGCTTAAATCCTTGAGCATATAGGCCAATAGTTAATTTTATACTTTCAGAATGTCTCCTTCAGGAGTCAGATCGTCCACTAGAAATTTTGCAACGATGGGGTTCGAGCCGTTTACTTTTGAGATACACGCTGCTGAGCAGTGACGGTGAGTTTGTTGCAACATTTATCATTTTATTCTAAGTAATTATCTGACTTCATATCAATCAAAAATTATACTTTAATTGGCATTCTAGGATTTTTTTGTCAGTTTTTCGCATTTCTTTAATCTAAGTTTGAATATTTTATAATAATATAGAATCCACATGAAGATGGAGAGAATTTGGATAAAACTACTTGATTATTTTTTTTTATATTAGTTTCTTCTGCCAAGTGCTTGGCGATGTACTTGACTACTTAGATACTTTTCGCAAATCCTTTTTATGTGCGGATGATACTCAAATGAATTTTTCATTTTAGTGAGCTGATCCGTTGGATCTTGACTGATTAGTGAATTTTATAAATATCAACAAAATCTCTGGATACTTTTTGGGAGAAAACTCGATCTTGAGTTTGTTATGAGTAAACCTACAATAAAGTGAATAATTCTTTTTTGCCTTTGTTTTTGTCCCTGAATCTGTGAAGAGCTACAGGGCTTTTAATAGATTTTCACTATCTCTTATAACTTCTTAACGTAAATGAATTAGATTCATTACCTAGAATTGCCCCACCTATTGTTTTCTGCAGTTTCTTATAACAATCATTTTGCCTCGAATTTTTATAATATTATATCAGCAGAATATTTTTATGGCATGCATCTACTATTAGTCTTTATACTCCTACATCAGAATGCTATTTCGTTATTAACATGTTTAGAGTAAACCTTTGTTGGAGAAAAACCGTTAGATATTTGTATTAACTGTGTATATTTTAATAGTTAAGAATAATTTAACGGATAATATGCGCTTAATGTTTTCAAAAAAATAGTTAAATAACTATGAATAATGCAGCAAAGTGGTAGTAAAATATTTGCAATTTCTTTAGTAAGGTCATTTTATATGTACTTTACCTTAATAGGTTTAGTGCTTTTTTTATCATTAAAATATTTATCTTATTTACTGTAAAGATTAGTTTAAAAAGTAACCCGGAGGTATTTATTTAAGTAAAGTGTATTTATTTGTTAGATTATTATAGATCAACGCTAATAAGTTTTTATAAAATAGTCTTTTACCTTCTAAAATTTCTTTTGTTCTACAGCAATCTGTAGCAGATGTAAAAATATTTAATTAAAAATGTCCGCATCCGAAAATCATTTGTTTAATTAGATTTCTTATCGTTTATGAACATCGCCGCACGAAACACAAAAGAATCTCACTAGCACCTTCCCTGTTAATCTTCTCCAATGAGCGAAATTTTCATCCTGGCTAGGGGTAAAGTAAACAAAGTAAACATAATAATGGCAAGGTTCTGTCACTTCTAATTTCCCTTTTTGAGCTTTATGTAAATTACTATTATGTACCCACGTTTATTACCGAAAGAACGCAGGTTGTTGCTTTTAGTTGATGGAATTTAGATGACGAATTCTTGTCGCGCTTTGCCTTTAACGTGGATATTTTGTCTGTTAGGTTATGTAAATTATTAAGTGAAAACATTTATTAGAGGAAGAGTTATTTACAGTGTATACAGTTATTTTACCATTTATGGGAAAGAATTTTAGTTAGGTGCAAAAGACATTGTTTGTTTAATACGTTAGTAATGTTATAATTTACTAGCAGTTATTGCCTACCGCCGTTGCCTTTGACATGCTAATTATTCGATAGCATTCTGTTATTATATGAGATATGTAACATAACATAATAAAATAAGAAGTATGTACCGCGGGATTCAACAACCAAAAAATATCCACAATGACTTGAACTTCGACTACAAAGACGTGTTTGTGAAGAGACGACTATTCCCCTTTTGCATATTAGATGCCGCTTTCGCAAGATTCAAAATAGTATATTGAACGGATAAAGAGGCGAAAAGTTGAATTTTACCAGCCGCAATACGAATACGTACTACGTACTATACGATGGACTCCACCCTACGGGGATCATTCCAATTCGAAATCCACAACCGTAAAATCGAGTTGCTTCTGTGAATGGTGGAATGTCCGCAGGCTGTTTTATGATGAACGAACGTACGCAGTGGCCTAATATCTAAGCTTATAAGCTTTCCGCAACGGACTCCTGGGTGCACGTGACTTTCGTAGCACGAAAGTTACGAAAGCAACTAAAGCAGTTGGACTGTCTTTAAAATTGTACTGTATATATTAATTAGATATATATAAAAAAAAAACGTCGTAATATGTCAAGAAAATTCTCTTCAACGTGGATGCGAGTAAAGAAGAATGCTCAAAATTGTAATTTTCTGTAGTTCCACAATGCTATTAATATTCTTCAAAACATAAGGCATTATTTTTTTTATTATTATTTTTTTTATTTTATTTTTATTATTTTCTTTAAAGGTTCTTTAATAGTTCCATTGCCTATGTGGATAATTATTCAGATGCATTGCTTTAGAAAATCACTGACGAAGCTAACAACATATTTAGAGTAACGTATAACACTTACAAACGGCAGGAGTACGCATTTGCGCCAAATCACGCAAATCCGCTGCATCTAATTTTAGAAGAATCAACATTTTATAATCTATCCTTGCTTTGTTGGTGCAAGGAATTTTTTTTTTAATTCAATTACAGTAGTATTCATTGACTTTTGTTTAAAACTAAGCGTTTTATTTTGCTATTCTTGCTTAATTTAATTCGATAAAAAATTGCACTACTTTATTTTCCGGACAAAGGGTTGCATTTTAAATTGCGCAAGGGTCTCTCTCGTATATTCTTGGCTACATGCTCTGGATGAGGATTTGCATGACAATGTTTGGGACAAATTTGATTTTCTAATTTCGCACGCCTTCACCATGAAATACGTTTGTCAGGTGAGTTTAACATTCCCCTCCCCATTCGACGATGTCTCTCGCAGTCATAACTCTTGCGAGGCTTATTACACTACTTGGCAAATGTATCCTTCAGACAATGAAATTGTGCGCAGATTCACAATCCGAAATCACGAAGTTTCCATTTGTTTGAATTCATTGTTTCCGGATCTATAGTTACGGAGGGTGGCTGGGCGATATAGAGCAGCTTTATAAATGACAGATTAACATACGTAGATGGAACTGTGCGATTTATAATAGGTGCTATGTATTTGGATATAAAGGGGAACCCTCGTCTTATATTGAAATATGTTCAGCTCCTTCGTGATCTTATTTATGCTCATGTAAGGTAGTTTTATAGAGAAGGGTCATCCGAGGTTTTATACGGGTTTATATGATATACATAGATAGTTGTTACATCAAAGTTTATTATTGTTTTTTTTAATCCAAGATTTACGCAATGGAGGAAATTGAACTGAAGAAGTTCTCCTTTTTTTAAACAGTTGCTAGAAAATTATTTAAATTCTCTTATAATGTTATTCATCCATTCTCCGTATGTAAATATAAGTCATGTTGGTTTGCCAATGGAGGAAGAAAATTGTGTCTAGGATAAAACTAGGAAATACTTGAAAAGCAGAGATAATTGCAATGCAAATACGGAAAACCACAACTTACAAATAAATATTTCCTTCCGTCGGAGAAGGCTCTCAAGTTTAGTCGTAGGTCGTAGCTAAATGCATAACGTGTTCAAGGGGCTGATAATTAGCTGCGGTAGTCTCGAAGTTCAGACGTGTCGAGTTCATCGGGAATGAAATTTGCATCACCAGCATGCACGAACTGCCTTTCCATTAGTCAAATTCTGCTACTAGCACGAAATAAAACAGCGTCATTCGATGTGTAAATGTCAACATTGAGCGTCACCATCTATAAATGCTACGTGCGCTGCATTTCAACTGAAAGCGAAATTATCTCCCCTAAAATGTAATTTTCAGCTGCCACGGCTTACGAAGAGACAAAGAGTAATTTTTGTCAGTGTGTCCCATCGATTTTAGGACGCACCTTTATCTATCAAAGCTAGAAATACAAAAGGGTGAATAAATATTTTATTGTAAAAATGTACCTTTGCCCTGCTAGGATGCTTTAGAAAATAAGACCCATCAAAATACAAAACATGTGTTTTATAACTAACGGTTCTGCCACTGTTTGCAAAAAAAAAAAAACGATTCTTTCGTAGTATTGGACATGTCCCAAATATTGCTTTGGAGGGTTGAAGAGCAGTTAATGTTGAATGTAATACGATAATTTGTTTGCCAGAAGGCATCGATCAAATCAGGAAAAACCGTCGATAACATCGCATCATCCTTCATGATAATGCCAGCTCTCACACAGCACGTTGATCAGTTATACGGTTTTTCGAAATACCACAATAAACATAAAAACCCATGCGAACTACCAATACGTGTAAGCCCATCAATTGTGCCCAATGGTTTCGTCACACCATAACACCCGATTGATTGATTGAAAATGAGACTATAATAAAGCTATCTGCAGTATGATGATTTTGTGCTAATATCTAATAACAGTTTGAAATTTATTTGAGCGACATTTGTTTTTTTTTTAATCTTACAGTAAGTACCATTAAGGTTAATTTCGATAGTAAAACAATACACCAATCCTTCAAGTTCAAAATTGTTTAAAATAAGTGTGAAACAAAAAATTGTGCCCTTTCGTTCACATATACGACAAATTTGGACTTAACGTGGGTTAAGAAATACCTTACTCGACGTTAAGAAAAGATTTTCGTAATGCAAGAGTGACGCCACGTATTGTAAATTATGTTTAATAAATCAGTCGCAGACGCTTTCCCGGAATAATGCCGTTATCCTACTACATTCCACGTTACGACAGATGGCCAGGACTAGACGTCGTATAAGGATATGAAAGGTCCGCAGTTGTCTCGCAAATCTCGATGTGTGCCTAACGTCATACCCGGAATTTCAATTATTTATGGCGTGTGAGCAGCAGAACCTTTGCACCGGTTGGAATATTAGCATTACAATAATGTTGTTCCAGACAATTTAGCCGAACGGGAGAAGTCTAAACCGCAGTACACGTCTTGTCATTTATGATCATATGCTCCGTACATATTATATACTTTATATTCAGTGACTTTGCAAATTTTGAAAATCCCGTTTGGCCAATTGCGCGCGTAATTATAAAGTGGTAGATTTTTTCAGACTAAGAACATAACCATGTATTACGTACTTATTTCCTGCGATGTTTAACGAAGAGGTTGGTACTTACTCTGGTTCGGAAGTTATAAGTCTTTTCAATGGCAACTTTTTCATTTTTCGTGTATTTTGTCAAGTACGATGTACACAATTTGCACAAATTGAAGCCTTGTATTTGCCTTCCCATTTGCGTTACCGCCGCCCGCCACTGTTCATGATATTATTTTAATATTGTATATTGTCCATCTAAATCACTTACTGCTCTACTCATACGTTGTATATACACTGCCACTCTATTATATCACACTATATACAATTATTAAACATAAAATTAGAAAAATATTAAGCATACACTCTTTTCTAAGGGATTGAAGCCATAAATTATTATGTAGAGTAGAAATATTGCGACGACCACAATAAAGTCTCTTTTATTATCATTCCAAGAATTTCTCGGAAGTACCGATCTTTTGAGACGGGTCGTTTGGGGATTATTAACGAACAATACATTTAGGAAATATACCGCAGTATCATTCTTGTTTATTTATCACAGGCGTAAAGATATAAATTTGCTTCATTTTACTGTTGAACGTGTGTTGGTGTGCATCTGTCGTTTTTGCGCGAAAGTTTTAAGAAAATTTACTTCAAAATGGCACGTGGCAAGCCTACCAGTGCAGAAAAACGTTCACGCATTATTACGCTGTTTGAAGAAGGATATTCGGGGCGACAAATTGCTGAAAAAATAAATATGAGAAGTTCAACAGTAAATGACATCATAAAGCGATATCGCACAACTGGAACTATAGAAAATCGTGTTCGTCCTGGAGCATCTAGGAAAACAACAAAATCTGAAGATTTGAGAATTGTATTATTAAGCGAGCGCAATAGAAAATTAACAGCGCAACAAATAGCAGCCGAAGTCAATCGCGGCCGTGAAGAAAAAGTTTCGGCGAGTACGGTAAAACGTCGACTTCAACAAGCGGACCTTCATGGACGTATTGCCATTCGAAAACCCTTATTATGTCGGGGCAACAGAGCAAAACGGCTACAGTAGGCCCGTTCTCATCTAGATTGGTCGTTGGATGATTGGAAACACGTGCTTTGGAGTGACGAATCAAAGTTTGAGGTTTTTGGGCAAAATCGACGAGTTTATGTCCGAAGATCTAAAACCGAAAAGTGATCCCAAACTGCATTGTGCCTACAGTGAAGCAAGGGCGTAGTTCTGTGTTAGTGTGGGGATGTTTCTCCTTTGCTGGGACGGGAGATTTACGCAGAGTGCAGGGTGTAATGAGGAAGGAAAATTATTTTGCAATACTCCAGAATCATGCAGTGCCATCAGGCTTGCGTATAATAGGCCGTAACTTTATGCATGACAACGACCCAAAACACACTGCGATAGTGTGTAAAAACTATCTAAAGGAGCAAGAAGAACAGCACACCCTGAAAGTAATGACATGGCTCCCACAAAGCCCAGATTTGAACCCGATAGAGTTGTTGTGGGATGAACTGGACAGGAGGATCCGAAAAATATGCACAACTTCACAAGAACATTTACGGAATATTCTGCAACATGAATGGATTAATATTCCACAATCCGTTTTAACAAAACTTATCGAAAGGATGCCTAGAATAGTTCGAGCGGTGATTAACAGCAAAGGAGGTTTTTTCCATGAAGAGAAAATATAATGTTCAGTATGTTATATTAGGCCAGAATAACTTTTTATTTATTTATTTTTGTCTTTTTTACCTGTACATACAATAAAATTGCATTTTGTTTTTAGTTTCGTTTGTTTCTGTAACCTTTTCATGTTTTTTACTAACCGACCGAACTTCTCTGAACGGCAGTGTACATTTTATCTAGGTTTTTAAGTCACTTCAATGATTTTTACTGTCACGAACCACCATATCGATCCAAATATTACGTTACGTGTTTTGTTCTAGAAATAATTCTGTAACTGCCCCTTTTCTTGCACTTGCTTTATTTTATTAGTTCGATAAACTACCGAGTTTGCGAGTAATGGAGTTGTAGTTCCTTAATCTTAATTATTCATATTTATGTTCCATTATGTACTATTTATTGTATATAACGAAAATAAATGCAGTCATCTTTGGATTCAGCGGAATTAGTTCGTTATTTATCGATTACATATCTTGCTAATTTCATTAATTAGAACGCCCATATTCTCCCAACTTTGGCGAAATAGAAACCAGAGATCTTTGCTGTCAAAAACCGTCGGCCGTAAATAAGCGCAAAATGGGAGCGGACGAAATTTGCTGAACGTTTAAATTCGAAAATTATCGCTGCATGTAACAGTTTCGTTATTATAGTTTCAATTAAGAACGCTATTATGCCGAGAAAGAAGGAGAGTATTAAAGTACTGACGACTGCAACAAATTGCATTAGAGCTTAATTGTACATCTTGTGCAGAAATAGTCGCTTTAGATAAATAGCAAAGGCAAATGGAAACGAAATTGTACAATACCAGTGCTTTTAAAAGTACTTCTTTCTCATGAAATAACACTTCCGCTTAAAACGCCAAACTTGTATCATTTGTTGCAGAAACTGAACAACCTCCACATTTGAACATAATTTTAATGTCTCCGAAAGTATATTTTATTTGAAAACTTTTTATTCACGAAAAGTTTCACCCAAAGAAATATGTAAAACCAACCATTGGTGAAACTGATTTTTAGTCTAAATATCTTTCGCGAGTGGTAACAGCTCTACGGAATTTGTAAGCTGGGAATCGCCAGAAAAATTTGCTGTTTCACCGTACAGCGCTTAACTTCGGCCTAGTCAGGAGCAATCTGTCTCATCTCTGGCCCACTAAGCCCTTTACAAATGACGTTGTTAAAATGATTATTATCCTCGCCGATGTTTGTACCTAATTGCTCGGCACTGCTTTGCAATAGTCATGCTTTACTTACACGTTGTCTTTATGGTTCCAAATTTCTTGGCGAGTTTCTGCGCCTATCTTTGAAAGGAAGTAATACTTGAGCACTTGTTGAAGACAAGAACTATGGATGAAGATTTGACCGAATCTGTGTGGAATTGGACAGTAAAATTGCCTCTGATTGCTTTCAATAATCATGCAAATTCGAGCATTTTTCACATCTTTTTTATGTAAACAAACTGCTTACTATGTCGCATCTCCGCATTTTTTTTTGTTATTCAAAAATTCTGTACTTATCATAAATTGAGAAAAACATGCTTTTTGCAAAACATTTCGAATTCAAACTTTTAACGAGTTAGTCAGCGTATATGCACATATTTACTAATTATAGAAGCGGTTATTAACTTTGAGCAAATATCGGCAAGTGAAGTAATTAGTTTTTAATGTTCATTTAGGCCGATCGATAATCAATCAAGGATTGCATTCGCCGCGTCTGAACTCTCCGCTCTGGAAAACTGCCTTTGTTCAGAAAAGTCCAATAAATGCGGACTTGGGAAAATCCCGACATTTTTTTGTTCTCCTATTACTTTACGAGAAGTTTTTCGAGCTGTTGCGGAAGTCAAATGTATACCGGGTACTACAAATGGAACGAAATTGCATTTCTATTCGGGGGTGTTGTTCCTCTTGGGGCATCCTCGGAGAAGCTTGCCTTTACGAAACAATGTGCAATTTATATGTAAATTCCGTGTGGGCGTATAAATTCGGCACCCCCTGCGTGTATCCGCAAGTGATAGAGAGGTTCGAAGGAACTAAATTAGCGCGGATATTTGGAATGGTATCCGGCAAATCTTTTTCTATTATGGAATTTGAATTATTCATTTGCGCTAATAAAATGAAGCATGTTATAATGTTTAATGGGTGGAAAACTTATTAGCAAAGAATTTTGGGATCCTTCAACGCCATTCTTCCATTGGAGAATGTTTTGTTTACAGATCGCATTTTTTTCGTTTCTTCGAAAAAGATAAAACATATTAAAAGTAATTTAATTGCTTGAATGTAAGGTCTTTGTTATAACGCGCCATACACCCTTAACGTCTTTAGCAGCGGGAACTTTATCGATTTACAATAATTACTTAATCTTCATGTACTTCTATAACAAGAGCATGGAAACAAAGGTTTCTGCGTAGAATCTCTTTCTTTAGAGATTCGGCTTCTTTCATTCGCAATGAATTGTTAAATACATCTTTAATATAATGAAAAAGCACGCCGCTTTCAGCCTATCAATGCAATCTATAATAAACATCTAATCAAACAAAACAACCGCATTTGCAGAGCGTCGTATTAATTTCACTCATTAATTCTTGGCTTTGTAAGAACATAGGAAGCAATTTATTTCTAGCGTTCCTTTTATTCCTCATTTAATTGATTGTCGTTTGATTTCTTCGTAGATGTTTAATTTTCTAGTGCGGGTTTCATTAATCAGATCTGGCAATAAAGCCGAATTCATAATTATCTTTCATATTTTATTCTCTTATTTTATTGCTGCTGCCATTTGTTTTCTTTATCCAACCGTTTTTTTTTACTCATACGTTATCTGATCGAGTTCTCGCTTTGACGTAATTTGCATTCAGTCGTCGGCACCACATAATGTATTTTGTACCCTTCCCTTCACGACATACATCCTGCTATTGACAGGAAGAATTTACTTAGACTTTTTATTAAACTCCACGAACTGTCTAGGATGACATATTGTTTATGCATGATTGTTTTGTGCAATTTCTTGTCCTTTCTGAATGTTGAACGTAGGATAGGTAGAGCAAATTAGGTTCGAGTTAATAATGTAAAAATTGTACACAGAAGTATTGATTTAAAAATTAGATGTTGTTAATACCGACAATTTCTGCGGTTAATGCACATTAGCTTTTTGCATGAATTTCTTAAGTTTTCACGTATGTTAAAAAGGTTACGCCGGTAGCTTTATTTATTCGTCAACCGACCGTAATCGTTTAATGTTCTGTGAAATGTTAATCTAGCGTAGAACTGAAGATTAATTTGTCGCCCTGAGAGTTCTTTTTATTAAAATCGTATTTCAGACCGTAATTAGACCTCCAATAAACTTTTCAAGAGGTTTTAATAAAAGAAAAAGAAAACAAACGCTTCAAGCTCGAAGCTTGATTAAATTTTCCATATAATTGCAAATTTACCTCTTTGTGTTGGAGATCCATCAGTCGCGATTACCTTCTACGGTGTTAAAAGCTAAAATTATAACTCCAACTTGATCCTTGAAATTAGATCCATAATTTAATTCATATAACCAAGAAATACCTCCTTCTGAAAAAAGGATACTTTAGGACCTGTGTGGCTATACAACGTTAATTAACTCCGCATTAGTACTTACGTTTTAAAATAAAATAATTAATAAACATACAAAAATGTTGGATCTTCAAGGTAAGTCATTTTAAAATCATTACTCGGCATTTAATTTAATACTTTTGGGCTCACAATAATAAAGCAATCAACGCAATACCGTAACAGTTTATAAATGTAATCTGCAAATGACTAAGAAATCCACTTTAATCGACTCATTTTGGAGGGGGAGATTAAATCCATTAATTGCAACGTTCTCGAACAATAGTAATTTAGTCGTCTTAATTGCGCTCCTGTTCAATTTGATTTACTGTGACTCTGCGTCACGTCGCTGATTTAATTCGTTCAGGGTATATCCTCGCACTCTTAACGAAAAGCGGAATTCAGTCTACGAGATTGAATTGAAATTATTTATTATAAAGCTGCGTATGATCGCAGACATATTATATTTTCGTGATTATTCCAATTGTTTCCTACTGTCAGCATAGATAATGGTCCGTTATTGTTTTAGCGGTAGTCTATTAATCTAGTGTCTTAAATCAATTATGTTTACGTGATTAGAACTTGATGCGAAATTTGCGATAATTCAGGAGATTAATTAAATCCAAACACGTTTCGTGGTAGATATTAAACGTATTGGGATTATACTGACATGAAATATAATGTCAATATAGAACTAGATTCAGCATTAGTTTATACGCGTGTTAGGTATTTGCGAAAAGAATACTTTCTATTTACGAGTTAGTTGTAAATCCATATTTTTTTTTTAACATTCCCAATTTAGAGGGAGTTTATTTAAGGTACTTCTATTATCTTTCGAATTTAAGCATCTTAACGTTCTGATGGCAATTCTGACCATATCAAATTAAAAAAAAAGCACAAAAGAGGCTCGTGTCAAGAGGTGCAAGCAAATGCTCAAAATAATTCGACATCTGTATAGAACGTCACAACACTACATATTCACACGGCTCGGAAACGGAGCAACAATCAACTGTTTAGGTGTTCCCAGATTAACCGTATCCAATAAAAGCTGTTCGTTCACAAAGTCCTTCCAAGAAAATCATAGCTTGTTTCTTTCGAGCTGGAATATGTCGTAAGCATTGCTTTGGATGATCAAAAAATAATTCATGCTGAATGAAAAATCACAGAAAGCAGTCGACAACATCGCGTCATCCTTTATCCTGACAATGCTAGCTCTCACACGACACAATAAAATGCCTCTTTGCTCGAGAATGTCAAAACAAAAAAATGCGCGGAAAGGGATCTATATCATCTCAAAAAAACATTTTTTTCTTTCATTGTTTTTGTGAAAATTTGAGTATCCTTCATAGGTATGTAAGGCTCCACATTACGATATCTTGTTTTTGGGAATTAGTAGACTGAATGGTTTCATAAGATGTTATCAGCTTACTTGTCCCTAGCTATTTTTTATTATACTATTACCATCATCACCACTTGGGATTTTATCTTTTAAACTAATGGCTACTGCCACTCTTGAAATTTACTGACAATCATAAATTTAAAATCAGTACTTATAACACGGTGACTTGGCAACTTTAACATAATCAGTCACATCAATAGAGAGCCGCACGGATACAGCCGGAAATTTTGCGCATGTACAGAAACAAACAAATAAATTTACCTTTCGTGTATCAATTGTGGCTCAAAAACTTTCTCTGCATGTTTATTTAATGATGCTGGCCGTTGTAAAGATTTTTATATTCTCTAATAGTCGCGAATTTACTCCTTATAATTAAATTTTAACATGTCCGTAGCCACCGTCTGCATGCGAGCAGCTCTGGCGTATGTTTCCGCTAAAAACGAGTCAGCGAAGAGCTTACGGTGTAAATTGTCGAGCCAGAACTGCAAGCTTAGAAACTTTTAAAAAGGTAAAATGGTCACCGACCGACCTCTCAGCGTAATTAAAACGCTTCGCAAAAGAGCTAAAAACCACACGCCGACTAATGGAACGTGACAATTTGAACTAGTTCGTTAATTAAAAATTTTTTAAATTGAAAAATGTTTGTGTGGGCGGATTCGATATACGAAGTATTAATGTAGCAGCACTTAAATTATAATAAATATATGCAGTAGTATTTCTAATGTTTAATGATGAAAAAATACTTAAAGGAAATACAATTCTGTTGTTTTGAGAGCAGTTGAAAGTGAGCAAGATAATATATTTATGGAATAATGAAAAAAGAACAATCTCTGTCGGCGATTTGATTTTTTTTTTTTTTTTATAAGAAAACGCGCGCAGAAATTAAAGAGAAACTGATGGAGTTACGCTCCTTCGATGACTGCCATCAGGCAATCGCTTAATGAACTTTAAGCGTGGCTGAACATCCGTTTTCAATGAGGAGTGGCCAGATCGTTCCATTGACGTGACTATGGACGATATGATCAACAGAGTTCATGATATCGTGTTAGCAGATTATGATACACATATCAATCGAACGCGTGCGGAAGAATCTTTACGAAAACTTAAGAATAAGAAAGCTATTGGCGAAATGGGTGTCGCGTCAACTGACGATTGATCAAAAACGGAATCTCGCAATAATTTCAAAGCAATGCTTGGACTTAAGTTCAACACATGTGAGTTCCTGCTGCGATTAGTGACTGCAGGTGAGACACGCATACATCGCTACACGCTGGAAACCAAAAGTCAGACGGCAAAATGGGTTTTTCCCGGCATCAAAGAAGGCGAATATCATTCCATTAGGAATGATTTGGATTGGATTGGATTGGATCTTAATTGATTATTTGGAGAAGGGAAGGACAATCACGAAACAGTGCCATGCTGATTTATTGAACCGATTCGATGCTAGACCGAAAAGAAAAAGGCCTCATTAGCCATGAAAAGGATTCATCCAAATAATATTTAGATGCTATTTGCTTTAAAAAGTAACTATAGGTGTTCTAGAAATCGTCTAACAAAATTAAATTTAAAGTTATTATAAGAAAAATGGCGCATCGAGCAAAGCATCGTGCCATTTCGCACCTCATGATTAAATTAATTAATAAGTGCATAATATAATTAAGTTTTCAACGTCCCTTTTGTAGGATAACAAGAAAACATTTGCAATGCAAATGTATCCAAATACTAATATATTTTCGTAACGGCAGCCATTTACGAAACCCCTTTCAAGGCGAGATAGCCTCAATTGTATTGTTATGATGGCTACTATTCGCATGCAGTAATGGTGCCGGCTGAACGCTATTTGAGACAAAACACATACTGACCCATTATAAAACACCATTTAAACGGTACTACGAGAAATCGGGTAAATGGGCATGATCCTATCTTGCTTGCTTGTGTTGCATTGAACGTGGGTTCCATGCTGGGAAATCGTATGAGATATAGCCGGGCGTGTTATTTGTGGAACGTCCTAATCTGTTTATTACTAAGCTTATCGCTTAGGTTTTACTACATTACAAAACTCACGTATGAAAATCGATGTTAATGCAGCGCATATTCGTCGATACTCAAAATCCTCAGAAATGTACATATGCATGTATATTCCTGCAATGCGCTTTAGTCAATTTGCATGACTTACATGATTTTAAATTTGCAGTGAAAAGTATGTTTATGTAGGTTTTTGCAATAATAATTATGGAGGGCCTTGATTGGCTTGATGGCTATTTTAAATTTTATAGCTCTCTTAATTAAGAGCAGTTTTTACCTGACACTCGTTAATTTCTGGTAAACACACATATGTAAGAGAAGGATAAAAGCCCATCCTCCAGCAACGGCTCGTGTATAAACAGCAAGGCTCATAATTCTAACGCGACGAGCGCATTCTAGTTTACTTCGTTTTCTGATGGCGCAGCGACCTATTTAGCCGTAAGGTTCCTCTCTTTTTGCCTGCGGGATTTTATTAGGTAAATGTATTTGCAGCCAACGAAAATTCAGGGAGACGATTAGGTAATTCCTCTTCGCTCTATTTCCTTCAGGTTCTTAATGTTTATTTTTAATGCAATTTCTCCCTATAAACACGTAAACGTGGTGTTGACACTCGTTAATGTTAGCTTGTTAGACTCTAGTAGCACATTGCAGGTTGTAATATGGTATTGGTAAGAAAAAATTGTTGTTGTTTTTAAGCTAACTTCCAGGATATAAATCATTTCAATATGAAATGTGCACTGTAGTTGGTCGTGATTGATTAATAAAGGTTATTGGTAATGAAAGAACGCACAGACGCCGGGAAAATTATTCCTTTTTAGCTGGAGTCGCAACCGAAAGAAAATGTTTATTTCCAAAGTCATTTCAGGAGTTGCAATGTACAAAATTATTTCAAGCCCAAAGTTAATTAAACACATTTCAAAGAATTAAATACATTTGAAATGCAGAGTTTCTTAGGCGACGCGCTAGCATAGAGGGGACGTGTAAACGTTAAATTTCTTTCATTAGTTGTCTTCAATTGCCGAAAAGCTTTCTTGCGTGTGTTACATAATAAACAGATTTTTATGGAAGTTTCTTGGTATTGTTCGTTAAACTCGCAGTCGTAATGCTTTAGGTAAAAAGGAATAATTGTAAGCAACATTTATGTACACTTAAACACACTTACTTACACATGACCATAAATTTGCAACTTAGAGGACAATATTTTTACGTCCAAGGCGAAATATGAAATATTGCAACTATTCGACGTTAATTTCAACACGCGGAGTAAATTGAAACATCTGCAAATTCTCCAAACAGAAAAGCGCTTGACAGCGTCATTTTTCAAACGAACGCAAATGATTTATTACTCTCATTTTGCTGCAAATTACAAAACTCCTTTAGACATAATATTTGAACTATTTCATCCCTCGTTAAGCATCAGAACCTTTTCAAGACATCACAGAGAACTCCTTCGTCTGTTTTAACGCAACGTTAGTAATCTACAGTTACGACAATCGATCAAAACAGAAAGCTCTTTCTTCGAAAACATTTAATGTAAAGAAATTATGCAAAAGTTCTTGAAAGTTAAAATAACATAGGTAGGTGATTTCGTTATCTCGTTTGTGTCTGTCAAAACTTATCTTAGAGTTCAGCTTTTTTCATGCTTTTCATATTTCGGAGTTATTTTATAAAAGCTTTGCTGATACGCTAAGCTTTTATTGTGTCCCTTATATGAAACTGCAATAAAAAAAATTGGTATCGCATATTAGCTAGCTGTATCTCTTCTTTAATATTGGAAAGTACGAAACTTTATGTGGAATAATATAAGTTTCTGCGGTCACTTACGGCACCATTGTATTTTTCCCGTTTGCTTCTTCTACTTTTAACTTGGCATGTTTAGTTAAATAGTTTTGGAGTTCATCCCATGGAATAATACCGCAATCTCACTTCACCGACATGCGAACAACATTTGTAGAAGTCGTGTTTTACCAACTTTATTAACATTTTACAAAATTTACTAGATTCCAACTTATTGCCAAGATAATATGGAGGCGATATCGTATCTCTTATGTGTACATATAAGTGTCAATAAGAACGTAAAAGATAACAGATAGAAGAAATTTATAGAGAAATGCGAAAGGATTCCAAGTTATAAACATACTACTGTAGTATAAGCGTAACAACGACAACAAAATCTGACCCAAGTAAGCTGCTAATTAAATTGCGAGAATTTATTTCGGCGAAGTAGTAAGCTGGTGATATCCGACGAGAAATAAGTCCGTGGAGTATATAAAATACGATAGGTAGGTAGTTATTTGTCTGTAGAATCTTAAGAGGTTCTCGAACCTAATAAGGACTTATTGGCAGCAGTCCCAGAGCGTAGGGTCATCTTATTGAACTTGCTCTAGACGTGTTTAGTGTGATTAGTTCCGGGGATCTTCGAATTCGGGCAAAATAGATTCCTATGTTTTTAGCCAGTTGAAATGTAATGTTGACAACGCCGCAACGATTAATGATCCGAAAGTAATTCTATCGCGTCCATTAGTTTCTTTATTTTCATCGATACCTAATGAAAGAGATTAGTGACGATTGTGCGCGCGCTATAGGTGCTTCATAATTCATTCGACAGTCATTGTTGTGAGTTTAAAGTAATTGAATAAAAGTACGGCATGGTAGTAATTTGAATGGCTAATTTGTAGTGTAGGTTACGACAATGCATTATATGCAAATTTTCGATTATGAAAAGCAATTTAAATACTGATTTTTTTAAAGTACAGTGTTACTAAAAATTTTCCATTTGTAAATCAATTACTACTTAATATCATGTCGTGTTCTGTTGGGTATTTTTTATATTATTTATTGTAGTAAAATTTGCTCTAAAACTAGTGAAAATTCAGAAAATTTAATAAACATTAAGAAGTTTACCTGACGAAAATTTTAGAATTTTGGTATTCAGCATCATATGTAGCTACAAAAATGTGTGAAATAGTAAGAAGAACTCCAGGAATAAAATTGCTCTATGTACTTCTACGATTGCATCATTACCTCGAATATTTAGCATTTTTATAGTGTTACACTAGGCTGTATTTTGAGACTGTATATTCGTCGATGTAATTTCGTATCTTAAAATAAATAAATACAGATAAATTATCATTTGTCTGTGCAGAGGGTTTCATTATTGAAGCTTACTCGCATGAACTAAATATTCCCGCCTTAGGACTAGACTCTATTAGTATTGGTTAGTCACTAACAGAACAAAAGATTTCACTCCTTTTTTATAAAAAAACTTGCATGTTCAAATCACTTTCGTCATTACTGGCACAGGTAGCGTAATATCTACTTTACCAAGCTGTTGGTGTTGAAGCGGGTTCCAAGCTCGCAACTTTTGTCACAGAAAGGTTTTCTGTGTAATAGCATGGTATTCAATTTTCCGTCCACTCTGTATCATTTTTTAAATAATCGGCCCTAGGTATAATAAATAACAAAGAGAAAGCACTGACCAGTTTCGAAAAGTACGTGGGTTGCTTAGCATATCCTATTTCTCATTAAGCTTTAGGAAGATCCAGGTGCTTTGTGAATAATATATATGCAAGTATAGACACAGGACATCCAAATCGTGACTTACTTAAATATTTACTTAAGTAAAATAAATTAGAACATACGCCTACGATTGCGTTAAGGGTTTTTGATGAAGTTCTGATTGAATAGGTCAACCTGATGAAACAAAGAAATGTTGGCATGGAGAGGTCCTAAATCTTGACTGATTAAAATTTTATACTGTTCTTTGCACCTAGATTAGACTGCGGCCTTTTCAGTTCTATCGTGGTTCCTCTCTCATTAGGTCAATTACTTTCTTTGCTAGATTTAGAAGCCTTATGAGTGATCCCTTTACGCAGGTTTCGGCTTGAGCCCATTTCTGAGAACCGTAGTTCTGCCACTGCTATACATTCGCACAGCACATGGACGGCTTCTTCTTCCTCCTGGCAGAATCTGTTTCCTCTGTCAGACCCAAATTACTTGAGCACCTAACTCGGATTGTTCTTTTTATTAGCTTAGAATACAACATTTATGTGATATTTTATAAATTCCTAATTTATCCATGTTATTTGTATTATTTGATTGCGACTCACACATGAAGGACAAAATACACAAATTAATATAATACGGAATTCTATTATATTAAATATTTTTTATGTTCTCATGTTCCCGAAGCATTAGAAAATAACTCAAGGTAAATGTTTTTTTATTAACCGTAGACTTCGTATTATTATCTTATCTAGTGCATTTATTTGACATGATTATTGTTATTATTATTACTATTTTTATTTTGTGGGAAATAAGTTAGAAAGGGTTCTATTTGTGTAAGTAAATATACCATTTTTTATCTAATTTCATAGCAGTAGACTAACTTTACTTTAGAAATTCACTTAAATAGTCGAGAAACTGATGTATTTTGCTCCTTAGAAAAGAAATATATTTCCCAAACACCATCATAGTTAATCTTATAGGATTAGGAAATTTATATTGATTGATCATAAAGATAATACACTGTTATAGCTACGCTCTGCTTCCTTACACAAAAAAGATATATAAGACAGAAGTAATATTGCCTACGCGTTTATCGAGGTCTCCGTGCCTCAGAATTTGACGCGTTCAAATACATAACGTAGATAAAACAATACATAAATTTAAATAAGTGCAATAAAGGAGAACATATACCCTGATTAGGCCGACATTTTATGTGAATCTATACCCCCGATTTAAGAAATTGTTATTTATTTACGAACTCCCTGGAGGATGTTCGAATACAAACGATAACTTTATTCTTAGCCCACTGGCAGATATCTAAGCATTTTTATCGAGCTATGTAATAAAAGAACGAATTGAGATTAATATTATAACATATAATATCTTCTTAGTAAGTTCTTAATAAAAATAAACTTTTCGATTTTAATCTATGGCGGTGTCCCTGATTTATTTTATTTATTTAAATGTTTAAATTTTGTGACGTTCAAAAATTCCTGCCCTGATCATGTTATTTTTCACGAAATCGATCGCATTTATATTTTTTAAATAAAGAACTTGTGAGAAAAAGGACCCCCTTCCAAATTTCTATTATATGTTTATTGTACGTAATATGCTATATTTCCTAATTTTATACTGTTTATTCTCCACAAGCATAAATGCAATAAAAGTGAGTTTATGTTTAATCTGCCTTACGAATTAATCACTTAACTGTAATAATTGAAAAAGATAATATACAGCTTCTTAGCTGAACGTATTAAAGAGTTTTTCCCAAGAAAATCGCTCAAGGCCCATACGTGAAACAACTTCCTTATTAGATCTATAACCGAAGTTGAATTGATTATTTTTACGGTTTGGTGGTCATATTCTATTTGTTCGCGCACTCGAGTGAAAAATTGACTTTCTCTCACAAGGACAAACGTCGAACAACGTTCTTGGATGAATATTTGTCTTCTGGATAAATTATACTACGTTTAGTAGGTTATACATCAGAAGGTACAAAATTTAAAGAGAATACGAAACTTTGTGGATGTATGGACAGTATAGTGAGAACGATTGGATTTGAAAGTAAACACGATAAGAATTAAAAAGAATTCGAAAACTAAAACTGCGAATAAGGAACGGTATTAGTACTGGCAAAGTTCGATGATGGGGTGAACGGTACATCTAAAATTAGAACGTTAAATAAGGAAGCTTAATGAAAACTCCTGGCGCCTCCACCAAAAATATTTCGAGATAATACTGTTCCGTTAATTTTCCTAAATAACGTATAAACATGTTATTATTAAGCTTCTAATAAAACATTTCCCAAGTTTTTGATTGCTTTATGCCATAAAATCTTGACTGTGACAGATTACTGATGAATTTGATAGTTAACAACGTTAAGAAGGAAATAAATTTTCAGGCTAAAACAAGGGGGTTAACGTCGAAATTGGCAGCTTGAAATATGGTATAAAGTAATTATTTCAATCTTAAACTTAGCATTACAGAAATTAAACATATGTAATTGTTATATTTCTACGTTTCGACGTAGTAAGAAGTAGGTTTAAATCATTTAATTTATCGTTTCATTTTCAAATGTGCGTTTGTTAACCGACCGTGGTATGCGCCTGTAGCAAAACGAAAGTCGTAGTTAATTATAGAATAAAGAAAGCGATTCTTTAAGTAAAATGGACAATATAAAAACGAAATATCGTATACGATATTTTATTTTTATATTACGGTAATGCGTTCGTAACATCCACAATTAATCTATGGCAAAGTACAAAGAGTTAAAGGAGAAGATAATTTTTCTTCCTATTCTTTGTAAGTTAAATCTAAAATAAAGAATCTATTTACTTGTTTATGCAAATGCTCTCGTCACATGATTTATTTCTCGAAGCAAACTTTCTTTTTTGTGCTAGACATTTCAAAGTTTCTTCTATGCGAGTATTCAGTTTGAACGAATCTTTATTTGCTTTACTTGTTTGATTCTAAACCTTTCGGGGATATCCGCATTGCAGTTAAGCTTTACTTTGGTCCTCAATCACAGGTCAGATTGTGGTAACCCGAGCGGACATTCGCTGTTTTCGTATAAGGACACTTTTTAACGTTAAAGGTTTTTCGACTGTGCACATCTTTCAAACCTTTAGCGATACACATTTACAAAGCAAAGGATACAAATATATAGGCGCGAAAATATTTTAATCGGGAATGATTAAATATTTCCATTTTAAAAACATCGTTTATCGTTTAAAAGCGGTGAAAGTGCACTTGCAACTTCTTATAATGATTGTGTGTACACCATATGGACATAGCATGAGTGAAATCTTTAAAATTGAATCTACAGGCATAAAATGTCTATTCTTTTTTGATACCGTTGATGTCGTTGATGAATTTCGTGAACATTGACCAATATAGGTTGTTGTTCCAAAAAACATGCAACATGTTCGAAGGAGATAGGCATTAGATTACACCGCCACCTTTTCAGGTCTATTGTCCTCCTCTCTCATTAGATCAATTACATTAGCTTTGCTTCTTTTGCTGGATTAGATTCAGCAGTCTTGTGAGTGATCCCTCTACATACGTTTCGGCCTTTGGCTATTCCGAGCCTATTTGAGAGCCATACTCCTGCCAGTGCTATACATTCGCAGAGCACATGAGCGGCAGTCTCTTCTTCCACTTGGCAGAATCTACATGTTGTTTCTTCTATCAGGCCCAAAATACTCATGTGCTTCTTGAGCATACAGTATCCTGTTGGCAGGCCCACTATTGTTCTAACAGACTTCCTGTCTCTGCTTAGTAGGTGCGCCATAAATGTAGGCCTGTGTCCAATCAGAAATTGCTTGGCCTGACTCTGACCTTCCACCAATCTCGAGATTTCTTATCTTTCCATTGTTTAGTGGTTGTTTTTACTTTATATGCAATTCCCACCGAGGACCGTGTCATAATCAGCAATTGATCACGGTGAGGTTCAATTGCTTCCCGCTCGGTTAGTTTTGCCTCTGGCGTGGTTCACACACTGAGTTACTTTTACTTTTCCTGAAGAAGCCCTATATGATTATGGGTGAAACGTCGAGTTTATTATTAAAAGGTAGCCCTCGTACCATCACCCTTGTTTACAACAGCGTTTGTCTTCACACATTTATTGTTAAAATCTTTGTGGGAGCTTTCCACACAGCTTCCTATCATTTCATTCGTCATCAATCTATTACCCATGACTACACAAAAAATAAAATGCCCTAGTATTTACATGGTTTACTTGGGAATAAGAAATTCCGGTTTTACAATGTGTATATTCGAAATAAGAAACCTCTTTCTTTATCAAGTTGGTGGAAAAAGTAGGTCAGAGGATTCTTAATTTTTTTTATTCTTTTTCTTTTTCGTTAAAATGTAGGGAAACAATGTTTGATAACTCTTAAAAAAAATTCAATTAAAAGCAAACTCAGGTAACTGTTCTGTTTTAGAAAGGTTAAATATTGATCTTGAAACAACAGAAACACTAATTTCAACTTGTTTCTCGGATATATCGAATTTTTCATGTTAACAATTTATTCCACCAGCTTAGGAAAACCGTTATTTTACTACGTCGAAAACAAGTCCAGCTTTGATTTATCCTTACAATAAAGGAAACGGACATTTTTTACTGCTCTATTTATTTCTTAACTTCATGTTAGCCCTCCCTGTTAATAGAGCACATATATTTACCTTTATTAATAAATGTTTTTGACAAATTTACGACCGTTTTTATATCAAGAGGGAAGAGAGCAACTGTAAACGCGTGATAATCGATAAATTCGCATTAAATTTCTTACGCTTTAATTAATTCCAAATGTAATGAAAAATGCGTTTGCATTAATGAGAACACGAGCGGCGCCCTATGCTTACCCTATTATCACCCAATGGAATATTAAACGACTTTCTGCGGGATGAGGAACACGCCAGTTGGCTGTGATGAAAGCGTTTTATTATTTGTTTGCGACCGGTTGTAATTTCGAGGTCGCTTTACTGGCAGTAAGTTACTCCTGTCAAATTTATATTTCGCAGCACCGATATTGGGTCGTGTTCCGTGAATAAAAAATGATGCGGGGATACTGGAAAGAACACAATGCGCAATTAAAATCCACTTTAACATGGACGTCGACAGGAAATTTGAAAGGGTTACATAATGTTTTCTGCATATTATGCGAATGAATTTTTTAATCCGTTTGTAAATAAATTTGAATTAAATTTGGAGATGATGAAGTATTAAGTTATCATTCTGTTTTCCCAAAACCTAATTAAGACATAAAAATCTTCCACGAATTAAATATTCTAATTTTACGTTAGTCGTTTACGTAGATCGCTATACACCATGATGCGCGCTAATTCCTCAATTAACACTGGTTATATTTCTGTAACGTAGGTTACCAACGTTACACTACTGTTACACGAGTAGTATATTTACAAAACGTAAATTCACTGTTTAAATCGAACTATTCCTTTGAGTTCCTTGCAGTTGCAACAATAGGAAACTCTTAATTTTATTAATTTAAGTGCTGAAAATTTTATTTGCAATTTGTAGAAGTTGAGATTATTTATAGATTGATAAACGGGGATGGCTCATGTTCTGAATACTGTTCTTCCCCCAATTGTAAAGATCGAAAGCATTTTTGGTTGCGAATCCTAAGATTTTCCCACCATAATAAGTGTCTGCAGTAGTTTTGGTTCTTTCATTTTATTTTACCACCTATTTATAATTTCAAATTAACAGTGGAATCAATGGTTCCACAACCGGATGACTTATTAGATCGAGCAGCACTGCATGCTTTGGCATGGGTAACAGTAGAAGCGGTGTTTTCCTGGCTCAAAACTACTTTTCTAAGTACTAAGTTATAGATCGTTAATCGTCGTTACTAGTATGTCCTATCCTCAAAGTTTGGAAGAAGATAACACAAAAACTATTTAAGTTGGAATGTTTTTCCATAAGGAACACGTCAAGCTTTAACACTATAACGGCGCTTTTTCTTCACATATGATACATGCAAATATGCAAAACCAGAATAAAAAGAAAATCTTACATCATCAGTAAAATATGATAGAAGATGTATGGTAGTATGGAGGTGTATGTCGGCGATTGGGCAATTACCACATGACCGATGGAATAATGATCATCTCATGAGTATCTCAAGATTTTAAAGAAATAATTAAAAACAAGTGTCGACTAGTTAAGTAAGGGACAATATATGTATTGGAAACACCACTCCGAAGCTCCGACAGAAACTCTATTGAGCATCCCAGCTCTATTTGGGAAGAAATTAAATGCATTTAATTAAAAAGGAAGAAGACTTGAAAAAATATTCTATGAAGAATGGCGGAATATAATAAGTTAACAGAAAATTATAGTGAAATCTATGACAAAACCTTTAGAGCCAGTTATCAGAGCTACTGGCTACGCTGCAAAATATTACTTTTAAGAGAATACAATTATTTTCTTATCTTGTATTTAATGGGTATTATTACCTTCATACTATTTTTTTACTTTTTTTTTTTTTTTGTACGTAGAATATGTTTTGTACATAAAATAAACTAATAAAATAACCTTTTTATGATGTTATTAAACCTAGATTTCAAAAGGATACCAGCGGACTTTTGCATATAATTATATTGAAAGAATGTAGGAAGTACCATGTACGTAGCTTTGCATCAAAGATTAAAGAAAAAGTCATCGATGTAAATCGGACAGGTTTACATCTGGATGCAATTAAATTAATTAACTACGTCTTAAAACATGTATTTTCACAAAAATACTCAAATATTTTTAGAAAAAGAACGAAATTAAAAAATCGAAAATGGCTTGTAATCGATGGGATATCGTTTATATGCAAATGTGTATAGTTATCTTAATGCTGATATATTTGACAAGGATGCAAAGGTATCTGTACACAAACATATTTTATTACAGAAGGAAGGAGGCGAAGTCGCGGAACAGGCACGCGGTTAATGATCGCTTTGCCCTTAAGCACGACTGATCAGTTTTAATAATTTAACAGGAATATCAAGGTCAAACAGAGAGTGTACACCATCAGGTTGTTCTACGTGAATTTTACAGTACTCTGCTTTTATCTTGCTTCCAGAAGCAAAATCAATACGTGTGATGTTTATTTTATTTTTCCAGGCGGCACTTTGCTAAATATAGAATACTATAATAAATTATTAATGAAAGTAATGATCGCTATCCTATTCGTTAAGAATAATACTTTGTATCGGATCAGAATTATAAGTATTTATTATTTTATGTATAAAACAAAGGTAAAATTTAAAGATTTTCAAAAAGTTAATTTTTCTTTTAAATAATGGTTAGTGAGGAATATAATATTCGAAATATTCTAGAATTAGTGTATTAAGTTTCAAAACGTTTCACTATTATCCTTACTACAACCTTTCACTCAAATCGGACGGATATTTTGGTACCTAAATTTTGTTCCTGATCTCAATCGACATGTCAAAATCCCCAAAAAAGAACCATCAACACTTCAATAAAAAGTTTGTTGGTGAACAGCCCAAAGTGCCGTATGCTGTTGACAACAGACCAGAATATGTTATATTGCAACTGACGTGAACGCTCAAAAGCTCACGTCGTTACTTTCGTGTTTTGCCATGTCTCATTCGTTGGAATCAAATTCTTTTTAACACGCATCTTTACAAAGTAACGGCCGAAAAAAATCTCACATTTCAATGCTTTGGCCAGGCTTCCTCAGGTTCTTCCTGTAAAGTCTTTTTTTTCTGGATTTCTTAGATTTTTTGGTAACTATTTAGTAGGTTGGTAAATAGATAGTCAGTAGAGTAACGCTGAATTAAGAGACAGATTTACCACCCTCAAAAGAGTAGCTAGCTCATGGTTTGCTGCAGTAGGTTGATTTACACGATTTGGTCTCACCGACCATATTTTGTTGTTAAGAATTGAATAACGTCTGCAGACATGTGCACGACATGTAGAAATGCTGCAGTCTTTAGTGCCAAATCTATCAAAGAGTCGGTCAACATCGAAGTGAACCAGCATCAACTTATACGCCAGGTTGCTCGCACATTTGAGATTTAATAGTTACAGTTAATATAACTTTATTTTGGGCGTGTTCATTTCAGTTTAACAAAAAATGATTGCTAAGCTTTCATTGGATGCTTCGCGCAGATGAAGATTAATAAAATTTTATAGATTATTAAATATCGTCGATTATTAAAACTGGAGACGTTTCGTAATCTGACTCGGGGCATTTGATTTTCGATGCGGGTATACTAATTAATACGCACAGCAATCACCACTAAACTTCTAAATTTATAATCGAACGCATAATACGTAGTAAAATATTTGAAATACTTGTCCTAATATTCTAGCTGTTCGAAAGCATACCTGTCTATAGCAACGAGAAATATTTATATTATGGAAACTTACTAATATCATAAATTTACTATTCCAACTGTGAATGGTTTCATTAACATTTAAACAGCGGATAATTATAGCTTTCGTAATGAAGGAGGCAAATATTTTATGAACACTGTGTAGCATGTAGATTTTTCCGTAGTGGTAATTCTAATTTCTTTCATATATAATGTTCATTATTATTTTACCGCCATAAAAGTTAATGACATAATAAAAATAAATTAAATTCTTTCGAGTCATATAAGTAAGCTTGTACAGCGTAGAGAGATATTAAAGAAACAGAAAAGTCAATATAACTAATTCACAATGTTACGTGAAGTAGATTTTTATTGCCTCAGTAAATTAGAGTTAAGCAAGAGAGTGCCGATTTAAGCATGGTGTCATTTTTTTTTTTCGAGGAAATCACCTCATGACTTTACTTAATTTGACCGGCAACAATATAATCAAAGTACAACCACGACTAGGAGATTCAATGGGAACTATTAGTATCAAAAGAAATCATACTCTAAGCGCGTATTAAAAAGTTAGCGTTAGCACGATCTGCTTATTATTTTATAATTAATATAATTATTCGAACGTGAAGTCGTGGTATTCCACTTAGTACTACCAACTAAACGAAATTCATTGAAATTGATGACGATCGGGTTCGTAAACCTTAGTTGTTGATAAATATCTTTCCCAGATAGTGAAGGAATTTATAGCCATCTATACATAGACCGGGGAATATCTACTTGAAATTCAGGCGCAGTTACATAGTGGCGAAGCTTAACTTCATCAATTTTGGGTTAGCGCTTAACGCCTCTATCAACTTGTAATAAATTGTTTAGCGTACGTTTGCAGTTGTACATATCCTACAAATGTTGGATACGTACTAAAAATAACTACTAAGTGGATAAGTGCGTGTTGCATTAGATTAAAAACGTAATTAAAAATAACGAATGAAAATAGATGTAATAACACTTTCTTGCTTTTAATTTTCTGTAAGTTGTCGTGTTAGTAATAATAACAACAATTTACTTTGATAGACGTGCTTACTATTGCAAACATTATTATTATTATTGACTTACAAAGGTGTTGATCTCCTTTGTGACTGTTGACATCACATTTGCGTACTATGTCCGTCCCTCCGAAAAGTATTCAGTCTTGGAGGTCAAAATTAAGAATAGATTTATTATTGTGATTTGAAAATAACACCATGAAAGCGCATATGCACCATTTTGTTCGATGATTTTTTGCCATTTTTCCGGCAACATCGTAATTCAAAAAATAATTTTCACGTACATGATTTTCGCAGGCCTCTTGTAATACTAACTTCTGCAGAGACTATTTTTGCAAAATGTTGGTGTAGATTAGCTACTTTTCATCATTCGTGATCAACCGTCTCAGAAATTCGATCGAGTAAATTTTTTCAAGTCAGATCATGTAGCACCCAAACATAGATCTTCTGCTTGCAACTAGCCTTCTTCGAATGGTGGGCGATTATGACTGCTTATATGCCGCCCTTGCTTGACTTTTGCTTGAATATCGCGTTCGCCAAATGCAAGAAGCATCTTTGACATCGAAATTTTCAGAACAAAAGCGACTGAACCATTGCTTTTGATAACGTATCTTATCCATAAACAGCACAAATTTCTTCTCCGACCTTCGCAGTATTTGCACCTTTATCCCAGTAAAATGTAGTGTGGAGTCTTGCGGAGAGTTCACTCATATTCACGACGCAATACTTCATATTTGATCTGTAAGAATTTCAATATTTTCTGCACATCTGTTAGCTTTAACTATCAGGCGTTAAGCCTTATCCTCTCTGCGACTCATATACCCTGAGATTCGGGACACTAACGCTATCTCGTGCGCGCAGCCTTACAATAGAATTGTTTTTCCTAGTTTGTATAGGCGATCGTTTGTGGCTGTATGGCTTTTCCATACACCTGACAGACTTCAGTAGTCGCCTGTGCGGAAGGATAATAGCGTCGTAGGGCCTTTGGCGGAGCTGATATGCTTTTTTTTTTGTTTGACTTTGTTCTGGAATATTTCGCCAAAATAAGGCTTTTAGTTTAACTCACATTATTTGACCAGATGTTTAAGACTACTCTTCTGTAAACCACAATAAAGATTGGGACCAGTGAAAGATATATTCTCTGCTTTTTTCAGCATATCAGCCTTTTAGTTTCATTCACTTTCTGAAAGGTATTTGCATGCCAAGTCCGATTTATACGTTTAAGCCCTATGAGCACTGCCTCACTGTTTGTAAAAGTGTTCTTGATAGTTGAGTGTAGGCTTTCACGACCGGAATCCATAGTAGAAATGTTTTTCGGGTGATGTCGTGTAGTTAAAATTTTACTTGTCGTTTCGCTGACCATGCTGTAAGCTTCTTCAGAAGATTTCTAAAGACTGAGTCTTCTAAAGTCTTTAGAAATCTTCTGAAGAAGCTGACAGCATGGTCAGCGAAACGTCAAGTAAAATTTTAACTACACGACATCACCCGAAAGACATTTCTACTAAGTGTTCTTGATGTCCGTTGTCACGCACAAATTTAACGCAAAAACCTCTGCTTGAAAATTTTACTTTGGAGTCCCATAGCGTGATACCCATTTGAGTGTCGACTCCTAATCCAAAATTCTCTTTATATTATAGCCAACTTCTTTCTTTAAATTAAAGTCCATCGGTTGCCCACGCTTTTTTCTTACCAATTTATAAGGCGGTGTCCTTTGCACTGTATATTAAGTAATTTATAATGGGAATGTTAAGGAATTTATTAATTTTATTAATTAATAATTTATTAATTAAGTCCGTTTAAAGCATTCAAGTCAGGCTTCACTTCTTGGTGGGCAAAGTACCATAATATAATAAATAAACTATAGCGAAGAAGATTTTTTAAAATTTAACTAGAATACTTCATTAAAACTTATAATTAGAGCTCGTTGAACAAAATTAATTGTTTTCGTCAATTAGAGAAGTTATTTCTTGAAAAGTCGAATAGAATCATTTAATTCGGCTATTAACTTCATGGTATTTTAAACTTATTCCGATATTCGCTTAGTTTAGGGAATTTATCTTGTAGTATATGTAGTTAGATTTCATAGTAAGAATAACAATTTAAATATGTTTTACTTTAAGCAATAGATATGCAATATACGTGTAAAATTTACGTTTCTAAATTTTGAGAAGTTGTGCATAACAAGGCATTTTTGTAGCTAACTAATAAGTGATTACAAAGTCTACGATTTTATTTCATATGTAAATACGTGAAAATTTTTCTTACATGATGTATAATGCATAATATGTACGTTGCAACGATTTGCATATGTAATCAATAATATGTCGATTAAATACATTACGTATCCTTTAATATTTTTATTTATGTCAGCGAAAATTTAAAAACGAGATATTAACTTGCTATATAACGCCATAAATTGATTTTTGCGCCATTTACATATACAATTTTTGCTCGATCGACCTATTATTTAGATTTCTACATAAATACAGGCATGTTTCTGTAGAGCTGTTTGTTTAAAGAATAGTAAACCCGCGCTATAATTGCGCTAAATAAAAATTAAGCTGTTTTGTTATGCATATTTAGTTCAATAAATAGAATCTTTAGTAATTACTTCCTTATAAGATTTCAATATCAAATGGAATATTTTCATAGTTATTGTTATCTTTTATCCTTTATAATTGCTTCGGTGCACGATAAAAAAAAATATATCAATAGCTTTATTAAATGTCACTAGATGCATGTGTTGTATGTTTCTTGTATTACGTACAGTCATGTTCTAAAGTACTTTGTACCTCAAATAAAGTAAGATGCATTAACCTTAATTTTGCGATTACTTAGAATTAGCGACATTGTTTAGAGTTTGCTGAAAGAAAAATTATATCTGGAGAGGTAAGAAAATAGCATTGTTCCCATGAAAAAGAGTCGTTCAAGGGACCAATCAATAAGCTGTAGGAATGGTGTTCTCGACTGGATCCAGTTTGAATAATTGCCTGTATCTTGTTTGAGCTAAGGTAATGGGAAAAATCGATAATTACAATTCGAGATTGTATGTGTAAATTAAGCCTTAGATTAGATTAGAAGTTTGGTGTTTAGAACGGTGAGGAAGGGGACGAGGGGGACAATAACAAAGCCATGGAATACTTTACGCACAAAATTTACACACTGAAAGGTTCCTGAAGTGATGGTCAGCTTTAAAAGCGTTTATATACCTCGTTGGGTCGACACCACACGATAAAAGAAAAGAAGGAAAATTGCAGATTGTACTAATATTCGCTCCAGATACAGCTTCTAGAAAATTGACACAGAGAGATTGACGATTCAAAAGCGCTTAGAAATGATTCGTATTTACCATCATGCTTTGTCGGATATTTCTGGCCTTACGAAAAGTTTATGGTTAACATAATCGACCACCCGAACAATCTTTTTATTATTTAAAAATTAATTGATTTAAAAGCTTGGACGAACTGCCTCAGTTGCAGGTAGATCAACATTAGTGGGTTATCGAGATGCCCAATCGGAGGTTAATGTTATTGCTGTCAGTTAAAGCGTAAGAGCTCTTTGCTTTACATGGTTCTCAGGAACTCAACACTTTTCAGACGACCACGTGGAGAATTTTGCACCCAGATCTCCATCTGAAGGAGTATAGAGTTCAAACTATTCAAGATCTGAATCCAGGTGATCATTGCTTGGATCGAAGTTTCACGAATTGAGCTTTTGAGCAATAAGCCGATCCACGTTTTGCGGAAAAGATGTTGTTTTTTGATGAAGAATATTTCTGGCTCAATGGGTTTGTAAGCAAGCATAGCTGTGCCTATCTACCGCTAAATAGTTAATTGAGTGTGGTCCACAAAGGAGAAGATCTTTACGAATATTTTTGCTCCTGCTCGCACACAGTTCTGAACTTATTCAACCACTTTACATGTAACTGGAATGCGTAATAAGTTGTCCTTTAGGCTGTCATTCCTATAGAATAGAGAATGTTATAACATCTACGTATTGATACAAATTCCTGCGTAAGTGGACATTAAGAAAAAGGCCGGGAATGAAAAAGATATTATTTAAATATATCGTACTTATTAGAGCGCATACGATAATGTAGGAAAAACATTAATACCATAAAAGTAAAACGAATTTAATGTTGTAACAATGTTTTTGTACGTTCGTACGCAGTGCTTGATATTATGTAAATTATAAGGCAATTATGCGAATACCAATAAGTCTAACAAGTTCAACTAGTCCAATGCGCTCTCTCGCATGTGTTCATTGACTTTCGCATTAATTGAATTTGTAATTGTGATGCAGCGGCGCGCCGCGCCACCAAGGCGATTTCTTCATTTTCTTATCTGATTCGCTTTGTAATCGCCAAGTTATTCGCGGGAAAAATCGAGCCAAGCTACATCGAACATAAGTAAGTTAATTAAAAGGAAGATCCTTAGCGAAAGCCATTTCCTTTTCGATTTGTTCGTTTTTCTTCGACATTTTATTGCATTGCTTCGGCGAAACGAAAGCCGTGATTTGCTACAAAGATATATGTATGCCTCTATATGTATGCGACTATATGTATGTATATGCGGCTAACTTTTGTCATGGTGTATAGAGCATCATATTAATTGACTACCATAATTGATTATCGCGATCTTAAGACGTTAGCAAGTTAATAAACAAGATATTCCCGCAAGCTTTTTTTGCTGCGTATTTTTAGTGGGTATTGGGAACAAATTAAGTTAATTGCTTTTTTATTTTAATGTAAATGGAAGGATTTGAGTCTAATTGTAAAGTAAATGTCTAACTAAAAATAGTAAACATTGGTAGCCGAGCTTTTTGCACCGGTGGTAGAAGTTCTATAAATTTGCTTAATTGCAACTTCCACGATCTTGTTTCTAGGACCAGTAACTTTACCTATGTCAATTGAGGTTCCGCAATGCCTATTTTCAAAGATGGTGATCCCAGCATTATGGACAACCACAGACCTATAACGTTACTAAATGCGTTTAGTATGGTCATAGAGTACATCACGTACCGTAAGCTGATGTCGTTCTTGGAGGAGTATCGTATTACCTCGCCATGTCAGCATGGAAACAGCACAGTACGCGATAGTATTAATGTCTGATTTATCAGTAGCTTTTAGTTATCGCGTTGTCGTTGACTTTATCTGCGAGAAATTGTACGCTTATGGAATCAGGGGAATTTTCTTAATTGGATGTGTTCTTATCTACAGAATTGTAATGTAGATCTCGGTGTGGCTCCAGGTTCATTCTTCCCATTTATAAATGACTTGCCTCTGTACATAACCAGTGGTAAGTTAATTTGATGTGCTGACGACTGCACTACAATAGTAACAACAACTGAATTTATGAATTGGCGCAGCTTAAGCCGTCTAATTATTGATAAGGTGAAGGCAGTAGCATTGTAACTAATTTATAAGGAAAGTTAGATATTATTCATGCTGCCTTTGGAAATATTGAGGTTAATTTTCCCGAAATCTTCAAGGTTCTGGGCCTCCAATATGAATTTGGAAATTACACATTATTCACATCTGCAGTATATATATTATATACATTATATATGTTTACTATGTGTCTGTATGTGAATGTTATATTACGATATGTAGCAATAAAGGTTTTGGTAATTTTTTTTTCGTTGTTATGAAAAGTTGAATAGATAAAGCACCAAATTGGCTCATGTGAACCAAACAGCTCTTATTATTCAAGCATGACTGAACGCCGAAAGATTAAATTTCGGCTCAATAATTTTCTGTCTGCTTTATCTATTTATGGGTTAATCTGAGGACACTCTGTATAGTAACAATAAACAATAAGAATAGTTTACGTTTCTAGAATTGAGATTAGACAATTCGGTAATTGTCTTTATTATGTTGCCTAGTAGGGTCAGCTTAATATTAAATGGCAATTTAGTTTACAAACATATTGTTTCGTTTCCTCTAATCTCTACTTATTTTTTAAAAATATTAACATTATAAGAAACAGTATGTACGCTTAATTGATTGTTACTGGTTTCCTGGGAGTCCCGAAATTCCCTGATATGCATGTCTCTGCACTATTTTTCCTTCACATAATTACATTTTTTGCACGCAAATACAACTAACAATATAGTCGACGCGTTTCCCAAGCGATTACCTAATATGCGATAAATCACAATCGAGGCGGGTTTCTCAAAACTTCCTTTGTTATCCGCCGATATATGTATGTCCATGCACGCTCGGATGCCCAGCATCATATAAACTTAACCATAAATATGAGGTTTCTGAAGAGACCAGGTCGGTCCGAACGCACAACAGTTCCTACCTCTAGGTCGTCTTCAAGCCAAATTCCTTAACCTACAAACACCTGTTGGAATGCGGCTTTATTCTTCGTTTTCTCACAGTCAGAGCCGCAGGCGAAATCGTTAAAGCAACCATACCCAGCCATCTACTCGGCCACTCATTTACTGCGTCGATTTTATTCCGACTGAGGTCATTTGACGTTTAACCAACGTAGCGACTCTACTACTAAAGTAAGAGGGTTCCTTTCCGTTCTACGACGAGCGGCTAATACTGCTGAACGCAATTATTTTGCAGAGGAATAAATTAAGATTCTATGAATGTTCGTTTCAACTTCTCCATTTATCTATTTTATTGACGATATATTTTCCATTTCATATAACTTCTTAGTCTAATATCGTTAACTTTTACATAATAAATTTTGCCTAAGACATGAGCTTGGAAAAGCGTGCTTTTTAACTTATCGGTCTTACAACAATCATAATTTCACATAATAGTATAGAAGTACCGAGCATTTTAAATATATTCCCCGAAGCGTAAAATTAATTGGCGTTTTAACGAGAAACCCAAACGAAAAAGAAAGCAAGGGCTATAAAAGTTGCAATATCGTAATAAATTTTCTTTGCCGAAGAATAATGAAACGTAAGAACACATAAATAGTCAGTTCATCAAGTTTTATTTGTTTTTTTTATAAGTACAATATGATCACGCCGAGAGGACCATGTTTCTCTTTGAATCATTTTTTTTTATGTTACCTACAAGTTAGATACAACTACATCTGACAGTTAAATCTTGCTTAAATCATAATCAATCAATTATCATGATTGAAGCTTCAAATTGTGTTTGACATATTTGATAGTAATGATGCAAATAAGTTTCTGGTAAAAGCGTAAGGCGCGATAATAATAAATCCAGCAGAATAAGGTAGTAAAAGCATAAAAAGAATTTAGCAAAGAATTATAGTAAATGCCCAAAGTGATTTCCTTCGGTTTCAATACAAATCTTCACTCGTCGTTTCTTTTTGTTAAATGCGTTGACGAGGTGTTGAGGCGTTATAATACCACGAACAATTTGAATTGCTTTACAAACTAGATTTTTAGGCGTGGAAAAATAAAATAATCTGAAAGAGTTAGATTAGAAGAACGTGGAGGAAAAACCTGCTACGCGAATATTAAATTATTCAAGCGAGAGGTTCATGTTTGCAGGGTTTTATGCGCTCTGGTATTGTCTTATTGGAAGTATAAATTTCCTTACTTCGTCTGGGAAAGCTTGGAACGTTAATATGATATCTTTTGTGCGTTTACTGCTTCATGAAACAATAATGGAGCAATGGGTCTTTTTTGCGAAGCCGTTATGTAAACACCAACCTTTTCAAAATACAAGGACTTCTATATCATCATTAAGGTGGAACTAAGTTTCATCTAGGAAGGAGGATTTACCAAAGTTCCATGAGCTTTTCAAACCAACAGCAGCACTTTTTGTCGGTACTGGTGCAGCTTATACTGGCTCCGTTATCTCTGTCCCCGGGGTTTTATTTTACAATAGATGTCAAAAGTTTTGATATTTTCCTTAAGATGTTAGCGCAAACACTTTTGCTTTGTCAAATGTAAAGAAACTGCTACTGTTCCTTGTGCCGATTTCTTCTTACTCTCACAAGTTTCATTCTGTATTAAAGTAAACATTTTCAATTAATTTATTAAATACCGTAAACTCTATAAATACATTTTATGTTAAAAATTAATTGTATCATACGCTACGATACAACAAAGTGCTTGACGATAGATATCTGTTTCTCTTCTTTCCAAGTAACTGATCGTAACGTACTTGAAAATGTAGTTTTTTATTACGTTGCTAACTCAAGAAGGCTTAAATTGTAAATCTCTCATGCGTGCTTCTGTTCACTTGTTTTTATTCTAGAATGGAAGTCTAGTTGCTGGGCAAAAAGTTATTAAATTCATCTTAGGAGATAAGTTCTTGTATCTAATTATACAGTCAGCGGTAAGCGATTTCATCACTTATACAACAAAATTATGAAATTAGACGCATACAAAAAAGGATGATAGGTAACGATCAAGATGGAGATGTCGAAGAAGTAGCCGAACGGGGTATTCTTAGTTTTCTTCTTCGATGTTGTATGTATATGCATGGTCAATAGAAGGCCATACTTAGGAATTCCTTTTTTATCGTCCTTGTCGTCCCGGTGAACCGATCGCTTTTTTACCATAAATCCACATAAAATACCGCAATTTATGATCTCGAGCAGAAATCCAGTTAGACTTTTTATAGCTCATGCCTCTTCGATGCTGACATTAAGCAGCGAAAGCGTAGCGTACTATATAAAAACAAAGGAGCGGTATACAGAGCGTGCGGTAAGTTTAAAATACTTAATCAACTGGTCGCTAGATTATTTGTATTAATGGCAAGTAGCCTTCAGCGTCTTTTAGAAGCAAAAGATGCAAAAATGCCGACCAAAAATATTTGCGTATTAAATGTACCCGATAATTTATAATTTTTAAAAAATGAAGCTGTTGCTTGCAAATTACAATATAATTGTAGCTGAAGTGGACTTATTGATAATTTAATATAATTAATACGTGATTCAAATTAACAAAATAAATACAAGTAATTACTGTGGATCTGAGCTTAGTAAAAGTCTTTTCATGACATCCTCCATATTATCCCGGAGCGTTTTCTTGCGAAACTCTTCCTATATTTCCGAATATTTTATTCCAAGCTTCTTGGGCTCCTTCGGACAGCATTCTGATTGGAGGAATCAGGGTACCATTTGAAAAAACCGACACAGATTTCAGAGTCGATATTTCGGAATTTTTAACAAAGCGTCTGGCTGTTTTGCAACCGTTGAACGTCCCATAAGACCGCTTAGGCTTGTTGACCACTAAACCTAATATTGTTTTAAATTCCTTTTGCTCTCCTACATCATCCGTTTCATCTATTGTTATGGCTTGCTATTTTTTAGTGTTCAATACAAATGTGTACTAAAATGTTGAAAAATATATGCAATGTGGAGACGGCAAACTTGGTTCCTTCTTCATTTGTCTCAGTTGTCTTCACTGGTTCTAAATCATTACATTCTTTTGATGTTAACGAACAATGATAACATCCTTGTGCGCAGAGTTGCAGACCTTGTCATCATATATTAATTCATTTGTTATTTTAAATCTGTTGCTTTCAGTATGTTGTCAATGTTACATTTTCGTTACTAAAAGATTCTATTTTCAAAGACTCTGATGGTAACATTATCTGCTGCGTCGTATGATCGAATTGATCCTGTGAATTTGCTTCTCCTACTGTTTCTGAAACTTTCAATGCAAGGTAGCATTTTTCTTTAGTTTCCTTTATCATGCTATACAAAGGAAATAACATCACAGTCACTATTTTTCGCAACAGATTTAATAAGCTCGTATTGAATTTTGAATGGTTGCGCTTGCGGTACTGTATGATCCCATTTTTCAAACCCTTTTGTATACTTGCTGCTGTTAAATCTTTAGTAACCATAGTTGCATCGGTATTTCCCGCACCTTGCAATTTTACTTGAGTGGCGAATTGCATTTGTTGCGCGTCTATATTCGCGCGAAGCTCCATCCAGTCATGACTTATTTCTAGCGTAGGAAGTGATATGATTCCGTGGAACTTTTCGCCACTCTTCTTCAAGTTGACCTATAAAACGCGAAAGAGGTCGTTTTATTTTTAGGTGATCCATTTCTGCTGCTTTGCATAGAGTTGCAAGTCGTCGGAGAAGATCCTGTCTGAGCTTTACTATAAAAATATTACGATGATTGTTCCAATAAAATTTTATAAGGTGCATCTCTATCTTTTCTATAAAGTTTTCCGTTGAGCAAACTGAGGGAATAAATCGACGAGAATTTCACTGAATAATAGTAGTAGTAGGACACAGGAATATAGATATAGATACAAAAATTAAAAATACGAATAGACAGCAATATGTCGAGATGAACTCAAAGAGATCGGGCTGTGCAGGGCGGTCTTCCTCATGGATTTGTGTTGGGTCCACTTCTCTTTGTTTGTACATCAATGACCTGGATGTTAGCTTGTCTGCTGATAAGGTTTGCTTAAATGCAGACGATCAGTTGTTGGTAATCAAAGGACTCAGTTGGAGCCATTTTTAAACGTTAAAATTCGTTTACGATGTAAATGGAGTATCCTACTCCTATACGGATTTTCGTATATCAGCACTCTTAATTGTAAAGCGGGTTTTACATTCGAATACCATCTATGGGCTGTATTATGCAGAACTATTGAAGGATGTTTATAGTTATGGCACGATCTGCATGGACCGCTTGTGTTGATGAGTGTGCATTTTGCTAATTTTTATTTTGTTTTCATTACATTTCCCCTTTCAGCAACATTGTAAACATTAAATAAGTCACCGATGAGATGAGATTTAAGTTTAATGAGGAGGTCTAAATATAGGAAAAGAAGGTAGGTATTGGACTAAAAGTTCGCGTGGGAGTCGCACGGTTTTACTTGCTTGAAGACTTTATAGTCGAAGCGACTGGAGTGAGTGAGTATATAGTAAAACGCCATCATGATCTGGGACCCAGGCCACGTTGTACAGGTACAACAGAGTGGTAAGCCCCCCACTTTTCTATACAGGTTGTGGATACCTACCGGAGAAGCAAAGTATGACCGCCGCGTCGACTAACCAACGGTTTTTCATACACATACAAGTGTTCGAATTCGATTCGAAAACGACGCGAATCCGTTGAAAATGTGCTTCGTGTGTGTTACGAGGGCATCTGGTTCTTGTGAAATGTGATCGATATGGTGTGAATCTGTCTGTTGTGCACGTAAAAATCGCTCAATTCCAGTGATAATCCTATCTTACACGATATAATAATATCAGTTATTTGTTTGTTGGTTTGGTGCAGCGGCGATTTTGTGTTTTGAAAGTTAACGTTTTGTTCGTTCGTTCATTCACTGTGTGTGCTTGTTGTTTGGATTTGATTCTTTCAACGCGCAATTCTTAAACTTCATGTATCTAGAGTTTTATTTCTTCATCATCAACTATAAGATCGCTTCCATTCGAATTAATAATTAACGACGAAGCAACTGTAAATCAACTCGCCTTATCAAGCTCACAGGTATTTCCCTATAATATCGCTAATGCTTTAATTCCTAATATTTCATCGCTTACAGACCCGAAACATAATATCGACAGGTGAATAGCCTGCGGGTATACTCAAATATCTTCTATTCTTGCGTATGTGGCAGAATCAGATCGATAATTAACTAGCAGAACGAAAAGAAAATGTTACTTTTGAAGTTGGTATAAAGATCGAATGTTTACGTACGCCAATTTTTCACATTTCCTTTTGCGCTTCTGTACTCACTTTTCTAATAATATTGAATAACTTATATTTCAGTTATGTGTGCGCAGATTTTTCTGCAGTAAACGTGATTCATGTCCTTGTTTTTTATAAACTATAAGGTCAGGTTTTTGTTACATTGCACTGTAACTGTATTTTGACTGTATTACGTACTTGCAGACGTAACTACTGGAGTTTAAGATTCATTAATTGTTTACCGCATCTAACTCATGTATCTTTAAGAGATAAGACACGAAACTAATGTTCTTTCTTCACAAACGCGTACTTATAAAATATGATATGATAAAACATGTCTAATTAAGAGTTGACATATACAAATTAATCAAAGCATCTAGATCGAATATTAATTTGCAACATTAATGTATTGTCACTTGCAATACTATATAACTTTGTGTTTATTAATTGCTTTTCTTGCATGAATTTAGTTTTCTTGGAATAATGTGCGTCTGAAACATATAATTTTAGTATTAAATTTATTAAAATTCATTCATTTTTGTACAATAATTGCTAGATATACATAAATCCATAAAGAATGGAATGACAAGCCCATGTATTGGTTAAATGCAACAAGTGTTGAAACACGTGTTTCTTTATTAATTGTTCCATATCTGTTTATAAAAAAAAGGCATAAATGATGCTTGCATTGCAAATAAAATTATTCTATTAGCTCCAGATTATCATACAGAAATAAGCAATAGTGTTAAAACAAAGCGGAAGTTTCTATTTTAGTTTGTACGTAAACAGAGAAAATTTTTGGATCACAAATTCTTGTGGCAACAATACTTTATTTTAAATGCAACTGTAATTTCTGTTAAGGCAATTACATATTTTGCTAGATTAAATGAAAATGTTGTAGATAAGGAGCTGGTTTCATCGAAGTTGATTAAATGGAAAGAGCTGAGTAAAGCAAACGATATAAGTAGTTTCTACTTTCGATATATTGCTGCAATATCAAATGAATGAAAATAGTGTCGTAAACAATGTAATCGCGTTTGCCTTGTATAATATAATAATAATTTCTACAATTTTCTAACTATTCTAGAAGAATTAAAAGGAAGAAGCAGTCGAATTAAGCTTGCTAGACCATTGAATGGAAGATGGAGACTTTGCAGAAGAATCTGCACTTGGTTGTATTTTATTTACCGTGTTATCTGGGGGCTTCTAAAGAGTATATTTACATATAATAAAAGTCAATTTTAAAATATCCAGCAAGAGGTACATGTATTCTTCTACATCCGCCAAAAGTATAAATTACCTACATCGTAATTAGACACTATCGTGGCCATGATGTATTGATTGAATGAATTCATACACAAAATTTGTGACGTCATAGCGCTCTTGTGGTTATGATTGTGCTGAAGCTAAATCCACATTAAGATCCATCAATACTATTATACGAGAATTGTTTCGAGTTTAATCGGATTCTGGTTTGAATCGAATGTTATATCGCTATGTTACGATCGCTGTTAAATGAGAGAATGGGAAATATCGATTTTTTTCGTTGTACTTAGAAGCGAATGGAAAAAGAAACGTATGTAATGGAAGTACATATTCGTTCATCTTTGTTATACTCATTTGAAATGTGAATCTAACATTATGTTTAAATAGATGCGTTAGACAAAGAATCCCTGTTATATCACCACAAAAAGAGTAGAGTTCGTTAAGTAAAAGAACACATAAAAGATTTAGTAAAATTATGTAATTATTTCTTATTCTTGAAGACGACAATCAATTGGTTTTAAGCAATAGTTTAAATAGTTTATTGCTTCAGATCAACATGGCTTCATCCTTGACCGATCTACAGTTACAAATTTGGCGATTATATACCAATTCGTTGAGTGTAGGCTTTCACGACCGTAATCCATAGTAGAAATGTCTTTCGTGTGAGGTCGTGTAGTTAATATTTAGCTTGACGTTTCGCTGACTATCCTGTCAGCTTCTTCAGAAGATTTCTAAAGACTGACGACAACACCTGAAAGACATTTCTATTATATACCAATTCATTGGTGAAGTCTTGGTTAGACGGGGCGCATTTACGCAGACCTGTCCATTGGTTTTGTTCCATCTGCGGCTGGTCTTCTCAAGTCGTACCTAAAACAAAGGAAGTGTCAAGTTTCCTATAATGGTTGTCGCTCCAATGAGTTTGTTATCACTTCTGGTGTTCCCCAGTGATTGAACCTGGGACCATTACTGTTTGTACCTTACATTAATGATTTACTTTAAAAAATCGACCTTCCTACCCTTGCTTATGCAGACCTTCTCTGAAATATCTTCAATTTATGACACAAGGAAACTTCAATGTTTCAAGCTCAGACTGAATATTGAAAAATGCTGTGTACTTACCTGTTCTCGTTCTTCTTTACTTATTGCCGTATCGGATCACAGGTAATTAATTGCGTAATCTTGGGTGTACGTTCCGATACCACCCTCGCATTTAACAAATGAAATCGCATGTATTCCGAAGCTATGAGATCTTTAGGTTTTATCATGCGTGTCTCTAAATACTCCAGTGATTCCTCCTTGCTGAAGTCATTTATATTGAATAAACTAGAATATGCAGCTCTAATTTAGTATCCTTCATAGTAGAAGGAAGTCTTTAGAAATCTTCTGAAGAAGCTGACAGCATGGTCAGCGAAACGTCAAGTAAAATTGGATTACGGTCGTGAAAGCCTACACTCAACTATTAGTATCCTTCATATACCTGTGACCTTCTGAGTTCAGATTATATCCACCGCAAATTTTTCAAATTTCTATCATTTAAGATTAATGGAACTCTGAGAGAGGTACTCCATGATCGGGTACGGATAAGACATTACATGTACTTTTATATCTGAAAAAAATCAATTTTCTGGTGCCATATTTGAACTCAAGATACACTAGCAGCTGTTTCAGCAGCCTATATTATTTATCTGATATTTACTATTATTGGGTAATAGCCTGTTGGATAATAAACGTATTATCATTATTATTATTATAAATAATAAATTTTGATCGGATTAAAACATCCTTTTAACAGGTAGCAACATAAATTGCCATATGGCTGTGAGTGCATACCTCTCTCATATGCAAATACAACTTTGATTCAATTTTAAACGGGTAACTGATATCTTGGAATGTTATAATCAACTTTATATTTTAGCTGCGAAAGTATGATATCAGGTATCTACATTACAACAATAAATGCCTACTGTAATATTTGCTGGCGCACAATACGATAAGCTCTTATGCACAGGCTGCAGTTGCGTTGGAACAAGTCGTTCTTCGAGATAAGTGTAAAAGGAGAGTATCTTAGATTCATTTACGCACATGTCAGTGGGAATGTAAGTTTTATAAAAGCATTAGGTAGGATAGCTATGAATTGATGTTGATTTACAGCGATGCTTTATGTGGAATGCTAGCTTGCTCTCGAGAAGAGCGAATTTGACAACATTTTCGAGGTGATATTTTTAGCTTTTTCACATAACATATAGAGCAACGAAGAAAGATCACGCATATCTACTAATTTACATGATGTATGATAATATTATACTAATTTGTTTAAAATACAAATATTTGCGAATATCTAAAGAATTTTCTAAAATTACTTTTAATTTTTGTCAATAGGAAGTTTTTAATGTTAAACGTCGCATAGCTTCAAGGTTTACAAAATGTCAAGTGTTACTACTACTATGTAAAGATACAATATGGTCTATGTAACCTTTATTATAAATCTTTGAATGATGTAAGAGTATTTGTGAAGCAGATTCAGATAAGATGGTTAACCAATAGGTAGGCATACACAACTGAACATTTATGTGTTATGTGTATATTTCGATAAATGTCAACTTCGATGATAACATACCGTTACAGATAGGTGATACGGTTCGGTAATGTACAAATAGATATCTTAGCAACGCATGTGTATGTGCACTTACACTCCCCGACAAAAACAGACGCGGTAAAATGTTTTAAGGGTTACAACATTTCTTTGCGAAACTAGCAAGATATCTAATTAAGTTTTTATTCATAAAAGTAAAATAAACTTAAAAATATCTCCTCCAGTAATATATCAACTAAATAATAAATTATTACTCCAATGTTTAAACAATTTCTGCGACAAAAATTTAGACGCTCTGTTGCAAATGTAAAACAAAAATAAACAAATGAGTGATCAGTAATGCGCAGATCCTCCATTGTTCTTAATCACTTCCAATAGTCTGTCATTAATAGATTTATATAAATTTAATACATAATTTTGAGGGATACTCTGCCATTCAGCCACTATTGAAGTTTTCAGTTCCTGTACCGTGAAATATTGACGGCCTCCGCCATAAACGCGACGTGCTAATTCACCCCACATGTTTGAATAATGTTTAAGTCTGGTGACCGTGCCGGCCACTGTAAAGTTTTAATCTTTTTCTCTTTAAACCATTCAGTAATGGTTTTTCTTTATGAATTGGCACGTTATCTTGCTGAAAAACAAAATTGCGCCCGGCCCATTGGTTTCCAACACGTAGAAGATTGTCACGCAATAAGTCTTTATACGTCACAGATGTCATTTTGTTTGTGCAAAACACTATCTCACTTTTATCGCGGAATCCAATCGCTGCCCATATCATCACAGATCCACCCCCTAATTGTCTGGTCATTTTCACTTTTGGTTCCTTTCTCAGATCATGATAATAATGCGAGTATCCATCCGGTCCGTCCAAATTAAAACGTTTCTCATCGGAAAATATAACTTTTTCCCACTGTTTCTTCCAGGATATGTGTTCTTCGGCAAATCTCAACCTCGCTTCTTTGTGTTTCGCCGAAAATGGCGGTTTTCTCAATATTTTCTTCTGTGATATTACCGGTGACGCCTTTAAAATCCTTTCAACATTACGCACGTGCGTTTGTACCCCCGTCTGTTCTGCAATAACTCTCGCAGACGCAGAAGAATTGGATGCACACCGCAATATCATGCGTTTATCCTTCTCACTTACAGCTTTCGGTCGCCCCTGGCCTTTTGGTTTGCCATAATTTTCCGGATCTTTTAGGAAATTTCTAACGCAATGACCGCTTCTTTGTAACCGACGAGCTATTTCCTTCTTATTCACACCATCTTGGTGCTAACCTAGAACATTACCCCTTTCTATTAAGGATAATTGTTTTTTCTACCAATATTGCAAACGCTTTATAAAATATAATTTCTCGTGGTGAAATGTGTACACTTTACCAGCACAACCGCTGCATATAAAGAGAAGTATCAAATTAAACCATTTTTGCTTATATTAATGTAATAAATGCGCAGGGTCTAAATTTTTGTCGCATTTAAAATTCCTATTTTGATCTAGGAAAATCTCAATTACCCCTCATAAAACAATAAATACCCAGAAATATCTATAAATGGACTATTTATATAACAAGTATTAATAACCCTCATTTACATTTTATATAATCTCTAAAAACTTTGTTTCCTAAATAAAAAACGGTACCGCGTCTATGTTTTTGTCGGGTAGTGAAAGCTATGTATAGGAAATAGAAAGGTTTATCTATAAATATAAAACTTAGCCTGACAAATTTCCAAAAAGCAAGTTGTGTAACACGTTTAATAAAATTTACACGTAATTAGCGTATGAAATTCCTTATGTGATGTGTATTCATCCAGTATGTATTATTAAACAGGCACTGTCAGTAGATGGTTGGTGATTCATATGATTCTTCAAATAACATTGTTGTGGAGTATAAAATTAACATTTAACGTATTAGGTGCGTTAAAGAAAAAAACAATTTATAAACGAATAACATGAATAAAGGGCCTTGGTATTTCGGCAAATACTTTGACAATGGCGCAAATGCGACCTTAAAGGCGTAATATTATCATAGATTTATTAGTTTCTTCGCATGACCTATACAATTATTGAGTCCTATATAAGCTTCTTGTTATCATGTGCGCATTCTAACCTACTACCTTACATACGTGTAACTGATCTACGTACGTATATTTGTGTAATTCTGCATGTATTTACTTAGGTATTTAGCACAATTTCCTGTTTAAGTACACAACAGTATATGCGGCGTATTTTTAAAAAGATTTGCTTCTTAGTATCTGTTCATTCTTAAGACCATTGAGACGTATGGGTTTTCTTACGAGTTATTATTCAAATTGATAAATAGCATATTGAAGAAGTCTAAAAGATGCTTTTCATATGAAAATGCGCTTTTCGAATAGATAATTTTTATTTATTTTTTTTTAATTTTCGACGTTTACACGTCCTGATTTCAAGATAACAGTTGTGAATAAATTTATTGTTGCAATTAAGTGGAAATGTACCAAACTTTACATTATTGGACTGCTAAAATAGAGCTCTCCGGAAAGCCTTTTTTGGGTAAGTCGGAAGTCCGATTTGATTATTAATGCGTTCACTGTACCCACCATGTCTATTTACAATTATTACTATTTCGTATTATTATTACTTGCGTCACCACTGCCATGTGTACAGTGTTATATTTTATCAATATTAACGTTGCGAGAGGATTTGCTTACCTAAAATGAATATAGAGTTTTGGTAGTTAATCACCGATACGTGACTATCGATTATTGAATCTAAACAAGCTATTAATATGGGTACTTCGTTTCGAAGACTGCAAGGGTAATACCGCAAGGGACTCTGGTATACGACAAAGGTTATTGCACGAAGCCGTAAATCCACCACAAGTGAATACCCATCTAATCGTTAACTTTATTTGCAGAAGCGAATATCAATTTACCTAGCCATTGTTCGGACCTTAATTTTAAAGCGGTTGTAAACTACTATTAAGCTGATAAGCAAATAGGTTAAGAAATAAATTATTTCTACTGGGTGTCTCACCGGGAACTGCATGGATCGATATATGATATAGGGAAATTTTGAAAACTTGACTAAAACTACATTAAAGCCTGTACTATTGAATTATCCGACACTTCCGATTATACCGGAAACAACTGTTAACTTTGTTATTTTAAGTGGAACATCCTATATATACATTTCTGAATTCCTAATTCAATTTTAAGGTTCGTTTGATAAAGGTTGGCTATTTCTAATCACATTTTCAGTTCCCGATGAGACGTCCTGTATATTCTTATACCTCGAGAAAGGGATAGGAGGTGCTGCCATAAAAAGTAAGGCCGAAACGCTGTTAACCCATAATTATCGTATTTGGGTTGCTGAAACTCCTTGGCAACTTCATTAGAAAAAGATGCACCCATAAAAAGTGACTGTTTGGTGTGGGTTTTGGGATGGCGGAGTTATTGAATCGCCTTTCTTCGAAGACATAGCCGAGAGTGCAGTCATAATTAATGGCGACTGTTATTGTGTTATGATAAAGGAGTCTTTTGGTCTGCATTGGTAGATATGAATCTGGGCGATATGTGCTTCTAGCAGAGCTGGGGCAAACTGCTACGTATTGCTTGCAAGAGAGATTTCTTGACGGTGTTGTATCACCCAATAGCGATTAGATTAGTTTACCGAGATCTTGTGTGCAATTTTTGCCTGGAGGGTTTCCTAAAGTCCTACGCGTATTCTAACCATCCAATAATAATTGATGAGCTTATGGGTGGAAATTGACAACAAATTTCACTAAAAGAGCAAGTGTGCTAACAAACTCGAGGTGGCCATTTATTTCATAATTAACTGGAGTTTATATACTATAGTTTTTTCGAAAGAATACGTCATTTATTAGATGCAAAATTAGAAGCAATAGCATCTATTTAATTCGAATTTCAAGCATTCTATTTCAACATCTCTTTTTTTCTTGCTTTCATGCCATTGCGTAACAAAATTACGTTTCTTCGGAGAAGCTAAAGGAACGTTAGGAATCTATATACGGAATTTGAAATGCAAAGAATCTCCCGATGAATTATTAAAAACTCTAATTAATTCCTAGAGCCTCGCATTGCTTGCACGTGTACTGTAATTATTTACATGTAAAAGGTACCACTGACTAAAATAGTTTACGTAACTTCCTAGTAAGTGAAGCGGAATATATCGCTGTCACTACATCTATAAAAAAGAAAATTTAACTAGTGAACGTTTATGCAGGCATTATGTGATCAATTAGTGACTAGTGGTTAAATACTCCTTCCTAGAGAAATATTAGCAGGTTGAAATTAAAATAGAATTATTGGCATTGTCGAAAAGAACGGAATATGTTATATAAGGCTGTAGAAATGAAAGTAAAAAAATACGAAAATATGTATGTAGTTCAAGTTGTTACACCACATTCTGGTCGTTAGGATAGATTAATATTATACAATAATATATATGCCAACATATAACAATAATAATAGTATTTTATGCCTTCGCATTCTTCAATGTTGAGTCTAACAGTTGGGTGTTAATTGTTATTAAATGGCGCCCATATAGCATAACAAAATATGTATATAACAATACATTGCTTAAGATACTCTTTGCACTTCGTTCAAAAATATTCAATCTGTTTTTCGTTTATCGTAAAAAGTTATTGATTTGGCGGTGCATGTTCGACGAGCGACTTCTTGATCATCATTGACCCCCTTTTAAATTTAGCCTACCCCCAGGGATGGATGCCGAATCCAATGAGAACCCCTGCTATATAGTTTCACATTGTATGTAATATATGTGTTTGCAATAATGTACATCTAAATTATACGAAACTATTTTCCAATTTAAATTATAAAGAAAATAAACGGAGTGTACAAATACCTACCCAAATTAAATTTCGTTCCTTCTTGCAATAACGCGTTTATTATATCAAGTACAATTCGTATGAGCCCGCTTTTACTCGGAATTTATTTCACCTGCAAAGGACAATATCGCGTCGAACGTCGTGAATTAACCACCTGCGAGGTGCGAATTAAAAAAAGCCATCTGTAATTTAATTCAGCAGTCGTTTTCTGTGGTACGTTAAAAGCGAACAAAGTAATGAATATTATCTGATCGCCGCGAAGGTCATTAACTGGGGTGATCGAGCAATGCGGTAGCTACCCCGTGCTTGGCCGCGTTTTCATGCATTCACGCTTGGCGTCGATAAATCCATGGCAACAAACGCAAAGCAATACTAGCTAGGTTTATGCAAATGCTATTGCAACTCTATCCGGTGGCATTTTTTCTTACATACATCTGAAGTTAATATTATATCATTTGCTGCGTGTTCATTGATGCCTATAATATAGCGACAGGTAGCCATATTTAATGGGGATTTATTGCTCTTTAATTAATCGATATTTTACAACTTCATGCGAGATATAGATATAATGCTAATATTAATAAGTAAGATAATTTGGTTGGTACTGGGAATTCCTTCGAAATTAAAAGTTGCTGAATGTCGATTTTTTACCATTGAAAGCGGATGAAAAATTGCGCTTGGTTCAAGTGTTGTCGGGCTATAGAATAGCCGTTAACTAACGTTAATGAAATACCTATTCGGAAACCTATTATCGTTACGACGTCGGTGCTAGTCCTGTTACATAACTTGCCAATAGCGTTTCGTCAATAACGTATTTGATCAAGGTTATTGTTCGCTTATAAATCTCTCACTAGAAATGAACATTTTTGTAAGAATTGGAAGGTTACTGTCGCAATTATAATACTTGGAATTATTTCGATATTATACTGTTGTTCGTACATTCTAGCTATGTTATTGAGCTGTAAACTTATAAGGAAAGCTCTCCAGGTGTCTAATTCAGAATCGGCTTGTTGTTTCTTTTAACACAAGGAAGACGGGTGTCCATTTGCTGAAATTGTTGGCGTGATTGTGTAACTGTGCACGTCGACTTCGTGACTTATTGATTCAAACAGCGAAAGGTAGTGTTGAGTTTAGGGCGCTTTAGACCCCGCTAAGTTTCACTGAAATCGCCCTTGTCAGCTACGTTGATCAAAAATTATATTTCTGGTAGAGAAGATCTGGCACTCGAGAAAGTAGGCAATTGTGGATCTTGCTAGATGTCTGGGGTTACATGCAGATTCCTAATTTTTTTTTGTTTTGAAAATTATAGACCTTAAAACGCTCTCTTGTTCTATCGCAGTAAAGCTTTTGCAATACTATTTATGGCCCTTGAATTGACTGTACAGATCAACAAGCAACGACATCGCTTTTTCCACGCTGCTTGCCTTTAACATAAGATTATTTAGTTTTATGTTCCTTCTTACTTGTATAACAAAATTACCTTCCGGACATGAGCATTAACGGTAAATTAAGAATAACTAAGCATAGACTAAAACTGCTTGAAGAATCCTAGGCCTACAATATAATGGAAGTATACAATTCTCCACAACATTAAAGCTTTGGCGGTAACCAGTCTTAGAACCGCACTAAAGGTGCGTTTATTGCAGCTAGAGCGAACTACGTCTAGGTTACGTTTTATTTTTAATCAATTAAAGAGTTATTACTATAACTTCAAAGTAAGTTGCAATATTTAGTTAATCAACTAATTAATGAAAAAGCGCCAGTACATAGATTAGTCTGTTTATATATACTATTATCTATGATGGAACTTTATAGCATTAAAGAAAAAATATATCTACATTGTAATTGCTTCCAATAAATTCTTTTATTATTTTATTGTTGTAAGTAACATATTGTCGGCCAGGCATAACAAACAATAATATTTGTAAAGAGGTTGCGTGTATCTTTCAGAATTATTGCTTTTATTGCTGTGCAATAGCACAGGTGACAATGAACAGGTTAAAAAGTAAAGTTAGTGTTTTGGAGAGATACAATTGGGAATCTAGAAGAACAATTAATTGACGATATATTTCAAAATTGCGAAGTGTTTCTTTAATTGTCAATAGAAAGTAAATTATATTCCAGATCTAATAAACCAGAATTCTCGTTTTATCCTGCTCAATACTACTGCGGTGTAATATACCCAATTTTCTTGGTAATCAGAAGTTAACGTCTTCGCGTAAAGACTTTCCCAAAGTCTTTTAAACTTTACTTCCATACGTTGTTCTCATAAGATATAAATTTAGTTCCACACATTGCCTTAACCTTAGCCCCCGTATAGCGACGAAAATCTTTGAATCGAGCGGAGAAATGTTGATTGCTGCTTGGTGGTGAGAGTTTCATGACGACAGAGCGAGTCTGTTTGCGGTGCAACTTTCTATTATTCCCATTGTGGTAATTATACTGACGAGAAAAGTGCTTGCCGGCCGAGTTGCCGCATTGTTTGCTATGGTCCGCGATTTCTCGGACGCTTTCGTTTATTGTTTGTCGTTCGCTTATTGTTCATTCCGTTTGGATTTATGCGCCCTAAAACGGGACCACTATTTTTCTTTCTGCCCGGTCGCCATTGTTCGACTGTATCACGGACAAATAAAAACACGACGCGGATTGTCATGCAAAAACGTACGACTTGAACGAATAATAGTGGGAACTATAATGAAGAAAAGATGTTTTATTCTGATAAATAGCTAGTGTTTTGTGTCAGATTGGCTTTTTGTATTATAGGAAATAGATCGCTGCTATTAGCAGTGAGGTGTATAAGTTCTCCGTCTAACGAGAGATCACATTCCGTAATATAAAAGCTATCTATTTCTTAGATTTACGCTCCCTTCATGTCTCTTGTAGATTACCCATTTGCTTACATAACGATTTTCAGAAGACAGGTAAAAAAAAAAAAACAGCTGATTTCAGCGTTGAATCTTCATATTTTATCGGATGATTTTTCCAAGTGCCAAAACTAACGAAAATCAAGTGCATGTAGAGTAGGCTGAAATGATTAATAATGCTCAAACATGTACAAATAATACTCGTTAAAACTAAAAGCATTTATTCCGAAGAACTTGCCTAAGCTTGTAACGGAACTCCCGCCGTGGCAACGAATTAGGATGATTGCCTGATTATTGATCAGGCAAATGGTTATAAATGGTTGAGGTCTCTAGTATTATAACGATGGTCATCGCGCTGATAAGTTGAAAACGGTTCCTTACAGGAATAATTTTTATTAATACATATAAAGCCTCCTTTAATTTTGAAATAATAGAATTCAAATGCATATTTCAGTGTAATATAGCATCCAAAGAATTATCCAGCAGCTTACAACTCGGAATAGATACTTAAAGCCAGCCTGTTTTCATCGAACCAGCGAGTTAAATTTGCAGTGTACTAACACAATTAATAATAAGTTCTTGCACGCCACCACCAGTGATAACAGCATTAGGTATCATCGGTATACGTCACAAATCCTGGAATATTAATTGGTGAGACGTAAGACGCAAGAGCGGCCGTAGAGAGGAAACCTGTGGTAGTCCCGAAACAACACCAGCCAGACTCGAAGTACAGCGCTTTGCTTTTAAAGTAAAGCTTAAATAATCTGTGCATTTCAGTAAACCGGCCCAATCATCATCGTACCTCTAACAAAATAAGAACATATTTTATTTATAAACAACTAAAGCGGAGTTCACCTCTATCCGTTTTGATGCGGCTTTAAATAAATATCGCTAAAAATATAAAATAACATATGTTCTAAAACTTGCTTTTCCATGCTGCTCCAAAAATACGTATCTTGTAGCGCATGGTAGTCGCAGCATTAAAATACATAAATCTAGACCCTGATTTATGTAAGCCCAATTAAAAATAAAATTCAAGAAATTATGCATATTTTATGTTAATGTAATATGTTGTAATACATTTATTATGTATGCATTTCTGAAAGAAAAATCTGGAAAATGTACCTACTACACATTGCATATTCATTAGCCAATATTGAGATTGATTACCTGTCCAACATTTCTCCTATTCGAAACTTTCAAATTTTACATAAGAGGCGTTCACCAATTTGCGGAGGCAGAAACAAGTAACGTATATATGTAACATAATTTAGTATGAAATTTTCACGTTTGTTCACAGTTTGTTACTTTACCCATTAAGAACTGTGAATAATTTTTTTTTATCCTCCAAATTAAATTAGGCGGAAGTGTTCTTCGCAGTTTTTATAATTCCAATTCATTTCTAGCTTACGTAGTATTAGTTCTAATATCTACCAGTTTGTGTAGTCATGTATCAAAATGAACAACAACAAATCTCCAAAAATTATTTATTAAGAAATTGGCTATATACAAGGATGACTGCCCTTCAAAGTAGACTATTTGCGAATGGTCAAAATTGTTTAAACATGGTCCAGAACCACTGGACGATGATCCAGGTCGGCCTGTTAACACTTCCGATGTTATACAAAAAAACCAAGAAATTGACACTGGAAGATGCGAGATGAAAGAAGAAACAATTAGCATGGTGCAAAGCAGTCACTTAGTGCGGTATTAAGTAGCCTCTATGGAAAGGTAAATTCTCTATTGGCGAGCATGAAAAAGTAAAAAGCAAAGAATAAGATTAAGGAGCTGACAGACACAACCAAAGTCAATTTTCTCCATTTTGGTAGATGAATAGGGCTAATGCTATTATTGCAGAAACACTTAAACTTTACTATGTACAGTTGTTGCACTTTTGACATAAACAAATTTAAAAAGAAGATTGAGCATCATTAATTTATTGTTGTATTCTGTCCATCTTGTATCCGTGTGATAACAGTGAAACACCTTGTGGCCACACAGTCGCTAGTATGTACATAACCTACAGAGTTGAGTGTAGGCTTTCACGACCTCTATCCATAGTAGAAATGTCTTTCGGGTGATGTCGCGTAGTTAAAATTTTACTTGACGTTTCGCTGACCATGCTGTCAGCTTCTTCTGAAGATTTCTAAAGACTGGTGTTGTTGTCTCTTGCTCCTCGTTATATATCCCGTTTCTGTTCCGCTTTGCTGATCCATAACCGTTGGATCAGCAAAGCGGAACGGTTATGGATCAGCAAAGCGGAATAGAAATGGGATGGATCAGCAAAGCGGAACAGAAATGGGATATACAACGAGGAGCAAGAAATAACAACATCAGTCTTTAGAAATCTTCTGAAGAAGCTGACAGCATGATCAGCGAAACGTCGACTAAAAAATTTTAACTACGCGACATCACTCGAAAGACATTTCTACTATAACCTACAGAGGGTTGTAAAGTAATGCACCATCAGCGTGAAGCATTATACAGCTCACGATGGCTTCACTTTATAGATCTTAAAACTTTAGCGTGGTCCACTCCATATAATTGCTCCAAAGACATGTATATATCAAATCTGATTCCCGGTTGGCATGAATCTTATGCGACGCCGTTGGTAACAGTGGTGTTAGCGTTTAAAACGGGAGATAAAGGCATAAATTGAATTATAAACGGAGGAATAACGAGCAAGTGAACGTAAACAGAGACGTGTAATGAGGAAATTTAATATTATCGGTTGGCAATGGTACACAGTCAGTTAATCCGTTTTGATTAATGAGTTATAGTAAACAGAAACGTCGCCTTCTGTTTCGAATTACGGATCATTTATTACACGTAATATGCAGTGAAAGTGAGCAAGACGAATTAAATTTTGAAATCGAGTACGTTTAATTACAACCATTGAAAATATTAATCGATCCGTATACCATATGTGCGTGCAGTTTTGCGTGAACACATCTTAAGATCATACGTAATATTTTGTAAAAGTAAATGTGCTTTTCTGCGATAGATGAAGAAATAGAAAACTTGAAAAGAAAGTGAACCAGTTGCTGGACTTGTTTCGTAATAACCAAGCAATATTGTGCGCTCATAATATGTTCTACGTGCCGGTTTCAAATTATATCATTTATTTAAAAAAAGCTACAAGGAGCACAAAAATATGCAATATGCAATTGGTAAAATCACTTGCTTTATAAAATACATAAATAGTTGCCACGAGTAGATTTCTTTTAACAAAAATTTAGTTGATGTAAACATATCGGTTTTTGAGTGTATGATGTAATTAAATAGTAGAAATATTATCGTCACTTTGAAATAAAAAATTGTCGCTATCTAACAGTCATTTATTTCAATCCTTCATTCTTCTTATGTACATCCCCAAGATCATAAATGAATTATGATAACTCGATGACTCCAATAAATGAGCTCATAAACGTAAGTTATACTACAAAGTGCATTAGAGAGAAGTGAAATGATTTTCTATCTTAACGCGTTCTTTTGATTAATTACATTTTGAGATAATACGTATCGGTATCTACTAATGTGACACATACTCAACGAAATGTGATATTAATGAAAGGCTTAACATCGCTTAATAGTTCTTTTATGAATATAATAACCAATCAAATATTCGTTCTGATAATTTATGAATTCCGAAGCTTGATAATTCGATTCTTCAAGTTTTAACGGTTGATTAATCGTACCTATGTATGTAAGAAAGAGTAGACAATTCCTGTAGCTATTTATCATTTTTCGAAAGAAATCTGTGAAGAGGAAGTGAATATATCTACTTTCATACAAAATAATCCATTTGACCTTGTTTAAATCAGCGCACGCTTGCTACTTAACTATTCCACGGCGAACAATATTGCCAATAGCGTTTTGTGCCAATGTTATTGCATCGAAAACGCTATTTATTTAGGATCTCCATAGGAATGTTATTAGGAACTTAGTTAAGGCTATATCAGGGATAAGAATTAATCTCTAGGGTGTGGATTATAGAAAGTTTACTTTGTCTTGGTCTCAATTATTTCGACCTTTCGCATATTCAAAGGATTCTTGACTCCATCCCTATCGATATAGCAGGGTACCACGGCTAGCTATGCGAATGTCTTTTGTGTGCTGATTTCCATTTTATGACAATCTAAAATGGGTAATCGGGAGCGTTAAGGGGGGTTACCTTCACAAATGGTTACTGTGTGTTATGTGGTTGTATTGTATTGAAAATCAATTAAACAATTGGAGGCAACCATATTTTAAATCAATGATACTAATTAAAGTAGATATGTCTAGAATGAAATCAACAGCTAAAAGGATGATAAAATTAACTTAACGTAACACAACAATAACCAAAAAATATAATGCTAAGATAGCTTAGCTTCGTTGCTTCCTGAACGGCAGGCATGCGTTTCTTTGGCACTAGACGGCGCCAAGCAATGTCGAGTTTGTCGTCTTGAAAGTTATGGCATTAACCGTGAGGCAACAGCGATAGAAGGTAGAGATAAAAAATTACTCTCGAAACCACGCTGATGACGCCGGGTAGGCAGAAACATGTCCGTGTGTTAGTGTAATTTTTTTTTCTCTCCTTTTGCGTTTGCCGTGAATTATTCCATCAATACCATGAGGAAGTTAAGCTATCTTAGCATTATATTTTTTGGTTAGCTTAACGTTATCATAAGTGTTACAATTGAAAAGTACATTATTTTTTAATGTACATATTAAAAGCAATAATGGAGAAAATTTTTTTTAAACCAGCTACAGATGGACTAAGGGATGGTTACTTCCAGCAAGACACCCCCGTAAAACACCACAAACAATTAACCTCTTGCATGAATATTTTGCTAACTGTATATTGGTAATTTTTAAAAGTACACCACATGCAACACAAGAACTTACGAAGAAAATTAAAATGTTTACGATACGATAGCACCTCAACACCTCTTCAACGCATTTAACAACATGAAGCGTCGAGGAAGAATTTGCATTGAAACCGAAAGAGATCTTGTCAAATGTAACTTGATAAACCACGATAAATTCAGCAAACAGTTTCTAATAAAATTCACAAATTATTTATACCACAGCTTCCATATAATCATTATTCTAGAAGTAACTCTGCAAATAGCAATGTTCATCGGAGAACCAATATAGTCTTGCAGGTTAACCTAGCCTCACTAACGTAACCAGTATACATAAAAGCAGGATAAATGGTGTATAAAATTCACGTAGTTAAATTACCTACCTAGTCTAAGTGAGGATATTTGAATGCGTAAGCGAGATATACTTAAGAGGCAAAAGCAATTATAATCATGTCACTTGAAACTAATGTTCGAGGTGTGGGTGTGAAAAATTTAACGCCCGGAGTGGACCACCAACAAAGTTCTTGCGCATATGGGATTTCATTTAAAGACCGAATCGGACATTATGCAATGGCAACTTGAGTATTACTGTGAGCTTTAATGTGCTCATGCTCGTCTTAGCTGCTCGTATTGTAGGGATTTTCGTGTAAATTGAAAATTCCTTATTTTCGACAAAATACGTGGGTTAGTATGTATCGAATTCTTTTTATTTGTGCGAATATGTGTATTACGGCTATATTATGTTTCAACTTGTAAAAATTTCCTCAAATCGAATTACCTAAAAAATCAAGATACTTATTAGCCACGTATAAACAATATGTTTCCATTGATAGCTTATGTTCAGGATTGTGATAAAACATGACTGTTGGTGCAAAAAGCTGCTTCAATAGTAAAAAAGAACATTCTGCGAAAACTTCTATCTACGAGATAATGTTCATCAACCCACAAACAAAAGACCTTCATCTTTATTTTCAGGTGTATGTTTCAATGTTTGTTTAAAAGACAACTTCACCCGGGGACATACAATAATTTGTGATTTATTTATAATCCAATTCATGGCCTACACAGATAAAGAGCTACCTGAAAGCTATTCTTTTAAATCACCAACACAAAGTCATAAAATGTAGCACACATGCAAATACTTCTCTACACGTTCCATATCAACCGGTATTCGTTCTACAGAGTGGGTTAGTAATGATAAAGATACGAGGCAATATCTCAATAATCGGACATTGTAAAACTAACAGCAACCGGATACAACTACCTACCAAAAGATAGGCAATAAAGGGGAGGCTTTGAATTTTCAGATTTAATGTCGGGAAGTCAAAATTTTATCTGCAGCAATAAAAGGTAACGAACTAGCGTTGTATATTGACAATTCCAAGAAGCGAGCTTCCGAAATGAAAATAAAAATCCCGAATCGAAAGAAAATAAATTCTCGTTTTTATGGATCTGCAAAACAATATAAAATTTGTGCTTTCCGTTCGACTCTTGCAAATAAGTTTATAGCTTCATTTATATTATTTTACTTCCGACTGAGGATATTCATTCTAAGATAAGAGAGAAAATAAGAACAAGTGTATTAGCGTGTTGAAAGTGAGGATAGTTGTAATAGCCTTCAGAGAAACTAATTGACAGAAATGAAATTCGAAAATTTGCCTTAGGTACAGCTTTTAATATCAAGAACCAAATCGAGATGGATAACAGAAGTAATGTTGGTTGTTTATTAGGAAATACACATGAATTCCATTGTACCCAACATAAAAATCAATATTTTAAACAGAAAATATGTTTCACTTAATGTGTGAAAGGTTCGACCGCTTTAAGGTAGTGAGAGGAGATTGTATTTTAATACTTCTTGCTCTAAGCTTCGAATAAAGAATGGAATAACTCGCGATACTTTGAGTTACTTTGAAGAGGTCTTTTTAATAATAATAGTGCAATTGAGAAATTAACGAATGGAGAATTTTAAATGTTTTAAAGGATGAAATGCAATAGACTAACGCACGCCGTAGTTACAAGCGTTAAAACATAGAATTCAGCACGAAGCACGAGCGTTTCGGGTTTATTTGGCTGCTATCAGTGTGCGGCACTGTAGGGGTTAGCCTACTAAACACTACCTATGCAGACGTACTTTGCTCATATTGTACCAGCAGATGTTAAGGAGAAATTCAAAAGACGTTTATTGGCACAACAAAAAGGCACCAATTCGATTTGAACGATGTCGTTTGGTACGACTAATACATGAGGGTGTTCCGTATGTAAATGTAAACTGAAACCTCTGTGTTTTTAAGGATTTTTAGCCCTTTTATTTAATTAATTAATTTATTTAATTATGGCTTTTGGGGCACGCGGACAATATTCTTACCAACAGTCAAAGCTCCTAACCCTTCCTGATCGTCTCCATCCACTAAATGAGCGCGCTACCGTAAACTTTATGTATTTTCACAGCGTTCGTCACCTTTTAATCTAAATTTATTAGCCATGTTGGGGAGTGTTCGGAGATCGTTTTAGCAAAGTATTAAAATGATAATATTTTCATAACAATTTCCATAAACAATCAATGCTGATCGTCCCGACTAACGTTGTCAAAATAAATAAAGTTACGACAGCGCACTCAAATATTTCTTAGTTGTTTCATTTTGCGCTTACAGTACATTCATTTTATGTTAATATTGCCGAAATAATACCAAATAAACTGAGATATTAGCGTAATGAGTTATTTTAGAGTGAGTGATATTATTGGATCGTAATATTAGTTGGGAGGAAGCGAAATGGTAAAACACAAATATAAGTTTAATTTATTTTTAAGCTTTCTTCTTTAAATTTAAACTTTAAATTATGATAAATGCATGTATATGCTTTCGTACTTATAGATTATTACTTTTATACAGAACTTTGACATGTATAGATTGCTTCTTGGCGGTTTTTTTAATATTTTATAAAACGTGGAGTCGCCTTGGATTCCTAAGCCGTGTTTGTGCATGGAATTGCAAAAAGCAAGCTTGCTTTTTTTTAACCGGAACTGTTTCTGTTTGTTTTGTTTTCTATAACTTCTAAATAATTTTCTTTCACAATATCGAACCGTAAATTTTTTTGCCTCGCTAAGAGGCTCCTTAGCGAGGCATTAGTTTTAAATCATCATATTTTCACCCTGGAAATGATAGCTTCGATTTGATATGAACAAGCACGGAATACGGCGAATCATCCCTTGGGTCTCTTGCGCTTTGCAGGGTCTATGAAGTTTCATCGCCGTCGTAGGCCGTTTATACTAGCGGTGGGCAAAATCGAATATAAATATCCGATAGTAGCGAGAACTTTTATAAAATCGATAACATTATGGAGATTCCCCTTGATTTCTTTTTTTTTTATTAAAATTACGTATTCGGTTTATAGAAGCATGCCTACGTAGTTTTTATTTTTATTTTTATTTGTTTTTGGGTTACTTTAACTTACCCTAGCAAACGCCTGGTGCGATAAGTAACACGACGAAACAGTCGACGATGAAACTTTATAGAACCAATAGAAAAGCTTGATAGAAGAAATAACGAAGCACTTAAGAAACAAGGTGCTGACAAAGTCATTTTACATAAAAAACATGTAATTCAAAACGATCCAGTTAAAGACAACACAACATGCCATGTTGCAGTAGTTATGTCACAACATTAAACAGCAATTTACGAACTAATCAACTTTGAAATTGCTGTCGAGTTGACATTTAAATTAACATAAATGGTTTACGCGATGAGATCATAACTTTTGTAGAAATAAAATAGTTCCTAGATTACTCGAACGTACTCGTAGGTACAAGTATTTATGTATGTATGATAATAACCGCATCAAGGTTTACAACTTGCGTATGCTCCTCTATTTACTGTAAGCATTACTTCTCATTTTCATAGAATATTTAACACTTGCAATTGGTAGTTTATATAAACATATTTATATGGTTCACGTTATACCTATGTATATATGAGCTCGTGCTGCAAACATTTACGTAACTTCAAATTAAAATAAATAACTGAATGGAAATCCTCCAAAGGAATTTCGTAATAATCAAATTAGAACATTTACACTAATTTCCAACTGACAACATCTCATTATACTTTTTCTTCTAATTCAACGTATCACACCTCTACCTCATTAACTTGCAATAAACTTAGGTACGTGAAATTAATGGTCAATTACCATTATAATAAATATTCTTATAATACGTCGTAAATACTTTTATAATACCAATTCAGAGGTGATATCGGACGTAACAACTCGCTGCGTAGACGCAATAAAACGAAATTAAATTTAACTGTCCAGCTATCATATACGAGATCCCGGAGATATTCATCTGCGGCTTCTGGGCTCATATCAGCGTGCATTTTAGAGATATTTAATTTTTAATGCATTTCATACGAGAAGCTAACTCATAAACTGAGAAGAAAAAGACAAAAATAACATTGGGCGTATACGAGATTTTTGCAAATTGGATGAAGTCGAGATAATTGCTCCAAATAAGATGCATTATTTCCCATACCTGTAGTTATGGATTCAATTTTGCATATTTTACAAATAGCTTTGATAAATTTCGGGATTCCTTTAAAGACGCGAACTTGATGAACGAGTGAACGGATTACTCAAGTTCTTTTACGCACCTTTATCACATTATTATTTTTTTTTTACATTAAAAGAAACGTTCAACTAACAGCAGTAGATGCACTCAAAAAATATTCGATAATAAAGGGGATTTAATAATATTTATCACCATGTTAATAAGCACAATAAATTAATGAAGCACAGCATTGCAGACTATAATCTGATACAGGGCTGGTGACATTAAACGTAACATGTCCAGGAATCTGTTATAGCAGCAAATAATGAAATATGCAACACTAACGGTACATCAAACATCTGTCACGTCGCATGTCTCTAGAAACAATTACGGTACACATTCCGAAGTACTGTTTCTGGATTGTTCGTGCACGGAGAGTATTCTAACCCAAATACCACAGCAAAGTGTACGTAAGAGACCCTTTGATTGTAGTATTTTTGTTTTGGTTTGTGTGCTAACGCAGAAACAATTAGAGACGTCACAACTGTAAAAGTAAGATGAATGACAACAGTTAGCTCTCGGAAATTACCACGTAATTTTCTCGTACATGGATATCGCAGTGCGTTAGAATTCGGAGTAATAATTTACTAGCGAATAACGACATGAAAACGTTCTTAACTGTATAGCTATCGTACAGGTTTTTCAACGCACGCAAGTATAGACGTGAGAATTTCTCAGAAATAGAAGAGGAGAGACGATCAGTTGGGCGAGGAACATTTACGCAGCGTATAATATTACGCCGCTATAATTTTGGACGATAACCAATTGACACCCAAAAGCATTCGTGAACATCAACATTTTTACAAATCGACAGTTGGCGAGGCTGGTTCTGCCGGAGGGTTATTCAATCTTTTAGAATTTGTGCATTAAAGTTGTTAAACCATTAAAAAAGTTCATTATATTGGCAAGATTTAGAAATTTAAGAGAAATAATCATAGCAATATGCAATATGCCAAGTTTGCATTGAGTGCTAGAGAACTCGCATAAATTTTCAGTCTAAAATACGAGGATAGTCTGAAAAGTTTAAAGTTTCGATATAGAGATGGCGTTAGTCGTCTTTGTAATATAATTGCGCATACGTTGAATTCTCAGCTGGTGAGAACAGTCGTTTGCGTCAATCGATGTCAGTGTTTCTGTAAAAACTTTAGCATTTGAAGAGCAATAGGCCTACGAAATTAAAGTGGAGATGAACGCTGTTTACAGGAACTCTGCACCGTTATTTGCTACAGTGAAGTTACAATTAAATTTAAACGTGGTCGTACCTGCTTGGTTGAAGACGAATGTTGGGATGGCCAAAAACTGTAGCCAATAATAAAATTGATATTTCACCAAATGGTGCTACACGACCGACGAATTAAGATTAGAAAGATAGCATGATGCTGTGGGTATCTCGAAACGTGTTCGCAGAAGGAAGACCTTTCCATCGGCCGGGAAATTGATTGAATTGGTGCGTTTCTTTGGGGTAGCCATGGAGTTGCGTTAAAACAATAATGGAGGCATACTACGCAACTTTACTTTATAAAGTGAAGGCAGAAATTGCGGGAAAACGGTCGTATTTGATGAAAAACGAAATGCCAGCTACTATCAGATTGTTACTATTAGATCGGTTACTGATCTAAATATTTACTAGAAAATACGTTTTTCTGCTTTTCAAAGTACTTCTTCCTTTAAGTCTTCTTCTGCGGTGTAATTGCGTTGAATCTTCCTTAAAATTAGTAGTTCGGGATAACTTTATTTTTGTATTTATTTACCATGAATTGTATTACTCATATTAGCTTTCCACGCACCAATAAGGGGCAGTGCTTTTCGATCATATAAATTCCATTTTGTTGGAAATGGCATATAACGTTTCTAATATTTAAATAGGCTTGCATTGATGAAATAAGCGTTTATGAAATGTGAACCAAATAATATTGATACCTTATACTATAAATAAATGCTTGTGCAGCAGAAGTATTAAATTAAAAATGTATATTCGTATTCATTAATTCCTAAAATTTATTGTGTGTCTGCAATTTTACAACAAACGATCTTGTCTATAAGCCTTCTACCCTATCATGGTGCAATAGGTACTAACTTGAATAAGCCTTCGTAAGCACTTTCAATCTAGAATGTAATACATATGTTACAACAACCTCTACCTCCAACTAGTCTATGCAAAGTTGTATGTTAGTATTTAACATTAGATATAAATTAACAGTAGCAATAAATTTCATGGGAAATATTTTAGCAGCTACCTTTCCTTAACTGAAACAAGCTTGGCCTACATAAAAATGCAGCAGTTATTATCATAATATATTACTGCTGTTAGTATTGGGTATAGGTGACTGTAAATAGATCAATTTAAAAAATATTGCTGTTGGAGCGAATAACTAACAAGCGTGTCGTTGTATGCCAGCGAGAACCTTTCACTATAATGAAAATATTAGAGAGGCGCAATTTAAGGAGAAGAGTGAGGTGGTTAACCTGCGGATCAGTTCTACATAAGTAGGAGACATTAAAAATATTTAGTTCTGTAATACTATGAAATAAGGCTGCGTGATGTAAAAACCAAAGAAATTTGGATCTTGTTATTACTGTCAATATTTATTTTGTATCCTCCACGATTACACTTGGTTGACGTAAATAAATTTAACAAACAATACACGTATAGTCAAAGCAAGTATATTTGAAGTGAAAACGGAAAAAGCACACTTGAAATGTCCAGTAAGCTTCATTAAACGAGCATAATTCTTACAAACGCACGGTTCTGTTTTTATAAGCGACGGTGGCACAGATATTAAATCGCAAAGCTCCTAATTAATAAGCTTAACTTTTAATTAGTGTGTGTTTGGAGATACAGGTAAAGCAAAAATCAGTGTAAAATTAATTAAAACTTTAAGATGAATTCGAGTTTATCGTATTGGCATATCTCTGTTGTAAATTATAGTAAGCGGCTCTTTCTAAGTCTGCGAAATATGTACCAAAGTTTTACTTCAAAACTTGTGCAATTTAAAACAGTTGAGGTGAAAAATAACCCCTGCGGAATAGATAATAAACAGTTTAAAGCCTTGTTACGGGATTTCTTCAGAAAAAATACAGGAAGTAAGCCGTTACTTTATGTGTGAAGACTAGCATTATAAATAAAAATCATATTCCGGCAAGAACGTAAACTTTGACGACAATATCGGAGGGTCCTGTAAACTACTCGTGTAATTCAAGTAGGTTTGCGCTAGTTAGTGAATATAACTCAGTTCTTGAATTTTAAGCTTTTTATGTGCTTAACTAGCTTATTAATTTCTTTCCTAACGGCGGAAGAAGACCCAAGAGATTTATTTTCGAAGTTATGCTGCGCAAAGCAACATAAAGTAGTCTGAGAGTTTGAAGATGGTTTTTATGTTGCTTTATGCAATATCAAAACCATCTTCGAACTCACCATACTAATTTCCCATCTGAAAGCGCCGTGTCTCTATCAGATTCCATGTCCGCGTGGTAGTGTATACATTTGTGAAACAAAGCGACCGATCGTGTTACTAACCACGAGCGTTATTGCGTATTACCGGGTCTGCACTACTCACTTCGTGTACCGCAACCCTCACTATTATAGTAGAAAAATCCGGGAATCTATACAAACAAAACATCCCAACAATTTAAATCGTGACGATGGTCACTAAACTTTTTAATCTTTTAATAAACAAATGAATTGAATTTGCAATTTTTTTATGTTATAGCACATCATAGTTTGTTAAACGTATGTACAGGTACAACAGCACTATATGCTGCTATATAGGGATTACCAGCCAAGCTGCTCGGGAGGTGGCATCAGATGGCGCCGGAAAATTGCTTGCTAGTTTGGAAATTAGCGATGTAAGGCAAGGGCCAAGGGCAGATAGCGGTGTGAGGTGAAGAAGCACTCGGAGCAACGACGACGACGTTGGTTGGCCAGAAACACGTCCGTTCGCTAATGTCTTCTCTTCTCACATTGCTTTTGACGCGATTGATTCCATTAATATCATGAGTCATCATTAAGTTAACCTTTGGTTTTTGGGCAATCCCTTAATTAAAAAGGAAGAGTGAATTTTATTCAAGAAAATTTGCATTTAACAGAAATCAGGAAAAATCTATAGATATATAGGCTGAGAAAAAAAGAAGAAATTTGGGTAAAGGACTTTTTTATTTGGCTCCAGTGAATGTCCATGAATTTAACGGCTCCTTGTATTTTTAAAGAAGTAAGGGTTATAATCAACTTACTTCAGCAGTCTCAGTCACGCTCTCGTCGTATTTCCGTTTTTTGAAATCGTCCGTTCATAAATATAAAATGTATATCGTTTAACGCGTAGTAAAAATATAGAACAGCGTAGGAAAAGGAGTAAAAGAAAGTAGAAACGAAGGTAAAAGAAAGTGAAAAAACTGGTATGGTCGAGAATTCACTTTTAAAATAGTTTCACGATAAATATTTTTTTTTTAAATCTAGTCTAGGTCTCCAACTAAGCTGATGTCATAGTTAAATAGTTTAAAGTACTACACACAATATAAATATCTAATACTACCGTATAATATTCATTGAAAACTCGTTTTAAAGCAAAAAAAAACTGCGAGTGGGTTTTTCAAAGAAAACTGCCACAAAACTTGAACACAACGCGCTCCATCGACAACAAAGGTGTAGATGAATGCCCCTTAAAATAATGTAGTATTGTATTGCACTGTAGAGTTTAGCAGAACGTATAAAATATTACCAGACTACAATGTAAACGTGCCAACCTTTCTGTAATTCTTCCGTGCATGAAAGAGGGCAATGCCCACACATTCAAAATTTTATGCTGTAAAACTGTATGTCCTGAACTGGAGATAATAATAGTTATTATCAATTAACTTTTGTTAAGTGTTAGTTTTGAATGCCGAATAATATGTAGCCATATCTAGGGAGCAGCTATGCGAACTTGTAGCGCTACTCATTACGATGTTATCGTTCCGTTGCGAGATATCAAGTAAAACAAAAGCGTCTATAAAAAAACCTGTACGTAATACCGTAGTGCAATTCCAACGGTAAACAGCAACCGCGATACTTATAAATACTTGGAGAAATAGAATAGAATCGTACAAATAATTATAGAAAACACCATCATCATCAGCTAACCGTGAATATTGCCATGTACAGACATTAAGAAAATAACCGCAAGCCAGCGAGCATGGTAATTAAAACTCTTTTAGAAAACAAACACGACTACAGGTATACAAATAGTTAAAGTTAAGGTATGAAATTATAGTATTTTTCAACAGATTCAGTACGTAGCGTAAACATAAGTTAAGTAAGCATAAGCTGTGAACAGAATTATGACATGATTGAAAGATCAAAGTTCGATTTCTTTTTTATATAAATTTTGAAATTCTAAATGATCTCTTTAAATTTAACCTAAAGAAACGGTAGTAAAACTTTGGGTATTGTTTACTACTCATACTGCTCATTGTTTCTCACATTAAAATAGCTTGAGAGAAGTGTTGTATACCCGCTAAAAATTAATCAACAAATCGTAAACGAAATCTATCAAGAATCCTCATAAAAAACAGCAACATGCCATTAAATTCGGAGATCGCGCTGGCCATTTTATTAAGCTTCTGTCTGGTCTCTTTGGAGCATTTTGTTCAACTTCCTACGAAGAATGAGCGGCAGCTCCATCGTACTAGAACCACGTAAACCTTCGAAAATGTAAGAGGTCTTCTAAATTGTTCATAAATTACATGAATTTTCGAGCATATTCAACACTACAGAAGGCAGCTGTATATAGTATCATGCCAATGAAGCTGCTTACTTTTTATTGATGTATGTATTTCATTTACAAAGAAATAAACTTTTTGGAAAATAAAATGTTATAATTAGAGATGGCAAAGGCAGGTAAAATTATTTTTTTTTTTTGCAGCGACTAGACAGACTCGTGTTTTGTCGATTCTCTGGGAAACCAGTAGGTAACACGAACCTTTTCTTATGAGACGAATAGACACGAGTCTGTCTAGTCGCTAAAAAAAAATAATTTCACCTGCCTTGGTCATCTCTAGTTATAATTGATCTCTTTCTCTTGTCAGAGCGAACAATTGGTGCGTACGACAAAGTAGCATGCAAAGTAGTTTTCAAGCCAACCTTATTTCAGATTTTCGTACCATTAGTTGGTATGAAATAATTTGACAAGAAAAGTCCGTGACAAACTTTCAACTACTCACTATTACTATTAAAGATCATCGACGCTGATGATAGTAAATAACCTTCTATATTCGCTCTGACTGCCAATTTTAGCTAGCAAAGATTCTTGTTTGTTTCCACTTGCTTTTACTTTTGTCCTTCATCAATTTTCTAAGCAATTATTTAATTAACAATAAAAAAAGGAATTTTAATTTAATTTTAATCTGTTATTGTTTGTGGTAAACCGATTTGCCTTATTCACGGTATGTTATTTGTACTTTATTTCGATATTATTTTTTCAGTTATTTATAATGCATTATATACAATTATCTCTATCTGTTTATTGTACTAACTTTTAAGCAAATTATCAAGGGTTGTTTATGTAATTAAATTTGTAGTGCTTTAGAATTTCTTGAATAAAATAGTTATCTACAGGATGTTTAGAATTGACGGTTCTATGTGGCTTCTACCATTTATATACATATATAATACACCTGTTTCACATTGAGTTATCTAATTTCACTTCAGCATAGCATAACTAGATATCAGCAGCCAATTATTAGATCCTATTTAAGCCATCCTTTTTAAATATCATTCGTAACTAAGATAGAATTTGATATTCCGAGGTTTACCTGTACGCATGTACAACTTGGAAATATACACCGCAGAGAATAAATTGACCTACATAGAGTTTTTCAGACCGACAAATACGACTCCGCGTATTTATTAAATTTAGAAAGTTGGCGCTGACATTTGTTCGCTCAATGATTAATGGTCTTCCGTGAAAGAAAACTCTATTTGGGTGATATTTAATTTTGTAATTCGTGCAACTTATTTGGTCAAGTTAATTACGGCTTTTTGCCTTCGTAAATGTGGTGCGGGCAATTTGGCAATGCGTATCCAGCTGCTTGGTGCTTTTTGTGAAGGTCGAAGATCCGATAGCTCCTAAGTGGAAGAAATTAAAATAACGCAGGATTTCCAAATGTTTAAAATGGTTTAAGTTACGACCCTACTGCACCCTCTATTAAGAAAATAATTCATAAAATCATATTACGATGCAATGTAATCTAAAAAACTATTTATACAGGGGGTGTAATTGCATTAGTTCTCATATTTGACAATATACAGTTTAACAATTGCTAGAAAAATAATTCAGTAGGTCATTCTACATTTTCCTAATCACAAGTTATAGGAAAAGTGATGGGAGTTGTATGTGTAAGCCGTTTTAATTATGACATCGTCCTTGATGACCGTACATCCACTCCGCAGTTGTAAAACTTTAAAGATTATGGAGGAAATTTATTATGTCAGTTAGTCAATTTAAAAGGCAGGTGCTTCATGTGTCTTCTCGACGTCAAGAAGAAACTGGCTTAACTTTACACCTTGATGCAAGTTATGGACAAGGTCCAATCGTGGGAACCAAGATTACTACAAACCGTGCCGTATCTATTAGGAATTTTATTGAAGGTCTCATCAATTTGGGTTATTTATTACATACAAACTTATCCTGTATGTTGAAGATACAAATTAAACAGTGTTTAATGGTGGATACTTATATCAGTACACGCATACGGATAGACTCGTCCAAATAAAAGACTAGACGGAAACATTAGTCATTTGTAATACATGGTTATACTTTTAAATCTAATAGTCACTTAAGATTAGTTTCTGAGTTAATTTCGTCATTAATAATAATTATACATTAAATACTACAGAATGAAATTTAAAGGGAATCAGATTAATTACATATGCATGGAAAATTTATTGTCGCCAGAAATACATCTTGTTGTTTTGTTACTTATATACAGTTTCTAACTATTAAACAACGAAAGGTAGAGTTTTTGAAAAAAAAAATTATTTATGAACTAACTTTCATATACAATGAACGGAAGCGTTGTCAACATTCTTATTTTAAACAGAAAGTGTTAAATACACATTTTCAAGTCTTTTTACGATAGGAATAAACGCTTTTATAGTTTATTTTTATTTTTGTGCTCAATTAATTAGGAATTAATTCATCAGCTCTTTTATGTTGTCGCTTTTAGGGTGGCCTCTGCACAAACCATGCAAAGTAAACTTGGGTAAATCTTAATATGTGATTAATCTGGTAACAATTTGTTTCACTTTTTGTTTACCAACAAGTTGCCCATTAAATTTCATGAAGACATGAAGAATTGGTCTCGGAAATTTTGATGTGGCAGAACAACTTGCGCACATGCAAAAGGTGCTTATCAAACCGCGTGCACTCAAAAAAATGTTGGTCGTGATTAAGCAAGGTCCTCGATTAACTACCAGACGTTTAATAGAGAAAGCAGACATTTTAAACGGTACAATTGGATGATCAATAATCAGTGATTATTTGGGACCTCATAAGATGTCTGCAAAAGGGGCCACTTTATGAGCCAATTTGACATTGTTTAACTGTGGTCTTAAAATTTTTCTAGATCGGTTTGTTACAGTTAACGAAACTTAATTTCGCCACTTCGATCTCGAGGCTAAACAACATAATAACAAATGGCGACAACGAGAATTGTCACGATCTCACAAATTTAGGGTTTACTTCTCAGCTGATGAGATTACGACAACCATCTTTTAGGATGCTGAGAGAATTTTATTAATTGATTACCAGGAACGTGGCCAAACAGTCTCGGTTCAATATTACGTCACATTAATTAATCAAGTTCGTAGCTGTATTAAAGAGAAAAAAACAGGAATGTTGTAGCGTGGTATTCTGTTTAATCAGGATAACGCTCCAGTGCATAAAAGCATCGTTTCCTTAAAATGCAGGTTTCTCAATACTCACGCGCCTTACCTCCTAGTATTTATTATCAAAACTAACGGAAAGCCAACCAAATTTAATAGCGATAAAGACACTACGACAGCAGCGCAAGAATCCTTCTTTAATAAGAACCATGAGTTTTTTGAAAAAGGTGTAAATATGTTGAAACGTAGATGGAATAAGTGTCTTCAAGGACACGGTGATTATTGAAAAATAATGTTGTTTAACATATTACAGACAATAAATACTGTACAGGCCTCATCAATGGAAATAACTGTGAATTATCCGTTTTCAGCGATGGATAACATTCCTACTCTCCATTAACATGGCGATGAAGATTATCAACTAACTTTTATTATCTGTTTGTTTTAATCTAGCACCCCTCGTATGTAACACTTAACACAATTTGCTGCGGTCCATTAATCATAGATATTACTTCATGAAGTTGAATGTATTATTAATTTATTGCAATTAATTCATTTATCGCGTAATTTTTAAGTACTGACTCGGTACGTAAGCCACCTACATACATAACTAGTTCAACGCACTATAATACTGTCATATTTAATATTCAGAATGTTCCGTACATATTCATATATAATTATGAAGTTACGCAAGTATTAATTTAATGTAAGCATGAAATTAAAAGCGGCTGTAAAACTTGTTTGTATATTTAAGACTTGGACCGATAAGCCTCTATCTTTACTAGTTTATGAAATGGAAAGTCATTAAGCGGGCATTAAGTGTTCATTTAATTTCATTGTTATTTTTATTACGGATGTTAGAGTAATTAATATGTTCCTTCATTCTTAAAATAAATTTTTAATAATTCCAACGGCAAGGGCGCGTGTACGCGTAAATAAAGATCTTTTACTAACGTTTTACGAGGTTTCGGTTTGAAGCTAACCCCATGAAACAATCAGCGGCTTATTATTAGCAACTAATCTGGTTGTGATCGAAGTATAGAAGAATGCTTCATTCGGAAGTAGGTTAATGCGCCCACTTCAATCGCTTTACGAGTGTTTAAAAGTATTTTACGAACCTGGATTGCAGTAATACTATGCCTTTATGTATTTATTGCAGTTGTAATTGCCCATAAAAGAATTGTATTTGGTGATTTATAAACGCCGACGTGTAATTTAAATATGTACGCAATCTATTTCCTCTATTGAAGTCTATTGGCCTATTCTCGTTGTAAGGAACCTACTGGAGAGAGAGAGAGAAAGAAAACTCTTCCACAACGGGTAACTTACCTTCCTTGGCCACAGCAACTGATTTTTGCTTCTGTAGAAGTACTTTTATTCTATTATGCGCTTATTTCAAATAAATTTTTTGATGATTTCGTATTTGTCAAATGATCAATGTTATCTGATGTTTACCATCAGCACAAACGTATTTCCAAATCTTCTCAAATTTTCAAATTCAATCATTCTCGTACGTCATTAATTATTTGCAAATACTTCAGTAAGAACTAAGATATATTGGCGTGGTGATACGGTGATGAATAAAGAGCGATTTATGATAGCTGCAAAAGGCTTTAACATCTTGCTCAAGAAGTAATTTAAGCAAAAAAAGAAAGTTATATAAGTAGGCATTATTGTTGAGTGTAGGCTTTCACGACCGTAATCCATAGTAGAAATGTCTTTCGGGTGATGTCGTGTAGTTAATATTTTACTTGACGTTTCGCTGACCATGCTGTCAGCTTCTTCAGAAGATTTCTAAAGAAATCTTCAGTCTTTAGAAATCTTCTGAAGAAGCTGACAGCATGGTCAGCGAAACGTCAAGTAAAATATTAACTGCACGACATCACCCGAAAGACATTTCTACTAAGAAGGCATTATTTTTTTTTTAGACAACTACAAGATGTATGAAAATTAGGTTTACCTTATCTACGAAACAGGAAATTGTCAGTAAGTTGAATTTGTTTGTATAAACATAAGAAGACTATAGAGAACAACTGCCGTCTATAAAAAAGTGTAAAATATACTTTTGATATCGACGTTTACTCATACATATGTATGCCACATAAAGACCGCTTGGGCTAAGTGTGAAACATGCAACACCCAACGTAGCAGCGCCCGCGTCTGGTGTCGCGTTTATGATTCAAGCAGGCGACACAATAGAAATATTATTCATTGTAAAAAAGAGATAGGTGTGTGCGGAGAATAGGAACGTCGCATTGATTGCAGACAATGAGCGGTTGGGTGGGGTAGCGGCTTAAATATCATAAATTCCACAGGAAGTAGATATCCGGAAATGCGCATTACACAATCGTAAAATGCAACGTTAAATCACGACGCGGCCCCGGCAATCGGCGGCGGCGCTTACATTGTCGGAGATCGCAGATTCGTTAGATGATGAACGCAAAAGATGAAATATGTCTTTAATATCTGGCGGTAATATTGGGAGATTAAGCATCTAATTTGTGAGTTGCGAGCGTCGTCGTAGAAAGGGGATTACGTGAAAGAAGTCCGGTTACGAATGCGCACATTTTTGCCGAGCAGCGTGAACAAAATCTGTTTCAAAGAATGGAGTAATAATACTTTTCCCCTTTCTTTCACTAGTTGGCTTTGTACGTAGTAATTTATGTATGAAGTGCAGATAGGTAAGGGCCCTAATATGTTTTTCAGAAAGGTACCTTTCGCTATATTACTAAAAAAAATTAACAGCATGTTGTATTGTCTACTTCACAATGGAATTACTCTCGTTTGCCAGAAATTTAATGATAATTGCTTAATTGCAAAAATACGCTCGGGATTAACGTCCTTATAGCTGTAATCTTTGATATACATCACCACGACAATGGCCTTTTGGACGTATTTGTGAAAATAAAATTGCTTTTTTTTTGGCGAACATTATGCATAAAGGTCTCTATTAGAGACATATTCTATTTTATGACACTCTTGATTATATGGAAAGGGGATGCCAACTTACTTATTTTAAACAGATCATTCTGTATATGTTGGATTCCTTGTACCGGACCCACCAGCAAAGCTTCCGTTGCTCCTACCTCGAACTTTGCAGGAACCACGTCTTTTAAACCATTCAGTTGTTTGAGTATGAGAATTTAATAAAACGCTCTTTTACTCCTTTAAATTTTTATTTACACTGAAACTGAGTGCGGCAACATTCTTTCGCCAGCCACAATCTATTTTTGCATACACCTTCGGTTTATGGAAAAAGGAGAAGGATGCGATGGTGGGTACAATGGATTGTTCTCCGGTCTTCAAATTTGAATTTTTTGGTGGATTTTGTTCCGAACGCAGTGACTATTAACATTGGTGAATTCGAAGGTGAAACATAGCCTTAGAATTAAAAATCTTCTCTAAGAATTTTTCTAAAATATGGTTCATATATGACAATTTATTAATTTTATTTGAAATAAATATCACTCTGAACCTCTTCCATTATCTGTTATTTGTTCCACAGCTTGACTAAGGCATAATAGGCATGTACTTGGCCGGCCAAACTTAATAATGTCTTGGGCGTAGATCCATAAAACTCGGTATGGACGTATAAAGTTGCCACTTTATGGTTTCTAGAATTGCTAATAAATTGTACAAATAAACACTGCCGATTTTATTAATGAATGAAATACGTTCCTCTAAGACGTTTTCAGTATTTGATAATATTCTTGTACCAGGCTTTCTTATAGTCGTTTCACGAGCTTACATTGATATTATAAGCGAGGGAATGAACATTTCCGAAAGAGCTTGTAATAAGGAAGCGCTGCTCTAATGGTATAAATATCATGCAGCAACGTAACATCAATAACAATAAATGTTATCGAAATGTCGTAATTTGCGTGTTTATGAAAAAATTTTCCTAATAATTTACAACTGTAAATCGTTATTGGTGTACGTTACATCGTTGCGTGGGGGCTGAGCAGCTTCAAAATCGTTATTAACGTTAGCAAAACGACATCACTGTTATTAGTTTTGTTAATGGCACACATAGGTAGCGTACTGCTATACTATAAGATTGTATATGCAAGCATACCAGTACGGCATCTGGTTCACGGTACACATTCCATGAATAATGCCGACATAAATCCTTTTGTTCTATACGAAGATGTATCTAGGACATGTTCAGCAGATACACCTATTAAGCAAGCTATTATAGGTGCCCTTGTTGTTGCTCTATCATGTATTTTCTGATTAAAAATACGAGAACGTAGATTTTAATTGCTATTGGAATCCACATAATTTAGCGCAAATGCGGGAAATGTTGTCTAGACAGTTAATTGCACTACACAAACTTTAATTGGAACATTATTTAGGTTAGATCTAGGATGGCTAATTCGCGGTCTGCCAAAACTTACCACACAGCTTCATGCGCATATAGTTAAGTAGTTCTCGTTTTTCCTTTGAAAATAATGCAAGTACGAGGATGGCATGGATAAATGTATGCGTTAAGGAAGATAAGGCAATTGTTTTGCACTTAGTAAATTTATTTCCCGACGTAATTTCCTTGTAGCTTTATATATTTTGTCCAGCGTTGTTTCAATTTATTTAACCCATTCAAATAATAGGATTTGTTGATTCTGCAAAATAGGCATCTGTTTCGGCAATGACCTCTTTATTTGACGTGAACCTCTTTACGCCAAGCCATTTTTCCAAGTTTGGCGTCACAGAGGCTAAATCTGGCGAATATGGGGGACGAGGCATCAATTTGGACTGGTTTTGCTGTCGCATTCGCCGATGAGTAGGCCGGCGATTATCATGATGGTAGACAGAACTTCTTTTTTTTTAGTTCAGCGTTAAATGGACTGCTCCCTGATTGTTTTATCATTGTTTCCTGTAAATCCTAAAAAATCGTCACCATAACTTTTCCGGTTGATGGAATCATCTTCGCCTTTTTCGCCTTCTGCACGTTTCTCCATTCAAAAGAAGAGATCGAATCACTGACTGGTATTGTTCTCTTTCCATGATTCCACACATTCATAAATTTGCTCGTTCTTAGAAGCCTTCAAAACATACGATGAATCTCCCAGAAATGTTGACAGACGTTGATTAAAGAATAGTCGGCAATGCAGATTTTAACATAAAGCGCAATCCCTCTCCAAATTACATAATTTACATTTTAGCGTGTTGCTTTGTTTTTCCTCAAAGCTGATGGGTAAAAGAGGAATAGGTACTTCACATTATTAGGATCTCACAGTGGCAATAATCGAATTTAAAATGCATTACGATATTACAACAAGAAAATCAATAATTTCCAAATAATAGAAATTGTAGGAAGTCTAGCAGAGTTCTGAGTATTCTCGTTATTTAAAAAGTTTATCCTCTTTACTCAATTCCTTCGAAGTCTGCATTAGCATCGCAATTAAACTAGTAGAAGTAAGATATTTTAGAAGCTGTAAGTAGGTCATTATACAAAGTTTACTGGGGATTATTTACACATCTTCGGAGATATAGAAGTGTGTTGTGCGGGTTTCGTTCCTTGTTAGCGTAAAGTGCATTATATCATAACTTTTCTTGTTAATATCGGGAACTATAGGCGATTCGAGGTGTTCTATGGATTGCTGGAGTTTTGAGAAGTTGATGTCTAGATATATTTCGCTTTAAAAAAAATCTCTTCGCAGGTTAAACTCTGTCAACAAAAGAAGTTAAATTTGAAAGGGGAACTTTCTAAAGTACGAAACCTTATCAGTTTGTAGACCTAAATGCGAAATTCTGGAATTTTAAACTATTTAACACACAATAAGAAGGAGGAAATACCGTTTCTAGACTTCCTAAAAATTTTACGGCCAATTGATGTGAGCAGCGTCAATAGGTTTATTCACAGAGCTCAAAATTACGCTGTGAAGAGAATGAGGCGTCAAAAATATCCAACAGATAATAGATGATTTTAGTTAATATTTGTTTCTTTTTTAAATTAGTAGACTTTGTCATTAGGCGCCACTAAATTAAAACGAATTGTGTCACGTAATTCTAACAGCAAAGTAAAAGTGGCCAATATGGAAGGTCTTTGGAAATCTTTACTTCCTCTACGGGACAAATTCTTACGTTTAAAAACAAATAAAAGTAACAGTTGCTATGTTTTAAGTTTAAAATATATTTCTTCAATAGAACATTAAAAAGACAATAAAACTAACAATAATCTAGAAGTAAGTCTAAAGAAAATGTTGAAATTGTTTGCCGGAAACTGATAAATAGTGACTAGAGTATCTTTAAAATTTCTTCTTACATTTGGTAGCTTCATGGCACTAATTACATTAGAAGTATTCTAGTTTTCAGTTTCTCTAAATCTTGAGATCTGTCTCCAATATTATCAAGCGCTTTAGTAGCTAGATAACTGGACTTCTAGCTGGGTCCAAACCGTCCAATCACGAGGAAAGTGAATGTTTAAAGATTCTGTAATTTCTTGTGTGGTACGAGCAAGAGCTCCATCCTGCTGAAAAATTATTCTATCATTTATTTGTATAGCTGAAAGAATTATGTCAGTTAACAGCTGGAGATATTTTTGACTATTTAATCGACCCTCTAGAAAAATGGCACAGTGATATGCTTTCTAAGTATTCCCGCCCACACGTTCACTTTTTGGGGCCGCTACGTGCGTGTTTCTTGAAAGAAATAAGAACTTACCTTCGACCATATTCTGATCATTTGATTATTAACGTTTTCTCATTAGAGAAAAGATCAGATTTAAGACATTTGGATTTTTCTTAATCCTGCTTATCGAGTATTCGCAGAAATCTATTGGAGAAAGGCTCTGGAAGATTCTTCTTCAATTACCAATCACGTTAAATTTGAACACTTCAGTCATAGCACAGTTTCTTCATTTTAGTTACAAATACAATGTGTAGTAGAACAATATTGGCTCGATTTATTTTGCAAAGCAATCAATTATATTCCACTCATGACTTCAATCACATGAATATAGATTAACGAGGTTGCGCTAGGGCACGACTAAAAAATACTTAAAGATAATTAACGATAATTACGGACCGCGATATCTGACAGTTGATGAAAAGAACAATGGAGGCTAATACAGCTTTCTCGTGTGAACGGCACATTTCGCACATTATTATATAACCATAATTACGCGAAAGACTTTTGAACTGGTATGGTAGCGATGGAGAAGCATTCGTTACGTCACATTCATCTCTTTACATCGGCGAAATAGACACTATAATAAGCGAGCCTATTGAACGCGGAACCCCATTATAGAGCATACGTATTTTTTTTTTTTGTTCGAGGATCGTCGTGAATAACGACGGAGATAAATTCTAAGTTTATTGCAATGTCCACTACATTGTAATAAACCCATTCGTTACTCCGTAATATTATTTTGATTGCAGTTAATTTGGGTTCTTAAACTGATTGCATGCAGCTGTATTTATGGACCATTTACTTTACAACTGTTGTATGCGACGATCGGTTTCTTTTTGTATCACTGTCGATACGTAAATTCTACAATGTAAACAGTTACTGTTCTTGTATGCATATATCTACCTTAAATTATTGATCGGCAGCTAAGTCTAACATTGTAAAAGAAATGATTAGATTTAACATGTTTATCCCGAGAATTAAAATTTTTTTGAGCCTGTACAAATGAGTTCTTGTAATTGCAATGGTAGATCTACTATAATAATTATGGAAATATCCCGCGAAGAGAAGGGTGAAGTACAATTGGATAATAATCTCCTTAAAGTTAACAAGAAAATTATGAAATTCGGAATTGGCACATCTTTCGTGAAAATGCCAGCCAACAAGTTTTTACTCGATTACGGATTTAATTTGTTTAGCTTTTCCTTCTACATGTATTACAATTTACCATAATAAAACTATATTTTACCAATATTGACTGGATATTATTTTTACTTAAGCACTAATCGGTATAAAGTTTTATTGACCTATTAAATATTCAATATTCAACCTATTAGTATAACGTAAACATTACGGTAGTATAAACTCGACGGAAGTTGGTGGGAAAAGTTAAATTTAGCTGTGTCATGTTGACTTTACTTTAACGCGTTTGCTATATACTTCAAATAAACACATGCTGCTTTGATTGCACGAATTACACCAATTTGTTTGAGTATTTCCTGAATGTGTACGCCTTTCGAGGAAACGGTACACAGTTTTAAACATCTTTGTACTCAGTCTCTATTGGCCTTATTGTAAACTATCAGTTTACTGTCGAAACATGAGAAAAGAATATCTTTACAGATGACTGAAAAAAAACAAATAGCAAAAATGGTTATTTTTATCGCAGGTAAGTTGGTGCCTGCGCTGGTAAGAAGGTGTTCAAAGCTAGCCATTATTGCTGTTCCACACTGGAAATTTTGACGTGATTCGGTTTAGAATTAGATACAAATTTCACTTTAGGTGTTATTTTGGTTTAAAGTTCCTTATCTGATGCTTTTATTAATATTTTACAGCACACTAATTAATTAAAAAAAAGCGAGCGTTTGCTCCTATGGAAACCTTGGTTATAAATGATCTAAACCGACGAGTTAATCTTCCATTATATGTTTTTTCTTATTGCTTACGCAATTGATCGTTCTTAGATAAAGCACTTACGTCGCGCTTGTGCGTAACCTATATTTCACTCTCGCAGCTATCTGAGCGCGTAGATTTCAGTAATAAATTATAAGGTGACCCGCGAAAGAATGAAATATTATTCCAAGAGAACTAGTTATAAGAATATTGTAATTTATCTTTACCGAAGGATATGTGAGATGTGGATAGTGTCGATGAATTTGAAAGAATCCGCTGAGAGCTAAGATGATCTTTCATCTGGAAATGCCATGGAAAGCAATTCTCCAAAGTGCTTTTGTTGCGAGAGTGCAAAACAGGGAAAAAATTATGTATGACTAAAAAAAATAGATAACAAAAGTGATTTTAATAAGCTTTATCACGATGCTAGTAACTTTATTATAGCGATTATTTATTATTATATTGAAGACCTTAGGGCAACATATAAGCCACATGATAATCGACTTTAAAAAAAAATTCGGAAAAATCAGATTTCGAAAAAAAATAAAATTTGTATAAAGTTGTACCCTTTTTCTCAAAAAATTATATTTTTTTAATGGAGCAGTAAGGTTTTTTTTCAAAGTTATTTTTAGTGGTTTAATTTGACCTATTAAAACATAGAAAGGATTAAACAACTAATATCGAGTTTCGTTACTCCCTTCTTCCAATATTGCGGGTTTTGAATTCTTTATTAAAGTGACGTTTTATTAACATTTCATTGCTTTTTCATGTGTTTTGTTCAAGACTTCTTAGTAATCCGAGGCTGCAACTCTAAATAATATATCCTTTATCCTTTTGTTTTATCTCAACTACATTAAAAAAATTGGTCTTGGCACTTTTAAACCGCCTTATGTCACTCCTCTGCCTCAATGCTCAACATATTCGAATATTCGCCTTTTAACCAAATCTAGCCAAAGATAAACATTGGACCAATTCTTATTTCAGCCGCTACAGGAGAAAAACTTATCTCTGATTATCTTTAAAGTGTTTATACAGAATGGCGTTGTTTGCCATATTACCCCGCAGGCCTTGCTATCATTACCATTTGTACAGATTGCTTTCATCAGTTCTTAATAATAATAATTTTCCCAATTAAATACTGGTATTTAATGAGTCAACAAATTTGATGCACATTTCAAAGTTACGAAACGACGACACTTCGCAGCGATGCTACACGGCAAACTTTAGCGTAATATTACAGCCTGGCAGAAATGTTGAAAATTGCTATTATTCTAGTTAACTAAAAACTGTTTAGAGTAACTAACAAAGGAATATTTTTGATAAAAACAAATATATGACGTATGGAGTATAATAACCCTGAATTTTCTTTAATTAAAAACAGAGGCCGTTCTTGGTGTAATTTAAAATTTGAAAGTGCTTTGAAAATTATTAGCAATAAACGAGGGTAATTAAGTTTAATAATAACTACCGCATTCCTTTAATATTCGCATAAACATAAGATTTGAAGCGTTGAAATCTAAAGCAACGCCTAAGTTGTCCTAAAAATCGATTATATGTTCTACAATGTCGCAGCGACGATAGCCAGAAGCACACTAGGTCGCTATTTTTCAATATATCGCGCCAATATATTGTTATTTAATTTCCTTTCTGGATTTCTCATTCCACATTCATGAAAGGACAAATATGCGGAACGTAAATCGTTTATGGGATGAAAGGTATTCGTAAGATTTATTTGCTTACATGTACTTTCTCTCCGGAGGTTATTATTGTTACCAGGTTGTCTTCTGTGCAGATGTTTACATAGCGTGACGTAAGAAAAAGTTGTTTAAATGTGTTGAATAAATAACCGAGTGATGTATAAGGAAATATTTAATTCAATTTTTTTTTGCTTATAACTAAGATTTTAATTATTTTTTTACATTGGCCGAAGATTAGTTTTTTGCATTAAGACTAAATATTCATTTTGGGCTTGGCTTAATTCTCTACCTAATTTATTTGTGAATGCTAGCGAGAACTTTTGTAGAATTAATAACTTCAGAGTAGTTGCGAACACTTCCAGAAGATCGGCCATCGGGAATTGATGTAATAAGTGAGGAGGATATGTTGTGACACGAACGTTTAAAAATGGCGATTCAAAAATACACATTCGTACTAAGAACTTGAATACAGTGGAATTTTACAGGGAACCGTTCCAATGAAAACATGAGCTTCTCTGTTGATTAAAAAAAATAAAAATTAGTTATTGTTGATTACTCAATGGTTTTCAGTTCCATAAAAGTTGTCTCCAGGTTTAACATTTGGAGCGAATTGTACCTAAAATCAATAAAAAAATTGAGATTTGTCCAATCTCTAAAGGAAATAATGTAATTAAGATATTATGGCTTATGCTTATTTGGTTTTTCTAATTATTGTTTTTTTTTTTCAGGTAAGCTACCAACTTCTTGACTACAAACATCAAATTACTTAGACTGCGTGTGAGTAAATAATAAATTATCTTTAAGTAAAGCAAAAACTTATGGAAGGGGCTCTAAACATTCGTATTCTGTGTCTTCCTATTAGTTTTGCCGAAAATGAAAATTTTTGCTGTAACAATCCGTGTGTATACGTTAATATACATCATTAAAAGTAGAATTTTTACTGTTTAACAACTATTAATAAATAAGCCTTTTCAGTACTTTCTCATGGGACTGCATTTAAAGCAAATAGTAATTCATACTCCCCCAATATCTTTGCTATCATTATTCCATCCCTTCTTTGTTGAGATTTTGCTATTTCGGTCATTTTCTTTAATTTATGCAGACATCTTAATGTACTTGGAGCAACGAACGGTGGCTTTGTCAAGAGAAGGTTTTGAATACATAAGAGGATATTTATCAGATTGTAAATTTACTGTTTATATTGCAGTGGAACGTGTTTAACTTTCTTTATAAGATTGAACTGGTAAAGTCATAGGTTTCGAAGTTACTCAGTTTACGGCGTTCAGTCAACGAAATTAAGTAAATGAGCGGCAGTTGAGGGCATGCAGCAACTTTGTATATAGATTTTACTTCTTGTGTAAGTTAGGAAGGGCATTTGCGAACACATCGGATTATATTTTCGAAAAGATCTAAGTGTGCCAAAGTTTTGTTGCGTACATTCGACCTCTTTTAGTACAACGATACGTGGCTAAACGCGGGCTTACCGCGGATTTGCAAATGGAAACTAAACGCTAAAGTTATGTAGTAACAAAGACCGAAGTTTATCACCGAGGCACCGGTATTGTCAAGCCGGTTTACGTAAATAAAACTTTGCTTAACACAACTTGAGGGATGAAAGGCAAACATACTTAGAATATCCGAGGATTAAGAAGTTTTCGTAAGGTGATGATAAAATTTCCGCACGACGAACGCCCTCCCAATTTTAAAGGCTCAAACTTAAGCTCGTTACACTGGTAGACGTATTATTAACGGGGTATAGGAAATTCTGGCGCAACGTTTATCTAAGTCGACGGGACGTTAGTAAGGGGAAGGATGTGTTCACCTTCATTTCAAGATGTTACAAAATGCTCAAAATATTGTATTATATTGCATACCTGTTTATTTACTTTAAATTAATAAATGAATTACTGAATACATATTAATTGCGGTTTTGTTTTCGATTTATATATTGTTTTACATTAACTAATTGTGAGTTAAATGCGGCTTTAGCAGATTTGAAAAAGAGTAATTAAAAAGAAAAAGATCAATACAAACTTGAGAATTTTCTATGTCGCTAAGTGAGGTATCTAGGTCTATATTTTTTTCTAAATAATTTAACACTATAAAAAGCCAACTAACACGAAAGAATATTAAAATTCTTTGTAATATTCTATAGCAGATTGTACAGCATTATCCCACTAAATACCCACTTACTAACAATACAAAGCTATCAAAGCATTTGTCAAGCTATAGCGATCCAACTCGGAAACTATGGCGACCCAAGTTATTAAAAGTAGAAAGTGCTCTTTGATAGAAATTCTTGAAATATTTGTGGTAAAAAATTTAATCCTTTGAAATAAATACACATAAAATTAAACTTGGTAGAAGATGTCTTCCATCAAATGTCTAAGATCTAAAGAACATTGTAATTAAGGTTATAACGGATTCTCGAATAAAATCTTTCATCGAGAGGGTAAGCACTTTATCGTCAAGACCGTCATAATCTATCTCTAACAAAAGTGACATATATAAATAAATGGCTGTAAGAAGCTCTTACCGAGTTATTACGCCACAATTAAGCAGAAAAGTGGAACAACACTATTGTCTAAATCATATAACTGAATTCATCAGTAGGCAATGCAAAAAATGAATATCCAGAAAAAAAATCGCTGGCTAAAATCCAATTTATGCGTAACTTATTTATCAAAAATTTTCGTTGTGATTAACCTTGATTGTCTATAAAATCTTATATCGGACAATAGACATCAGACAAGTATCTTATTTGTGATTTTGCCGTTTTAAATTTAAAATTTTACTTTAGCAAGGTTCCTCCTAGAAATATGTAGCGTAATACATACGAGTACATAAATTCGTGTACGACAGAAGCTATGTCGCAGATTATCTGCCGTACACCAGAAAGACGAGAAAATTAAAATGAATCCCCTCGCAACACCTACGTAATTTTCCTTGGCTACATTCTAATTCCGCGTTCAGTCAGGTCGAGAGATGGTTTTACTGTGTGAGGAAAATGGGTCAACTAGCATTTTAATAACACTACCGAGATAGAGCACGTACATAGAAAGCACCCTCGAACATTACCCTTGCGCGATCTCACAACCAGATGAAAAGAACTGACTGGAAGGAATCCACTTACTCGACTAGATGTGAATGTGTACAGATGTGGGCGAGTTATTAAGTGTCATTTGAAGAACTTATAGTAGCTGAATATGATAGTCCCTGAAAAGCTATCGAGGAAAAATACAATTTACGTTTACTTTTTAGGTGCTTACCCTTATGCGATGTACGAGAAACTGATAAATAATTTTTTAAAAGTTATACACATTTTAATAGAATCAAGTGTGAGTATAATTAAAATATTTAGCTAACAAATAGTATATGGAGGCTCCCAATTAACGGGTTTCTACTGTTATCTTAGTAATTATTACACAATCTGTTAAATTGTGTTTTTGTGATAGCGCAATTCTGATGTTTTGAAATAAGTGATACGAAAGCTAGAATACTATCGTATCACTTACTTCCACCAGAATATCGGGACATTGATTCGCACCGCAACTGGATTAATTTTGTTGTCGCAATTGCCGATGAGTGGGCCGTAATAGTCCTTCAATTCCTAGCACAGCTTGGATCCTTCAGCTGTTCTGTATACGTATAAGGGAGCTTTTGTTTTAACCACTAGTATACACGTACCGTAATTAAGAATTAAGCGAAAATCGTTGCGGGAGCTATGCCATGCTTCAGACTAGATGATTCACTTACAATTAGTAACCCGAAATCTGCTTACTAAATAAATACGTATGTTTCCATGGAAAAGTTGCTGTAAGCTGGTTCATTCATTATTGGAAGGACTTTAGTTGTACTTGTTGTCAGTAACTATTCGCCAGTAAATAGGAGGTGTTGCTTCGTTAAAAAAATATCGATTTTTTTCAAGAAATGGTTCATTTGCGGCCTCCTCAAAAAGTTTCCATATCACGGTTTCTCCTCTTAGCTGGCACAACATTTTGAATCATATACTTATCAACTAGCAGCAAAGGGAATGTGCTATTTGATAAACTGGTAACATATGTTAACAAGATGAATTCACGTTGGCAAATGGAATAAAAATCTGCAGGATTCAATAAAAACAAAAATTGAAATATGGTGGTAAGAAGAATGTCTAGAAAAGGATGAAATTTCTTGCCTTGCAATAGAGATTTTTCATCTCGCACTCATTCCCTTGACCGTGACTTTAAACGGGAACACCATGCGTCATTCGTAACGATTATTCTTTCACGTGATTTACAGTTTTTAACTTGCGGCAACACCTTTTCTCTTCAATTTTTTTTTTGTAAAAGCTGTTACTAGATCTTCATTTTGAACTGCGTCTATTTGCGAAATATATAGCGTCTCTCTGTATCTGTAGAATTGTATTCTTAGCCCCTCGGGGCAGAATATATCATTTTTAAATGCCGAGGGTAAAACTGTAAAAACAAGTTGCATGGAGTAAAATTTTGTTTCTAATTAGATGACAAAAGTTTGATGCGGTAATCTTCCGAAGGAAAAGTTGAAAACTGTACTTATATACGTTTATACGTTTTATATGAGTGCTCATATATGTGTACCTTTGCGTATGTATGCAGGTATGAACAACTGTAAAGGGAAGACGCCGCTATAAACGCGAAGGATGAAAGTGCGCTATTTGGAAGTTTGTTATTAACTGCCATGTTTGCGGGATATGTGCTTTGAGGTTTGGGTTACTTCTTCAGTTTCTGGAATAGCGTTGGCGATGAATTATTTAATATTAAAATAAAAAAAAATCATCAAACAAAAGTTTGATATTTTCTTAAAACAATAGTCTTAAAATGCATCCAAATTAAGTTGAAGTCAATAGAATCGGGAATTTCTACAACGAGAAAAGCAATCGACATTGGATTGGTTGTTCAGTATCCTATAAACAAAAGATAATCCACGGGTGGTTCTCAAAACGAATTAATCGATTAACTAACGAAGAATTCAGATAACGAATATAGCCTTGTAACGGATGTGAAGGGTAGAATGACTTAATACAGCCGTCAATTCATTGAAAAATGTCTTATGGTAGAGATCATGTAAGTTTGTTTGCTCTCATTTCAATTTTATCAATTTTTGACTAAGCACCAATTTTTTTCACATTTGTCGGTCAAATATTTCTATATTTGGAGAAAATAGTTCCTAAATTTTTCTCGTATTTTAGATTTTATTCCATATCGGTATCTGAATAAGTTCGCTCCTGGTTACACAAAGGGATTGTTTTATTATAATATTTGTAACACTAGTCGTAGTAGAATTATTTCGATTTAACTGAAATGTTACCGTCTACCTATTTCTACTTCCTCCAAGTTTAACAACGACCGTTGTTGCATCGCTTCGACTGTACGTATAAGGCTCTATGGAATGCCGCAATTGGACGCCGCTAGCAATGCACCGCGTAGGTGGTTTCGAATCAGCAATGCATCACGTACTTGCAGCTAACTTAAAAAATGTGGTTAAGCGCAAGTTTTGTCGAGGTAAATCAGCGAAAAGGGTTTCGTGCGCATCCTTCTTAACAAAGGTGAAAAAGTTCCCCTCTGCACACAACGAGATTCTCGCTCGGTTCTCTTTGTGTGAAGGACTGCAATTTGGAGTTCAGTTTCCGTGTTCCTCGCCACTTGAACTTGCAATTGTATCATTATCTAGAGTGTAGGAATTCAGTAATACATCCCATCGTTTGTCTAAAACGAGATGGGGAAAGACATTTTTACTGCGTGAATTTAGTTTATAGCCTACGTGGCGGTGAAATTAGCTCTAAACAGGACAAGACGTAATTAGCTAAAGCATTACTGCTGTTAAAAACATAAAAAAATGCACTATTTGTGGTTTGCTGCTTATGCAAAGTAATATATGCAAAATATTGACTTAGAATTAGTACGATTCTAGCAAATTCAACAGCGGCGTTGATTTCGTCATTTGTGGAAAATCGCTATTCATTTAAGTTTTTTAAAATTTGGGAACAAGTGGAAGTTGAGGGTAGCAAATCTATAAAATTAGGTGGATGCAAATCGTACAATGTTTACCGTTGCGGGCAACACTGGTATGTGAATGATCATGGTGTAAAATGATTTTCTTAACGCGGTTAACCAAGTCGTTTTTGCTCGATTTTATCCTTTCAACTTGTCCAAAAGGCTTGCGTAGTATCCATCCTTTTTAAAATTCCTTTTGCATTCAATTTGCATGCCATTGCTTTCTTTGGGGCTGACCGACCAGGTTCTATCACTGCTTAGATTGAAGTTTTGTCTCAGTGTGATAGTGAAGCCAGTTTTCATCAGCTATAAATTGCCTCATGAAATCCACCTAATCTACCTTCTTCGAAATGTTCACGACATGAGCAATTTCACTGAACTTAATGCGCCATACTTTTATCGCCATGCCATGAATTTGGTAATCATTTCTGGTGTAGTGATACCTTAAAGTGTTCATTAAAAACACTCGTTCTGACACGTTTAAACTCTGCCACCCACTTTTTTGTAGTGGCATATGATGCTGCGCTATTATCATCTAAAATTCATTTCGTCCAAAACTTTTCAGTTCTTTAGGCCATTCAGGTACGGAAATTTCTCAGTATTGTCAATGATTTTAATTAAACAAAACACGTTTTCTTTCGAATGCTTTTCCCATCAAACTAAATGAGAGATTGCTTTGACATCTTTGCTCCTCATTTTTGAATACTAGTTACGTGAAATATCCTGCTTCAGAGATAACTTATTGTTGTGTTCGAAATTCTTTACCAAATCGATAATTTTCGCGAGAACACACGAACTACTTGTATATAGCTTCCCTATCACGATATTAAAAAGTTTGGCTACACGGAACTGTGTCGTAACTAATTTGAACTTGCCGAAAGATAGGGCTTTCGTTGTCTCTTGTAGAGAAGACTAATTTTATTCCACTTTCGATCAATCAAGCAAGCTTTCCGAATTCTAATCTAAACTATTTAGGCATTGGCAATTGGGAACACGCAAATACGTAGAATTCTGTAAATTCCATTCTTAAGATTTCCGTTGTAATAAAAAAATACATAAACGTAGGACCGAATTTGTAATTCACAATTACCGTACGAGACTTTTGAATTCCACGTACATAAATCTTATGGAATTAAAATTATTCTATAATAAAATTTACATATTGTTACGGAATACACATTCCAATCGTATTTTTATTGTGAAGATAACAATTTTCGTTTTATTACTCGTAACCGGAATGAAAATTTGGTCATCGATATTGTCTCCGAAACGGCATCGACTAAAACCCTCCTACGCACAGACACTAAAATATCTTTGCATATAAATAAATAACGTTCACGTGCTCATTTAAATTCATTTATATTCATCTTAATTCCACAACTTCGTACTTGACCGGGATGGTATGCCCGAGATAGTCGAATATGTGAAAAAGGAAAGAATGTGCGAGCGTACACATACGTACATACAATTGCTTCCTTAAGAGAGAGAATCTACATTAAAGTTAACGAGACTCGTGTATGTAGTACGCTTACTTCCTTGAGAATACATACATAGATACCCTTCGTATGGCATCGCGCTATCGGAGCATAATTACGCTGTAAAGTAGACTTCGTGCCGTATTCGAATAGATCGTATGAATTATGTGTAAAATAATAGCCCCATATAGAAGGTCTCGTATATCAAGGCTTCTAAATCTGTAGTTCGTGTACGGTTCGTTTTTGTGATTGTTATAAATAAAAGTCGGGATAAACGACGTAATAACGTTGATAATTTACTTGCCTGAAGTAGAAGAGTAACAACAAGAGCCCCGTGAACGAACGCATTGAACTATTATGGGTATTATTACATAATAAGACACGCAATGTTAATTATTCGAGGAAAACAAACAGTGACCTCTTGTTGTGAAGTAATTGTTTGCTATTAGTAACTCTGTCATTTTCGACCATTATAACTTATGAGACGACATTACAAACTAAACCTTAGAGTCATTTAAATTAATCGATTTCTACTTTTAGCGTCCCTAGTAGAGCTGTCTAGATGGGAACAATATCATTTAAATGCACACGGGCAATTGTAGGCAGCATTTTGACGCGAATCATCCCCAAAAGCCGCGCCAAACAATAACCTTGGCTTCCTATAATCCATGGTGAACAATCGTATCTGCCCTGTTTAATTCGGAAAATGCCTCATTAGATGCAAATAATTACAAAGCGAAAACGAGGCAAACCTATTCATCTTGTTCTTTAAGTTCAAAATGGATTTTTATTTTATAGGGATACAGGCGAAGCTACTCCTCACAGGATTCGCCACACCATCGAAAAGCCGTTTTTTCAACTTTATTAACACTAGGAAACACTGTGTCTACAATTTTCATGAACTTCCCGAATTGCATGGCTTCGTTTCCTAAGAATCTTGATCTATCTAATCGTTTTTTGTAGCTAACCGTACCAGCTTTCTAATTTTTTTTTTGCACGAGCTTACAAAATGATTTTACTGAGCATTTTCTCAAGCGCCAAATGACGCCAATACAAATCCGTGGCAACACAATTAATTTAAAAAGTATTGATTGAAAATTACTGTAAGTACTCAAAAAACCACAGCGTGACACTTATTTTGAAATTAAAAAAAAACACCATAGAATAAAAATAAGAGAATTTTATTTAGAAAAAAAAAAAAAAAAACATTTACGCGTACATAAATGTTCCTACGCTAAATCTACTCTATCTAAAATATATCCGAAGTTTTAGACCAAAACAGAGAAAAATTACTCCACAGAGATCTGTTGTAGATATAGAAATATGGAAATAGGATTTTATTCATTCTACACATTGTTTTCGGAAGAAATGTAAATTTAGGCACGTCGTAAGTCTGTCGTATTTTTTCGGTTTCTCTTGTTTAGGTAAAGCTCTCCTTTATTCAACTTTTGTTATCTGAACGGGATCCTTATAAATCTGCTTGAATGGAGCAAATAGCAGGAAGTATTTCTCTACTGTTACTTATTTTTCTGTTTTTTAAATTAAATGTATCGTGAGTAACAGAAATTAAAGATTTGAGAGTAGATCTTGCTAAATTAAAAACAGATCTCTGAGAAAAGAGTATTCAAAGCATTGTCATCCAGGTTATCCAGGTTCCCCTATACCAGGCGTGTCAGAAGTACTGTACCAAATAGAATTACGTACAAATCGTTTGACATTGGTGAGGTTAAGCTGTTCGTAATAGAACACATCACAAAATGCAATAACAACAAAAAAATAACCACAGTAGTAATGCCAAAAAGCTCGATTGGGTATTCTTTTTACACACCCAGTACATTGTCATTAAGAATATATTTACAATACGCAAAGGGCGCTGACAGTGAAACACCATATCTATGTAAGCTTAAAATAATAATGAACACAGTAGTTTATAATTAATGAGGAAAATACTTCTTGAGAACGTTATTTCACAGTAATACTATACTTGCTTGAAGAATACACCATATACGGCCGAAGTTCTTTCCTTAATTAGCGTAAAAATCGAGATATCTTAATAATTAATGGTTGGGAAGTCTCTAGGAGTCTGTAGTATTAAATTTCTCCCATCCTGTTGATATTAATGAATGAGGTAGTTAAAAAAGGAGAATTTGTTAATTTAACTACGCGACGTCGTCGAATATGTTATTGCGGTAAAGACCTTGGCTTAAAGTTACTCCTATATAAAGCTTCTGCGTCATTGAACAAACAAAGTTGGCATTAGAATGTTTGATCAATGATCGGCTATTTATCGTGAACTTTCGTGACATTTCCATCTAAGAGAGAAGTTCAATGTATGGATTGATTAAATTTCTGTGATTTATGGTAAATCGAGCGTAATGCATAGAACTCGTAGATTTATGTGCGTGGAAATAATCGATAGCTGGAAGTTAGATTTAACAATAGTAATTTGAAGATTTTAGTTGAAATTAAAGATTATATTCATATTCTGAGTTCCCCAAAATTTTCCGCACACTTGCACTCATTGCATGAGTGTTCGTTTAACATGTTAAGCATGTTTTTTTTTTCAATTTTCAGTTATTTCACTTTCACTTCTTCGGCAATAAGATATTATTTTGATTTGGCTTAAAGCTCGTTAGTAAAAATTGTAAAATTTATCCAGATCCAGATCCAGATAATGGGGGGCTCATAACTTGTAATGAAAAACGCATAAATACACTGAGAAACTAAGGCTTTATGCTATAGTTAAATAACATCTATGAATGGGGGTACTTAGTCGATTATAGAAAGTACGACAACATGTGTTATGGTTTCCGCCATACTTTATAACAAAGAGATATTCACAATAAAATGCATAAATATTCGAAGCTGTTACATTTAACCATGTATTTGACGCAATTACTTCGTATTTAAATATTACAAAAGATGACTTTGGAACTAAGTTGAATAAACGTGTAACTAATGATAATTTTTGTAAAATTGGTTTGGCAATGAAATTAAAAAAACGTGTTCTTTTTGTGTACCATATTTGGCCATTACACCGTTGTATTCTAAAAACAAACCTTGCAGTATTTTGTCCTTGGCCGTTTTACATAGCAATTTCCTGTTTTTGTTTTAGCTGCAGGTATTTCGTACGTTAATTAAGTTGTTGTTTGAAAAAGATGCAGACACTGGAGTTTGAAGCGGATGTTTAACATTATTAATGTGCGTAACAAGTATGGGATAAAGGTTTTGAAGTCATTACCAGTACTTAGCCGCAGTGATATATTGCTGTATCTTATGCTCTGATCTTAAACACACATTTCCTTTCTAGCTGCTTATATCGAAGCCACCGTCTGTTTTTTTTTAGAATATCCATTACATTTTTAAATACCTCTAATTAGTGATATAGAGCTAATCAAGTAAGTTCCTAATTTGGAAGGGCTTATTTGTACATATTAACAGCTTGGTGCCAGAGATGCCATTTATGATTTAGGTTTGTTGTTGGCTTTTCTAATTTCCAAATATGTGCTTCGACTACTGACATCAATTTGTAATCCTTACTTTTATAAATGGCTTCGTAGCATCCAACATTGTGATTGCTTAGAATAAATTCTTAGAAGGCTATCGCTATAAAATTAAAATTCGTTTTGAATTTAAGGAACAAGTCAAGCAGGTTCATTTCATTTTTGTTTTGCAAATGTTAGCGTAAACGCAGAATAATATTCAATAGCTAGACAAAATCTTTTGGACAGAAGAAGTACATTTTGAATTAAATGGGACTATTAACACTCACAGCTGCAAAATATGAGCAGAAAATAATTCAAATACGATTATTCAGCAAGGATTACATGATGTTAAGGTTACCGCTTGGTGTGGCTTTACAGCAAATTTTCTATTAGAACCTTCTCCCTTTGACAAAACGTTTTGCAAGACATTATACTAGAAGTATGGTGTTGATAATGTAGCCTTTATGCAAACTTTTCCTAGATTGAATAGGTGATACTTTAGGGCTGCGTGACCTGTCAGAAATCCTGTTTGTAATCTGAGGTCCCTTTTGCTGAACAATAATTTGCTGACAAATTTTTGCTCTTAGGCGAGCCTGATTTTGTTCTGAAACATTGCCCCAGCACGAGGTCTTTTGATCGTCCTCCCATACTTCTATTACTTGTTTTATGGGGCTCTTTTGTAGACCACAGAAGGGGCTAGGACCAATAAAGAGCATGTTGGCTGCTTCAATAGTCAGCTTTTATGTCCCAGGTTCTTTAAGACGCACAAGTTCAAAGCAGAAATCTCTATTTGAAATATGTTGGTATGAAGTCCCGTAGACGTTTTAAGGTGGTAGTTAGGCCCACTAATGCTTATACCTGTTTCAACACCTTCTATTTTTGAGCCGTGCCAGGGTACCTGTTTTACTTTGAGGTTGCCCGGATGCACATTCCCGGCTTTCAGCGATCACCTTATAAGGCTGATCGAAATTGTATTGCATAGACATCTTGTCTCTTGCAATATGCATCAGGTAATTTATGTTGTTTTCAAGGATTCTGAGATGCCTAGGATGCAATCCTTTGATTCTGCTTAGCGTGAGAGCACTCAATATAGCCTAGATGTTTTCTTTTAAAGAATTTAGGTTTCCGGGTTGAAACCGCGTCGTAATTGCATGAGAATGCTAACGTCTAGCTCTCAGTTGCATGGAGCTTCTTCTGGGCTGCTACATGTTGCCTCGCTGCTATAAGAATTTTTCTTACCTAAATTCTTTAAAAGACTATACAACATATTTGGCGGTCATGTAATTGGTAGGCATTTTCCGAACAATTTGCCTTTTGGGTCACCAGATATGAATCCGACTAACTGCTGATTCTGGAGTTAAAAAGGGTACTTCTTAGTAGACCTAATCGTGAGAAACTGAAGCAATCGATATCACATTCTGGGGGTGCTATTACTAAGGCCCTTCATGATTTAGACTATTTTTAATTGAACATCATGACGGCGGTCTTTCTTCCTTCAAGAATAAAACTCCATTTCTCTACGAACAATTTGATCTTTTATTTTTTCGGAAAATTACGACGTAGTTTTTCTGTTCAATTTTCGCATTGGTACACAAGTAATCCTTATTAAACTTGCACGAATGCTTGAAAATTAAGTTAGGTAGAAAAGGTATAGTGTTTCAAACTTCTCCGATATCGTAACAATGGAACTTCGAGTTTTACTAACAACCAGAAAATTTGTGCTTTCACGTGTAAATTTCAGTTCCGCTATTTCTATGACGTAAGTCAAGTCTGCTGCTTGAGTTCACTCATATTGTTCGCATGACTGCAGAAATACAAACAATGGAATCTCATGAATTTTCTCTTCCCATTGCATATTTTATTACTGATGTACAGCATGTGTATGTTTGAAAAATATTGTATTCTGAATAATTTATGCTTTTTGGATGCTGCGGGAAATTTATTCGAACTTATAATTTATTCAATTTGTTTATGTACGTATAAGCCTAATTTTCATGTACTATTAATTATGGGAATTAATTAAATATTTTTGGGAATAATAAAGATACAATATCATCTTTTCTGCAGGTGATATTGAGTTTGGTGTAGACACTCAGGACTGCTTAACTGTAATGTAATCAGGCAGGCTTTGAGATCATGTGGAAGCCTGTTATAATATTGAATGGCTCTATAGTGAGGATTCCCCTCAAATAGAGTTGTCCTATGTCGAGGTACGTTTAAATTACCCGAGCCATGAGTGACCATACACATCTCGGTAAAGGTAAATTTTCGCTCGTTTTTCTTGTAGAACAGTAAGATCTCCAGAATGTATAATGAGGGTAGAGGGAGTATATTTAATTGCCTAAAGCAAGGCCTGCATGAAGTTACTTGAGAGACCCCCACCATACACCTCACAACCCTCTTCTGAGGGACAAATAAGTCATTGGCCTTGTTTGAAGAACCCCAGAAGATTAGGCCGTATCGCATCCTGGATTCGATATAAGCGAAGTAAAACAAAAGACTTGAGAACGATTGAAGTTAATAGTCCCGTAATATTTTTGGAGCAGTTATGCTGCAAACTAGAAAACAATTTACCGGGTGTTTAACTCCAGAAGCACAACTTTGATCAAAATTCAAGCACTCAGTTCCCCTTCAATTATTTTGGCAACAAATTCGACCAACATCAACAAACTGTTGTTTGTAGCATGCATTTATGCTATGTTAACATGATTATCCAAAATCTTTTATCAAACAATGCAGGAGTACAAATTTTGATCAGAATTATTTTTCTTAAAATTAGTAATAAAGGCTCTAGCATTGATGTTCTTTTCTTTGCACTCGGGCTATCTGAGGTTTCAATTAGATGAATACTAGAAGGAGTGTCATTATTGCTTTCTGACTGACTGAAACTAAAACATGTTTTTACAAGTAAAATATAAAAAATTACTTTACATCGTCGGAAATTAATACAAGAACGTTAGACCGCAAATAAAATTAAATTAAATTGTTGCTACTTACTTGTTACCCTTAAAAACTCCATTATCTAGCTTACTATAAATAAGCTTCGATAGGGTGATGAAAGTTCGATCTACTTCATAAATTCGACAGATATCTAGGTTTTTAGTTACTGTCTCTCGTATAAGCGAAGAATTAATGGAACTAAAGAACTGGTGTCACCCAACGCGAAATAAAGAAAAGTTCTGACCTCATTTAAGATCGTCGAGATTGGAGGATTGCTCTACAGTTTTACCATTAATCAAGACGGGCGTGATTATACCTTCGGGTGAAGCTCAAGTGGTGTTCTTCCAAGCTTCATGTGACACCCGAGGTTCAACTACGTCTAGTTGCTGCTTAACTTTATGTCTTCCCACAAAATTGAAACTTTATTTCTTCGTATCAACTTTTTCTTTGTGCAATATATTTTTGTCTCGCCTTGACATTTACACATCTGCTTTCGAAATTTATTACAAATTACGTCGTGATACTGCAAACTTCCCAGGTAGAAAATATATGTAGATATATATGCGCGTACGCCTGAATGCATATATCAGTCTCTGCTCTAGATTCCACAATAATACGATATATGTTCCAAGGATATGCAAACAGCGCCTTATAGTACGTGGAATTTTATATCGTAATATAAAAAAAAACGGCCAATCGATTGCTATATAATATCGTAAAACGTATCCACTTGCCCTTATATAGAAATCAGAGGCGTGAACAAAAGTGATAGATACCATGTATTAATACCAAGTAAATAATATGTCGAATAATTTAATGTTTTCTTTTCGAAAAACGTATATAAATCAATCAAACCTTCCTATCATAATTATTGTACAATTTAATTTCAAATGATCTACAAATATAAATAAAAGAAGGTGGTGTAAACAACATCAGAATTCATGATGAGGAGAATAGATGTAGAAACATTTACCAGTAGGTTGCCATATTTTATACTTCCTTCTTTTCTTAACAAAAACATTCCATTGAACAATTTTTTTTAGAAACATCTCTGTATACATCACAAGGAATTTTACAACGATTTTATAAAAAATTTCCTCTTGTAGATTCGAGATACCCTAGCCCTTAGTACTCTTCGTTCACCTGTTATCGATAGCTTTTGTTAATTTTCAACCATGGCCAACCACGACACAGTTTTCATTTTAAAAATATTTGATATTCTTACTAAAAATGCAATTGACCTAATTTCTCTTGTTTAAACGACAGAATATTGCAGACTGTAATATTTTACTCCGCTATTCAGTGGACATTGAAGTATATCGACAACTGTAAAATTTGTTCTCTAACGAACTTAACGATTCACTAAGAAGCGATATTTATTTTCGGAAATCATTACAAAGCGAAAATCAAATTATTTTCTACGTGTTTGTAGGAAGAAATTACATTAAATATGTGAACATTGACAGAAAGAATATTAGCTATGTCTCATCGTCGGCTTTACGTATGTATATTTATCTACTAAAACTCCGGAGACAGACAGGGGAGCAAGAGGAACGGTCTTGGTGATATAAGCCACTGTAGAGTTGAAAAAGGCGTCGATAAACCGTCATTCTTGACAGATGTCGCGGGGCCGCTTATGACTGAACGGTATTCGTCGTAACAGCGATTTCAAAAGTGGTATTTCTAACATTGTAACATTTGAAATCGAAGCACCCTTGTACAATCTACATTTTGCATTAAAATGGAACCAGTGGATCTAAGCGTCTACTTCTACCCAAAATTTTAGCAGTTAATCAAGGCGCATTGTGAAGTCGAAAGTATCAAAATTTTATTAGCGATTCTTCTATTAAAAATCAGGTTACGCCACTGAATTCAGAAGGTTTCAACCAAAATTTCTAACTAAAAAGTGACTAAACTTATTATTAAAAATCGCCAACGCCTACGCCTTGAAAATTTAGGTCAACCCCTGAAATTTTGTCTTTTTAATCTATTATGTATTAAAAAAAGTGTAGAGTATAGATTCTACAAGGGCGCTTTACATGTTTGATAGGTAAGTCCTTAGCGTGGAAGCATATATGTACTGCACCATTTTTTTGATTGTATAATCACTATCATTGTGGATAAGATAGATTATTCTACTAAGCGTAGAAGTTTTCCACAATTTGGTAAAATCCGAACAAAAAAATGAGGCAAAAATTTTGCGAAGCTCTGTGCTACGTTGGATTATTTCTGGATTTGTGACGCCTCTACCTACTCATAGCATATAGCATGTACTCTTGCAAAAAATTTAGATACACAAATTCAATGAATAATGAAAATCAATTGAAAAAATCAATCAAAATGAAAATCAATAATGAAAACCTCAAGTAAAAGGTTTTCCTGGGCCTTTCAATGGACATTTTTTTTTGTCTGTTACTTATTAAAAAGAATTTCTTTCATAAATTGTCTAAAAGTCTACTAGTAGGTGTCTCCAAGCATTTTAGCACAAATTTCAATTATTTAGGACAACATTAAATTGTTAATCTCTGAGAAATATTCAGTGTACACTGTTTAGTAAATGAGTAAATATTTTCCTTTGCAACGCTATTTTGTTTGTCTTCTTTGTATTGAACAACGAAGAGCTAATGGAACCGCGACATTTTCCCAGTTAATTTACACTTCATTCAATTTAATATTCCCGCCTACACACTAACTGTATTCACATGTATATAACGCATACAACGCTGCGTGTAAACACATAAAATCGACGGGTAAGTAGGATTTCGAGTTCATTATACACATTATGTGATATGTGATGCGATCTGAAGTACTTCGGAAAGGCAATGTAAGGGTGATAAACTGTAAATCCATAATTGAATATTACCCGCACCCGCCGCCAACAGATTCTGTTAGTAACCAATCATCGATCCATTCAGATTGAGATGAGAGGGAGCCGGCGAATTCATCAGTGGAACTGCGGGATACCTCATCAGCTAATAGCACATCAAGAGCACCATAAGACCCACTGAAGAGATAACTCCTTTACCGTCTCCGCTTTTGCCACATCGTTTGTTCGGCCATCTAATCCATCCATCTACCTGATGGAGAAATGCAGTTTGCAACAGCACGTTGCACCGTTCAACGTATATTCATTAAAATAAACCTGATCGTTTATTTAAAGTGTGACTTCTAGTATAGATTTGAAAGTTTAGAAGTAATTTTCTCTAGTAATTGCGGTAATTTTTACACCGAAGCGATGACTGCGATAAACCAACCATCAAGTTTGCTAATAAGATAATTTGTAAGTTTTCAAGAGAATATTCATTATACGCGTTGAACTGCTACAATAATGCACTTTCGCTACGACTACCGTGTGAAATTGTTTAATTAAAACTGATGGTGTTTGATTGCCGTTATACGCACGCAAAGGTAAATAAATGGCTTATATCCTTAATTGACTAACAAAGATAGACAGGATACAATAATACGCAAGAGCATTGTCGATGTTTCAGTTGATTATCTCCAAACAAATTAAAAAAAATAATAAAAATTCGTGCATACACATTGAGATTTATATATACGTACATATAATAGTTAACGTTTCAATTATAAGATAATAGCTTACACAAGAATTATTTGTTTAGTTGATGGAAACTACGCGTTTTCCGAAATAATGTATTTTACCTTTCCACAAGTTGTTTAACGGACTCTTTTATTTTTTATTGTTGTGTAAACAAACAACGATGAAAACCCAATCTAGGGAAAGAAGAAGTCACCAATACTTCTGGGCTTCGTAATTATAACAATTTTAAGCATGAAAAATAAGCCATAAAAACAATTTTAATATTGAATATTAAATCTCTAATTAGAGAGTCCGTAGAGATTCTTAAACATCCTAAAAATGTCAATGGGGATACAGGTGGCCCCCTCGTAGACATATGGAAAGTCATCATCTGTAACGACCAATCCTCGACTAACAGTGGCCGCGACAGCCAACCATCAGCGACAGGCTACGTAATAATAACAAGTAGTTTGAAACTAATTGGATTCGCAAATATTCGCAGGAATATCGGCTTCATTGCCGTAGGTAGTCGCTATGTTATTTGCCGTACCAAATTATAAAATAAACGCATAAAATCATCAAAATTAAAACGCCATTTAAATACTCATCAGTCTGATTACTCTAATAAACCAGTTATTTTTTATTAATGAGGCGAGTTGGATTCCATAAAAAAATGAAATTTCATTTACAACCGAGACAGTTAATAATTGGGGGAGAAAATATTTTAATTAGGCGGAATAAAAGAGCAAAACATGGTGACCAATTTAGAAGAAGCACTGGTTTCGGAGCTGGAAAAAAGAATTTTTTTATTTCGCTGCAAGTAGATGGCAGATAATTTAGGTTTAATGTGCTTCCAGATATATTTAGGAAAATTCCACTTAAGAGAATTTGATGCTGTTAAAACGAATAACCGCAGATAAGATTTTTAAACTTATAAATGATCTTGTCATCGGTCACAATATTGAGTGGAAAAAATGCTGTCATAATGGATTGTTCCAGAAAATCCTAGAAATAGGTATAAATTGTACATGGGTGCACTGTGCAACCTTTGGCTGTATAACTCATGCCTTTAGCCTTAGACTTGTTCAATTTTAATTGGGGTTTAGTTTTGGGTGTTTTTTCCTTGAAGGTCCTTTCGTGTAGCAGCCTTGTCTTTCATATGTCTAATTCTCAAAGATAGTATTTTTTTGTGTAGGTTAAATTTCGCGTACAGGTATAATTGTAGCACCAGCGATTTGTAATTATATTTATTTCAAGCAAATTCAACAGTAAACAAAGATGGAAAATTAGTAACCAATGAGAATTGAGTTGTTTGTTGTTTAGTAATGTTCAAGTTTTACGTAACGACGATGATATAAGCAAAGAACTAAATTACCACATATCTTCTGTATTAGGTTTTCGAGCGTCAAATTTTATTTAATGGCAATGCTTTCAGTTTCATGGAGTTCTTGTGGCTTTGTTAACAGTACAAGTTGTGCCTTCGAGGAGATTAATTTACTGTTTAATCGAGTATGAAACTATGAATGTCTAGACAGCTAGTATCGTTTTAAAATGAGTCATACGTTCTAGAAATAAACAAGTTTGAACTGCTGAACATACGTCAAGTATGCAGATACACTTCTAAAATCCATTGCAACTGTGGATATTTCATATAGACGAGATAATTATATGACGCGGTATTAAAGTATTCATGATAAAGTATTTAGAGTATTTTTACTTTCCCGTTCTAAGCGCCTGCTGCATATAGACGGTATCATTGGAAAAATTCACCGACTGCAGGAGAATTAAAGATATCAGTCGGTCGGATCTATGTTCGGTCACGACTTAGTAACGACAATAATTCGTATCGTATTTTCTATCTACTCTACGTTTGTTTTCGTTTACGTGACTACGTAAAATCACGCTTCTCCACACAATTTGTTCTTGTCATTTCTCGGAGCCAGCGTGTTCAGCTTAAAGATCTCCCGATCTCTGATCTTTAATGCATTTCAAAATCACACTCCGCAATCGAACGTACATAACGAACTAGCGATGAGCGCAATGTTTGAAAATCTGCATGAAGCTTATCCGACCATTTCATCTAACTACAATAGTTTACTTTCCTATTATTTCAAATAGCAAACATGATTCACCACAAGCTCCATTCGAAATTGAAAGGAATGTAGATGTTCATTTTTACGGCGTGTTTAGAGCAAGGATGGTGATTTGTAAATGAAAATTTGTCATGTCGTGCATGCAAGTGCTGATAGCAAATTGTGGGCGGATGATGAATGATGACTGGTTGTTGTATTTCGTTTAACCGCGCCGTTAGTGGTTTATAGACAATGATTGCGCTCGCCGTTGAAAAGTGTTTATGATTTGCCGGGAAGAGTTTAAACTTCAAATAGACTATAAAATTCTGATTACGGAGCATAATGCCGAGGCGTGCAGTAGAAATGATGGGAATGTTAATTAATACACCTACTTACTGAAGCGTAGGGTAGATCGGGGGCCACTTGCGATCAAATCGCTCTGTGTAGCAACATATTAACCTCAGCGTATTTGACAATATGGCTTAATTGAACCTTAGTTATCAGAGTATAAATGGACGAGGTTATAGTGGCATTATTGGCATTAAAAAAAATTTGGGAAATGTTTCAACCAACACCGGTTTCTTTGGCCTGGCCTTCCTCCTTGTCTTTTCTTTTTTTCTTAAGATTTTCGTTCTAGTTCACGTAGCCAACTCCAAGATTAGTAGATAACGCCTACTGATCTTGGTCACGAAATCTTTAGTTATCACCGGAAGGGAAGTTTTGCGGAATACAATTTCATTTACTAAAGATCTACAAAGATTTAATGGATTCCTTACGCAATACACATGTAAATAAAATTCTATTTCTCTTTAAGTGAAAAAAGGATGTTTAACAAATAATAATTGTGAAGGGAGGCTTATTACAAAATTAACACATAGAAAGACATTTCAGGTGCTTCTCTTTCAAAACATTTCTTTCTCAATAGGCTTTAGAAAGACTTTCACTAAGACTTGTTCTTCATCCGTTTCGTGTAAATATTTGTGGCTAACTACTAGATTAAATTCCATGCCACAAATTGCCTCAAGATTGCTGTAATAAATGTGCAAAGCACTGTTAACTTGTTACAAACAACATCATTCGGCAAATGGTTTTCACCATTTCAATATTATTCAGATAATTATGAAGCAATTAAAATATTAAACATAGAATTTTTTTCAGCTGTAACGTCATTGTCATTTTATCTGATATTCGCTATTTATGATTTCTTCGTTACACACTGTACATGTAATACATAGTTTATACTCGTTCGGAATGAACGAACGTAGCAGCTCCCAGTTCTGTTTACACTGTCTATTTATTTTTGATAACAATACTGAGCTTCGGTTAACTTTTCAATGTAGCGATTTTGTTTTCAGGTGGAACCTACGAAAAGAGAAATGGTATGAAGGAACCAGATCACTTCGGTGATACGGTAAGTAAATTTGATATAAACCTACAAACAGCTTGTATAAATAAAAAAAAAAGGTGCTTCTCATACGAGAGTGGTACAAATTGAATTTTCTGCTGAATATTTGCCAAACACTCCACTGCTGGCGCGTTAAATGAAAACGACAAAGGATTCGTCGATGGTGAATAGCAGGATAAATATTGTAGAAACTTATTAAAGGCACCACTACTCTGTATAGGCACTGAGATATAACGTTTAGTTTTTAACAATACTCTTGCTTGGTTATTGCATTTATAAATATACAGGGGATGTTCCATTCTTTTGAAATTGTACAATTTGATTTATTGATTAAATGCTAGAAGGTCAAAATTTTCAGATAATCATAAGCTACCTTCCGCAAATAGTTTTAGATATATACATGGTGATTAATATGTAGCAAACCAAGAGCCCATTTTGTTATTTTGAATAGGATACTCTGCACTTTATTATATTTTCAGTTTCTCCATTTAGAAATAATTCAACGTATACTGGTTTCATATTGCAGACGCACTTGTATAATAATGGTTCCCTAAGTGCAGATGGTACAGTAGTAATACATGGACACGTGTCAATTTCGATAACAGGCTGTTATTCTCGTATCGTACATTGAAATCTAGAATGTGCCATAATGTGAATAGATTTGTTTGTGAGGGGTAATTAGATGTCACTCTACTTGTAATGTAGTTTGCACAATAGCAGGACAACCTAATATCCCGTTTCTCATACGCTGAACTAAAACAATAACCTATCAGTAAAGTTAGAATGAGTCATGGACCACATTAAATTAAGTTCTACGTTAAGCGCTCGAGATTAATGAATATTTTATTGATCACGGTTATCGGTTTGATTTACTCTGACTCACTGTGTTTTCTTTATTTTTAACATCACTTGCTCTATTATTTATTAACCGTTAATTAAGCATCGCTTCTATCATATGACGCTTCCATAACGTTGGACATCTGACAAATGAGAAATGATTTAGTGCAGTATAGTGTATGCCAGCTAATAGTTGACGCATAATCGTTTATTCCTATAATTGGCTTGATATGGATGGATATCTTAAAATGCACATGAATAAATATAGATACATGCAAGCGTGCATACATAGAATTAATTGTATGGGTGTGGGCAGCGAGGTGGCCTTGACCGCTTACTGTTATTAAGTGCAATGGTATTTTTCGAAGACAAATCAAGATATAAATTAAGTCATAACAGCTATGTGAATTTGCGTAGGTCAAGAACGATTAAAATGTTGTCAACAAATAAGAAGGAAGTGGGTTGAAAGTAGTATCGCAAATACGAATTCTTTGTTAAATTGTGTAGAACACGTAATTGATAGTGATAGCGAGTTTGTTGTGAGTGTGCATGTGATGTAAATATGCACAAGCCTCCTTCTGCATTTACTAATGTAATTTCTAAATAAAATAAAGATATAAAATCATAAAGTAAATGGCACGTCAAAATAGCCTTTGGATGTAGAAAGTATGTTTGAGACGACTGTCATGGTATTTTTTGAGTCTGTACCACCATGTTCAAAATATTTCTTACATTATCTGCTTGCCACATTTTTACTGCGAATTTACGTAGGCAACCATGCTTAGTCTAAAAAAGAGGCTTCATTAAGCAAGTTACTGTTAACATTGTTTTTTTGAAAAATTAACTTCTTCTTCCAACCTTTAGAGGAAGTGGGTTTGTTTGAGATATTCAAAAACGTTTTGCAATTCAGAGTGTAAGAAATTAAGGAGAAACCGCGTGAGCTGATGGTAACTGTAAAACTGTCGTGCAAGACCCAAACACACCGTTTCAGCTTTCCTCTACGTTTCCCGATCATGGCTTATCTTTTAGACAAGGGATCGTGGTATAAAACCATTGTTTCTTCCCCAGTAACTATTTGGTTAATGATCATCTTCTCGGCTTCGTACAGGTCGAGAAACTTTGGGACTCATTTTGCACTAATATTTGTTACACTCATATGCTCGTACAGGATCTTCAAATCCTGAAATCCCTGACTATTCCTCTATTTCCTGAGCCAGCTATTATTGGTTAATATGACTTCGTCGACCAATTTGATATTTTCCGGTGTCACTACAGCAGCGAGCCTTCCATCGCAAGATCAAGATTCTCTGCTCCAACGAAATAATTTGGCCAACGTTTAACTGTGGCATCCGACGGTGCAGAGTTTTTGTAAATCGTATCCATTCGCGAAATTTTATCTTTAGTTTTGGACGTTTTGAAAATTGATCATACCCAATTTCTGATTGTCGCACTTAAAACTGCCAAACTGGCAATTTATTATTTCAATGTTAACTAAAGACATTATTTTATTTTTCCACATCTGTACTGTATCTTTTGGCCTTTTCGTTTAGTAAAAGGTCTGACAGTATTGATATTAAGAAAAAAAGAGATCAGTAAACAAAACTAAAATAATCTACAACAATAGCACGTAATATAATGTCGGATAAAGCTGAAGCTGTCTTTAATGTAGGAAGGAATAGGAAGGAATAGCTCATATATCATTGGGAGATTTTAACGGAGTTTCAACTGCAATACGGTTTAAGAAGAATATGTCCCACGCTACCAAATCACATTGCCAAATATTAATTAATTTTTATGATGATTGCAAGCTACGGTAAAAGAATATTTTAAAACTAATTATGCATATATCCTGTGAATTCTTTATGTATATTGTAGTTGTTATAATTAAACAATTATTTCCATCCAGGACAGAACAACAAAGTTAATATTGACATTCCCAACAAATGGAATGGACACAACAGAATTTCAGAATCGATGTATATAACAATAAACGGTTTGAAATATTTTTAGATAAAATATTTATTATTCATTTAGTAGTGAAATCACATACGTAGTAAAATAATATTCTGTACTAGTTTAATAGCTTTACAATCGCTAGTAAAATAATAAAAAAAAAACTCTGGTTCGCGTATAGACACGATAGTGAAAAGCTGGAAATACACAATATTTCTGCCATTCGCTTCTTTTTTTTTTGTTGCTTGTTCGTAGGATACCGGCGTTTTATATTTATTTTTACAAACGAAATTTTCACCGTATTTCTGTTTGGTATCGATCACTCGGAAAACCCGAACGACTGAGCGTGCGATGTTGAACAAGCTTGTCGTTTGTGACAGCGGAGCGGTAGCATACGGTGTGTTTCTGGGCTAGGCAGCAATTTGAGTAAGGCAACGTCTGTTGAAAAATTACGTAAAGTCAAATATGCCGGAAACAAATCGCGGTTATGTGCTCATGACAGTTGTTTAACATGTTGGTCATTTATCAGTAAATAAGGCATTTGTCAACCGTGGTAAAAATTAACCAAGTCAGAGGCACACCTTGTTTTTTATTGCTCCTCCGACGGATCTTTCCAAGAACACTTAGACGATTAAATAAATTGAATATTTGCGTATAATTGGAGGTTTAGTAGTGCTCTTTCGTAGATTTGTCGTAAATTCTGAGATTTAGACTTGATATTCTTTCTATAGTTTAAATAAATACATTTAAAAAATAGTTTTGCGAGCGATAAACAAATAACCTTTTTACTTTGACCTTTATGTTTCCGCACCCCAGTAATGTAAATGCACTGAAATATTTTTTAACCACATAATGCAGAAAACGAACCCAACTCGCTTCAAAATACGCCTATTTTGCTCAACAGTTGGCATAAATAAAACCTGGATTGTCTTAGTTTGCCGTCAATATTTTCCCATGTAATGCGTGTAACATCTTCGTGGATAAACATAACTATGCTTTTAGAGAAAAAAAATCATTCTGTATGAAAAATTTTGGTTATTTTGGAAAATTTCGTCGTGGGAGTAGCATCATAAGCTCTGAAGATGTCCCATAAGAGTGTGAACCAAACGTCGGCTAAACCTGCGATTTCAGACCGCGGAAGCCTATGTACCGGATTTGATGATTAATGTTTATTTTATACAAACATTATTTTTGTGCTTCAATTTAAAGCATTTAGCTAAAAAGCTCTAATTTTTTAATGCTGAATGATATACTTACTGTATAGCTAAACTGACTATTCTTTTTAGTACAAACGTGATTAGATATGATTTTCAAGCATAAGGTAGTGTTAAATTAATATTACTAATTTATTAAGAAGAAGAAACGAAACTTATTCCTTTTTATAAAAGAAACAGCATTCTCGAGAGACTGACAAAGGTTAAAAAGTTTCCATAAGCTAATTAATATTGAAAAGGATGAATCTTGAACTGCGTATATTTACTAGTACTAATACGATATTCATTGTATAAAAATTCAGAACTAGTACAATTAATATTAAGTGGCGCATTAAGTGCTAAAATAATTATTATATAAAATACAAATACATATACTACCCTCAAATCATGACATGAACTATGAGTTATTATTTACAGTTAATTACAGTAAAGAAATTGTTTAGTTTGTATTAATAAAGCAATATTATAACATTAATTAGTGGAATAACTGTTTTTATATAAAAAAAAAATAAAACTGAATAGAAGTTAAGTACCAATATATCCGCCTTTAAGTGTACAGCTTTATTTAACGTTGGAATTTAATTTGCCACACGGGAAATTTTCGTACCTCATTAACTCCTTAATTCTAGAGTTAATTACATAGTTCCACGAAAATAATCTCCTTCACCTGCGCTTAATAGATTCAACTTACAATACACCTTTTCACAATTTTTACATTTACGGCCCCGTAAGACTGGTACTTTGATGTTTAAGTTTATTACAGTCCTTGACGCAACAGCCAATTGTCCAGTTCAAGGTCATCCGGCTTTGGAATGTAAGATTCGCGGGTGTTCCATGGACAACGTGATCTTATATGTCATGTGGAATTTAATCAAGGTTAAATAGAACCAGGAGATATTCACTTTCAGGTTGTTGCACAAAGGAAAGTCAACAAACAATAAGATGAAAAAGAGAGCTTTGGAGAGACTTTTATCTTCGCATGATGTAGTGCTTACCGTGTTAGTTCTTACATACAAAACGGCCGTTATAGGATGGTTGAATATTTTTCTTATTGGAATTTTGATGCGGTATGTGGAAGCCAAGCTTATTTTAAGAAGATGTTTTAGATTACGGGTTGGTTTTTGTTTGTGGAATAAATTATATTCTGATGTTATTGAATTCGTTCCGGGAATATGCATATCGATAGTCGCTTTTTTAGTGAACTACATTGATGGGTAGGTAAACATACGATCTTTATCAAAGTTTGAAAAAAATCTGTATTTTCTAGAATCTACGCATATTATTACAGTTCCAACAAAGTTATAAGAACTAGGGTCCTGGATTATTTTAACCTAATTTCAAGAAAGATTTCTGCTTTTGTCTGAGGAAGTACAATGCAATGCTTATTTGTACAAGCAATGCTTTCGAAGACTTCTAGACTACTAATACCTTCCATCTTACAGAACATAGCAGCACTTGCAAAAATATATTTTATCCAGGACACGTATATTATTTGTAGAAAACACAACTCAATAATTGCGTTTTACAATGTACCTCTTTATTATTTCTCCAGTGTGCATTTCGCGGTTCCATGAAAATATAGGTGCGCTTCAAGGAAACTACTTGGACTGTTTATTTTTTTTAATTTATTAACGCACAAAAGTTGGTACATGCAACAATAACAAAGATATAGCTATTTGGACCCGTGGCCTTAGAAATTATGCTGCAAGTTGTTTGCAATATTAAGGGCCACTTGCACTTTAGAGAATCTGATAACAAATCCCAGCAACGCAAGGGCGAATGATGATCAAATAGAATTTCGAAGTCCTTTATGGTATCACTCTTCATCAACTCATAACCGTTTATGGTCCGACAGGCAGCACGAGTATATTTCAAAGGATTTAAAGGTGTTTTCATGACATCAATATAACACGTAATAAAAGTATGGGAGGACGATCAAAAGACCTCATACTGGGGCAATGTTCCAGGACAAAAACAGGCGAAAGCATTTATATCAGGTTCGCCTAAGACAGCAAAAATAGTGCTATTGTTCAGCAAAAGGGACCTTAGATTATTAGCGGGATTTCTGACAGGTCCTAAAATATCACCTATTCAATCTAGGAAAAGCTGAGGATCAAATATGCTGTCTATGTCTAGAAGATCTAGAGACAGCAGTACACATTTTATGTAATTGAATTGCTATCAGTCGCACTCGACAACAATATTTCAGTAAATTGTTCTTGACATCTACTGAACTGAGGGACGAAGATCCTAGAGTAATATTAAGGTTCATTAAGAGCCTCCAACTTCTCCAACACATATAAGGGCATTTTGTTACAATAGACGCAGTGACCAGAGGCTTCTGTGACTCTGCCCATTAATAGTAATATCCAAGAAAAAAAGAAGCAGCAATGGTTCCAGATTTGATCCTTGTGGAACACCTGATGTAGCAATATACTGGTAGTAACTAAACCCATTGTTTGGCGAAATTTTACAAGGTTTTCTCTCGGAAACATTTTTCCTGCCTTTAGTAATTCGGAAAGTTGTTTTCTTGATTTGTTTTTTCGCCCAGGTATTGTTTGGATGTTGGTTAAGTTTGGAAGAAGCATTTAGCCAGTGTCTATCAACGGCCAATGAACTTACTTTAGTGTAAACGTATTATTACGATTATTGGAAAAGTACTGTATCATCCAACGTGATTTACATGATAAATAAATATAATTACCATATGTGAGTAAGAGAGTTTGAGCCGCTACTAGACACGTACGAGTAAACAATCTATACTACCAACAAGCAAAAAAAAATAGTGAATATAATAATTAATAATTCAAAATAACCTATATTTAAGAACAAGAACCAAATTAGCTTTACTGTTTTGTTGAACTTATTGATTATTGCACAGTGATGACTCGGAAGATCAATCTGTATGTTTCGCATGTAAACATTTTCCACTCTCACCATTGTATCCTCCCAGAATACAAAATCGGTGTATTTTTCGCTCTTTTTCTCCCAAATAATGTCATGCGGATTGCGTATTTTCTTACGCAAATTACATGTTCATCCAAATTTTATTCTCATTATAAAAAGGCAACACCAGCGAATATACTTCGCGTTACAATGTACTATTCCCGCTCGCTCCTTCTTTTTCCCCTTTCGCCGAATCATCAAAATTCTACGGCTCATTATACTGAAGTTCCGTGAGCGCCCATAAACATTTACCCCGGCGTATATAAAAACAAAAGCGGGCTATTCGTTGTTGTGATCCAGAACCTGTGGCAACAAGTAAACATAGACATATATGTGAACAATTATAAACAGACACGTACAAAACGTGTATTAAATTGAAAACGGTTTATTTAATTCTGTGTTGAAAATTTGTAATTAAATTGTATGAAGCTAATATATTAATTACTAGAGCGCAACATTCTCGCTTGCCTTCCAGTGGTATTTAACAGCGACGGGTTGAAAGGATACAGAGCTGCTTCGTTACATGTCGGCACTTTCCGGCCTTCTGTGCTGTGTGCTATATCGCAGTGCGAAGTTGATAAGTGCCGGAATTGAACGGAAAGCATTAAATGTTGAAGATACGTAGAAATGCATCAACTTGTCTGTTTGCTAACAGAGTAAATACGTATTTATGGCGATTTCCAGACTTAATATATAATGGTAAAGAAATTAGATGTTTAGACCATTTAAATAGCGCAACACACAAATTTTAAGAAAACCGGAAGGAGACCGTATATGTGATTTAACGATAATGTTAAGTGCGCGCAATATACCATTTGCAAAAATCGGACAAACAATGTTTCGCGGAAGAAATACAATCCAACGTGGGAACTACCAAGTTCGCAGACGTTGGTCCTTAGTTCTCTACGTAGAACATCATTGCGTCTTGTAAAATATCAATGTCATAATTCTATCGGTACTCCATAATTCGTAAAACAAATCGTTAAAGGTACTTTGGGTCTAAAATTTTCTGCAAGTAATTTTTTGTTTCAACGTTTTTGTCTTTTGCGTTAGTCTGTGTCAAAGTTTTAACATCTTGTATCTTAGAAACAAAAGGCTTGCGGCTTGGTCATCTATCGCGTGATACTATGGATTGTATTTTTTCCAGTGTCACCAACACCAGAAACAGATGAAAGAAAATCGAAAAAGCGTTAAGAAAGAAGAAGAAGAAATAATTCAATTTTACGTGCACAAACTGCATCGAAAAATCGATCTTTCCTATTTTGTTATTATAATTTGCATTGCAACCGATACGAAGGTCAATAACGTCTTCGCTTTGGTGAAGTATGCACGTAGGTAGTAGATACAACCTATTCGCGTATCAAGCGAGATGTGCAATTAATACAAAATGCAAATTATATAGGCGCCTGCCTGTTGAATTCTTATGGAGTTACCCAATCAACACTTTAATATAACGAAATGCAATCAACAAGGACGTTTACAGATAAATTAAACGCCTAATTTATAACCGACGCGTTTGTGAAATAAGAAATTAATATTGAATTTCTTTAATGGAAGTGATGTTGCGTGTAATAGAGATATTACCCATAGCGTTTCATGTTTAATTTGATTTACGAGGAAATTCACTGTAATAATTGCATGGTTTTAATGATGTATGTAATAGTGTATTGAAAGTATCATATAAAGAAATAATATAAAATACAATTTTGGCAGTGAGATATGGAAGTGATGGAATGGTGAAACTATTATACAATTTTTTGTAAATAGATATTCGTATTCACGGGCACACAGGAGCGCGGAATAGTGAATCATATCCCTATTGCAGCGCGACAATTAAGGATTAACAATAGGCGTGTAATAAAATAGGTGCGGTAGTGTGATAGGTAGAAAAAATAGTCGGGAATTAATATAAATTTAGTCGTGATATGTCATGATCGAATTTAGATTAGCTGCATAATGTGTAACGTGCAATGTAGTTGAGGTGGTTCGTTAAAGGGGTAAGAAATATAATTGCCTTAATGTGAAAACCTGTAAAAGCAAGCAAAATACGATAAATAGTAAGTTAAGATGCAAATAATCAACAGTAACGGGATGTGACGCAGCAATTATTTTCTTCTAAGTAATATTTCTTCTAAGACTTGAAACATGTCAAAACTATCCCCGTGTAATAAGCACATTTTTTCCTGCGAAGCGTCAATTGAAAATTGTAATTTCTGCCGCTCATATTATCTTAATTTATCTTTTAATATGTGTCTAAACGTGGCAATTTATATCTCTAATACTACGACATTTCCTTTCGGTTTTTTTTTACTTTCTATACACGATTTGACGCAAGCGATCAGCAAGATGTAAATTGCGGTTGTTTGCTGGTGAATATGTAGTTAATGAGTGTTGTGCTTGGAGAGTTCTAAGAAAACTTGTTTCAAGTGGACGGAATTGAAGGCGTGTAACATTGACATTAAATTCTCATACTAAAAGCACAGCTCTATATTGAAATGATATAATCGTTTCGCTGTTTGTAAGCTCGTTTACGCTAATCTCAATTTCCTTTTCAATTTATAGATTCACTATTTTCTTTCAATTAATTTGTTTTTTCTCCTTATTATAATTAAGGAGGTGTTTTCTCCGCAGTTCATTTTTACGTTTATATATCTGATCTTTTTGTTTGCCAAAAAGTGCTTTGTACGGCATGCCGTACCTGTATTTGATTAATTTTTTCGTATTTTCCTCAGACACACCTCTTTTCGCTCGAAAATACCTGTCGTCATTGTCGGTACCAATTCGCTGCTGTAAAAGGGTTTCCTGCAATTGCTCTGAAAAAATTAAGTCGGTTGATCACATCGAAGAGGACATTGTCTCCTAAGACAGCCTCTGTAATAGGTTTGATCAATTAAATCATGTATCAAATGTAGATCCACCCGGTTCCAGTTCTAAAATCCTTTGCTTTGCGATACGACATATTATTTTATACTTTGTACACAATAACCGACTTAGTTCTTGTTTTCTCTTAAACAAGCTTAATCGGATTCACGTTTCCCACCTTTATAACTCTCAAACTTCTGCCATCGCATTCGAATCTTTTTTTTAACATTCTAGCAAATACTTTCGCGGCTCACAACAGATTTATTCATGTATTTCGTGCTCGTCACAGGCGCGGGGCCCGCATCCTGCGGGTAAGTGCTCATTGAAAATTCATAGTTGCAAATTGATAACGTTTGGGAAAGTTTCGGAATCTATAAGCGCTTTTCGAATACACTTCGTGTGTATAGGGTGCTACGCCCGAAACATTGCGAGAACTTTTTTCCTTTCATCCTACTCTTTTCAGCGACGTAATGCCTTTCATTTATATACAAATATTCCGCCTTGCTGGCAGAACAAAGTGTAGTTTATCTTATTTCCTGCTTGCTCATTTCCTGCTTGTCATGCCTTTGATTCACATGAACTTCCTATACGTAGGTTTGCAAGTTTGTTCAGTTAGCATTCGCTTTAATCGTAGCACCACTGGTCGCTTTCCTATGCTTGAAATAAACTTTTATCTTTACTAACGCTGGGCAATATATTTCGAGGTATGTGCGTGAAACGAGTACTTGTGGATTTTATCAATTATTTATTACAATGCGTTCAGTTACATATGAATGCATTGTGCTATTTTCGACGGGGATATCCTGCAAAATCCCTTTGTTGATTAGAAAGGCTATTGTAACGGTAAAGAGCTCTTGGAAATTGTATATACACACATATATTAAGGTTATTTCGTTTGTAATCGTTATTCCCAAACAATTTCTTCCATGCACTACTAGATTTACTACTACTTGTTCGATTTCGTTCAAAAATAATAATATTAACCAAAAATAATTCGTTCTCGTGAGACCACGTTGAAATAAATTCACAAAAGCCTATTTTTTTTGGGAAATCAATTTCTTTTAGTTGTTGAACCATGGAAAACCGGTATGGGCGAAACATATGTTTATGAAGTAATCTATGCATTGAGCACCTAGATAAGTCTGATTCCAGTGCAGCTTGTCTGAAAGACATTGTTACATATGCCGCGAAGTATCCAAAAATGGTTTCCATTTTTTGCGTCATGAACAATGGGTTTATGATTTTAACTTGCCTTGACGTATCCGAAGTTTTTAACATTCAGTATTATTCGTTTAACTGTGCATTGAGCAAATACATCCATAAACAATAAACAATTTTAAATGATCTTCGTTCGAATAATGTAAACGCGCCAGCAAAACAACGTAAGCTACATTCTCACTCCGCACTCTCCTGAAAGCAGTCACAAGTTTATTTATACAAAAAGGACCAAATAAGGACATGCTTTTATACGTAATTGTTCATGCCCAGACGTTAATAGCACTAGCGTGTGTTCTGTATCTTTTCTTTGTTAAAGCAGAGGAAAATGTGGAAACTTTGCTTAATGGATGGCTTTTTCCAGAATTACAGAGTACATTTAGCGTATATAATGGAATTATTGTGCTAATGTACATTTATGTGCCGTACAGATAAACTAATCCTAACCCGCATTTAACGAAATTTGAGTCCTGTTTAAGAAATTCTTGAAATTCTAGGTTCGTCTGCCGTATTGCGCGTCTATCGATGCAAGGTTTCTGCGTCACAAATTACATTTTGTAACTTCTAAGTTTCGTGTGTTCCTTGAAAATCTTAAAGAAGTTAACGACCGAAATACGAATGCATTGAACCCCAGATTCAATTTCGTGTTCTATCTAGTGCTTTATTTCTCTTTCTCTCGCTGAAAGAAATGCTGTCAACATTGTTTAAAACAATAATGTGTTGGTCGCGTTATCACTACACCGTAGATTCTCTTGTAAAATATATCGTTTTCTCAAATTCTTAATGCAGAGCCAAATATGGCGTTGCTGCTGCACAAAATTACCCTAATTCATTCTACTCCAATAAATTACAAGTTTTCAGCAGTTTTTCAAAATATTTTTATACCGTGTGGATTACAATCCTTCAATAGACTAGCGCAAGGCAATGTTTGATCTGATTGTGAGTTCCGGGACATGTGGATATTAAGAGTAATATAATAGCCGACGAACTAGCCAAAGAGGATTCTAGGAGACACTTCAGGGGGGACTAGAGCCCCATGTGTATGAGCCACATGTATGCCTTTTATATGAAATTCCTGGGGTGCTATACAAAGTTTTGAATTGAAACTACGAAAATTAACTTGACGCTGAAAATAATTTCAATATTACGTTTTGGAATGATGGTGACAATTATGACGGTGTCATTTAACATTTAAACAAAACGCTTCACATAATTCTATCGAAATCATCAGAAATTCTTGGACAAGACGAAGTTTAGATAGATGATGTTTCTTCTGGTTTAAAATTAAAACTAAACGTGTTCTGGGTTCGGACCGTGTCATGGCTAAACCAAGACTCGACGTTTCGCTCACAATCATACGGGGCTTCTTCAGAAAAAGAAGCTCCATACGATGCACCAAATTTGATAAGAGATAACATCTTTTAGGGTAAAACTTTAACGACAAGGTAATACCGATTTAAAGAATAATAAAATTGTTTATATGCATTAGGGGAATTATGCTTCGGATGGCCCAAATAAGAAAAGATTCCCCGGCGATAATCCGCTTTAATTATAGCTGCTTTACAATTATTTATTTTTTAATTAAAACAAATTAATTATGCATGAGATATATTGTGGATATTCTCTTAATATATGGCTCCCTTTTGAAAAGGCAGGTTCTTTAATTCTCTTCGTACCGTTTATATAAATGATATATAAGTTATAATTGCGAAGGTGCGGACGGAAAGAATTAATGGCTCGGAGTGTTGCAGACATTTGTGATTCTGAAGCATAAAACAAATCGTCATATTTCTTTTCCAGCTTCTGTAGTACAATAGATGACAAATTCTCTTTTGAATGGATATTTCCCTCCTAATAATTTTCTACGACTTTTCCCGCGAAACAGTATAATCTTAACTCAGACCTTGTTTTTGTTTTAGTGATAAATGGCTTCATAAATTTTCATTAGTCGGAGTGTTTTCTTATAATTCAGTTTAACGCCGAGGGAACATTCCGATTTTACGTTTTTTAATTTTGCGGTGTACAGTCCGAACGCAAACAAAATTTCGTTACCACTAACTAGTCTGAGAATTCTCTTGCCGTCGCACGATTTTTCATTTTTGTCATGGTCAAACAATGAAAGGTGGTTATAAGAAATAAGCTCTTCAAAGAAATGCTGTTTGCATTTAAATAAGCTCTCCCACATTTTCTCATGAGAAAGGAAATTTGGTATCTATCCGCGTAAGCATCCTAATACTAGCTGATTTAATATCTGATAATTATTGGAGCCTGTAATGGGGGTAATTTATAGAATGTACGTGACTAAAAATTAAAAGAAAAAGAGAATAAAGTGAAAATAGCTTATGTTGTAGTATACTGTGGCTTCATGGATGAAGTTAGGTTCGAATATCCGAGTTCTACGAGAACAGAATGAGAAAACTATCAAAACGATATTATAAAGGAGAAGACTGCGTAGAAAATTAATTTGTAAAAATGTAATTGTTTAACATAAATTTTGTTTGAACAAAATATTCGTTTATATTTGATTCTCCCTCGTATTCAAACTAATTTTTACCTACATAAAAATGTTTCAACCATATTCACTTTAAAGAAAGCTAGTTCGAAGAAAAGACATCGAGCACCACTTAAGTACGGCTTGCAGTAATAATAAGCCCGAATAATATCCAATATTCCAATGATCCTATAATTCAATTTAATCTATTCGAAGGAAGAGTACTTTGTGCGTTTATAACGCACGTTCTCAGCTCGAACTGTACCAGTAACACAGGGACTTTCTTTGAAAGAATTTCAAAATCACCTCTCAAAATGTAAAGTAGATGCTATAAATTATACGAAAAACTCAATTTAATTCCAGATAAAAACACAGTAAAATTTATCAAGTCGTTCTTCTTGCCATATAAATTCCAGTGAGTGAAACGTGTAGGCTTTCAATTTGAATATGTTACGATTAAATCTGATAAAGCCTGACATATTGATTTGCCTCACAAAGAAAATCTAATTCAATTTTATCTTCGCAGTATCACCGGCCTTGCAATTGAATTGTTGAAGATACAGGTGTAAATGTTTTTTTTTCTTTTTTAGAGTACTGTAGATCGATTGAAAATTGGTTCGTTTTTGCTTTCAGCTAGATTGATTCGGGATTTATTAAAATGAATGACAAACAAAAGCGTAGGTGTGTGCCGCGTAAATGTTAATAAGTTATGTTGTGCTGCTTGCCAATACCAATTTATACAAGTTAAAAAATAAAAAAAAAGTAAAGTTATAAATTGAATAGAATACTTTCATTATTTATGTAGATATTCCGTAATAAGTTGTGACTGATTATCAATTACAAGAAGTTTCTTAAAATACAGCTGCTATTGCTACATTTAAAGTCAGTTTGAATATCCATCGTTGGAACAAGATAAGTTAATTTTGTTGATTGCTTCCAATGTGACTTTGGGATTTTCCTAGACGTAATAGTTTTTCTCCGTCTTGATTCGTTTCCGTCCGCATGAGAACCTTTGATTTATTACTTTTATTTACGTAACCGTCCTAGGTTATATATGAGCTTAAGCAACGATTTCGAATATACCTTGAATGTAGGGCGGTTCGTCTTCAGCTATTTTTTTTATGGTAAGATTTTCTTGGTGTCATATGTGAAATTTTTATAGCTTTATCATTATCCAAAGGTCAACATAAAAAGTAGCTGAAACTTCGCGAATCCTTTTGCAATTCTTCATTGATTTCTCTGGATGTTAATATTTGCTGCTAATTAAATCGCTTTCTACGAAAACGCCCCTTCCCAAACTTAAATTCTTACCATTTACAAAGCAAGTAGTACTAAAAACTGTAAAATAATATTCAGTTATGGAACTAAAACGTGAAACTTTGTGTTTTTATGAATGGATTGAATGAGAACCTAAGTATCTTTTACAAAAATATCTTAACCCATAGGCAGATGATCTTAAAGATTTTCATCAATTGAATTGCATTACAGCTTATTTTTAAATTTCTTCTAATTTTATTATATATATGGAAATTCATTTCCATACTTATTTCACACGAATGGTTTTCACAATTAACTTAATGATAACTTAAAGCTTGGCGAATGATTGATAATTTTGCAGCAGAACCATTAAATGTTGTCCATGCTTATTGTATACAGTGGCTAGTACTTCTGCTAAAATTATTTTTGAATATATAAAAATATTTCCGAAGCAAATAGTGCATTTTTAACTGAAATACTCTAAGTTTGTCCTAGTTTTATGTTTATCCATGTGTGTGGACATACCGAGCATGGCAACCAGCTATATGTTGCGAATCACAGCTTATCTATTAATTCAATGGAAAAATGTTTGAAATAAGAATTGCTGAAAATCAAGTGATTTGTGCCAGAAAATTATTTTGAAGCATATACGCTTACTTGCTCTGGTGCGTTAGTTAAGTTTGTTAACCTTAACGGAACACCCTATATTATTACATACAGCTTTTCAAGCGGAAAACCTTGCATATTTTCAGCCTATTCGTTGCATATTTAAAATTTGATTTCTACAGCAGCCTTCCCATACTAAGGCTAATACTCTTTGAGTTAGGCGCAGGCTTCGTAATAACTCATGGCCGGCCGATGCCCCCTGTAATTGGCGAAAGCTGTTGGGGGATGTAAAGGCATAAATTATTATTATTATTGTATTGTATTTAGTGTAGAGTATCATTTCAAAATTAATTTATTTTTTCCATATTTTTATTGCCGTCCGCTATTTGTTTTTTGCTATTTATTTCGTGTTTTTTAATTGTTTGTTTTCGACTTGGTATGCTTTTTACAACGAATTTGTCTAAAGAGAAGTTGGTGAATATGACATTTATTTTTGGGGAAAGCCTTGCGGAACTGTTTGCATCGCAAATTGTATAAAGCAATCGTAGATGTCCCCAGGGATCAGCACTTGAGCAACTAAAAGCAAGGTTCGTTGTTGATCGAAATGTAAAATATAAATTTCAGTTGTATCTAAAAACAATGGTTACTGAAAAAACAAGAAAAGGGTTTTACATGTTTTAGAAGATCCGCGTACTAGTGTATGAGCTGTTGGTAAAAATTTCGAGATCAATATTAAGTGCATTAAAGAGGAACAAATTTCATCGTCATAAAGTAGCATGACACCAAGAGTTGCTACCCAGCTTTTAGATAATATATTTAAACAACCAAAGTCATATTCTGTAATAATGGACATGCGAACAGGCGTACCAGAGAAATTAACTCTCTGTGTAGTAGAAATGTCGTGGCGTGCTTGATATTTGGTGTTGTTGTCTCTTGCTCCTCAACAGTATTTCTACTGTAGATGACGGTAGTGAAAGCCTACGCTCAACTAACACTCTGTATACTTCAAAATAATTCTCTGTCATAGATCTCTTGATTTATTTCGTAAATTTCCAAATTAAGTATAACAACTTTGCTGTTACTTAATAAGTTCTTGCAAACTAAGGGCACGTATTTAGTTACTAGCATTTATATTGCTTCAACAATACAAAATCATACAAAGGCAACAACGTATTTATTACACATATAAAATCTTTCCTCGATGCAAAAGAATGTCGATGAAAAAAGACATCTATCAAGTTACGTACGGTTTCTTTTGTTTTCATATTCATATCAGGATTCCAGTGATTGTGACTGGCCTTGACGTATAGAAACTGATTTTGTTCTTGTTAGGCTTTAAATTATGTTATCCGTACGGAACGTTTCGGTTCGTCTCTTCTTTTTAGTAATACGTTTAGAAATTACACTTTTAGAATTTGAAATTCAGGAACGTGTTTCGTAAATTTAAATTAAGCAGGGACGGCGCTTACTTCCCATTCCCATCATCTAATATTAATTTGGGAGAAGCCACAATTCAAGTTATTAAACACGAAAGCATCTGGAGAAGAAGAATACTGGGAATTCCATAATAATAGGTGAAGGATAAATAAAGGTAGTATTCTTATTTCCTAAATAATCCTCTGAAACAGAGGAAGAGGGATTCAGACCTAACTGTAAGAATCCGCTAATTAGTTCCAGCTAAAGCTAAGGCACCTATTCAGTGCTCCAACATCATTTAAAATAAGATCCGTAGTGCAGTTAACTATCGTATGACCTTGAGTTTAGAATTACATGTGAAACATCACGTTTCTCCAGTACAGCTATAAATGTCTGCATCGAAACGCAATTTAATTTTTTTTTTCTGGGTTATAAATGCGTTGGTTCCATCAAAATAAACGATGAAAACAAAAATAAAAGCATTCTTGCGCAAGTTTACTGTTGACGATGATTACACCGCGTGATGACATACACGGTCGTAAAACTCGTGCAACTTTACGATTTGTCGCTGGATAGTATTTACTGAAGCACCTGCAGCTTCAGTTTTTGGGACAACAAAAGATTTAATTGCGCAAAGGAAAGGTAAAGGAGGAAATAAATTTAAGGATGGGTATATAATTAAGAGTAATAAAACGGTATCAATATGACGAAGAAGAAAGGAAAACAACCACAAATGAGTAAAATGGAGGAGGATCCTCTTGCCTTAATGCATATTTTCCGACGCATCTTCTTGATAAAATTTCCACGTCTATGACGTAGGTTTTATTCTGCCATCAATCAATTACATTCTTAACAGTAGCTCGGATTGTTATATGTATTTATTCAGCACCGGTGCCGGTAAGTTTACATTATGTTTGCTTTGCGTACATTTCACCTCTAACAGTAGCAAGGAAAAAGCATAACACTGCGGTTGTCTGTCAGTGGCGAAGTGAAATACGATAAACCCGACAACCGTAGCAAGAAAATAATGACCTTTTACTTCCGTGCAGCATCAAGGGAATTTTTACTCTGGCGTGGAATCTCCTACTTGGGAAATTGAGTTGCGTCATCCGTCACTACTTCTTGTAGACAAGTTAATTTGATTTGCACGTAACTGACTATACTGATCTTTTGCTACAACACAGAGCAATAATGGTTTGTTGTAATACATTGCCTGATACGGTTACACACTTATGAAGCAATCCTCACCTTTCCGCTGGTTTATTACACTACTTCTGTATATATACATTGGGCACAATTAAAAATGCAACGTTGCAAAATAATGTTTATTAGTACCAAAATGAAAAGTATAATGGGACACCCATTACCATTAGAGACGCCCATAAGAAAACCAAAAAATCTTATGGCTTCAGAAAGCTTATAGCTAATATGCAATTTAAATGTGAGAGTACCCCCAAATCTAAATTCAAGGTTGTACGACAAATAGGTGAACAAAAACGAGACTTTAATATCTGCATAAGCAAGGCTAATAAGATCAATTTTTAAAAATAAATCGTCAATGTAAAGCACAAACAGCAATGATTTCACATTGCCTCATTCACCAGATCTGGCTCCGAGCCACTTTCATCTGCTTCCTATACTCAAGATTTCGTTCGGCGAACAGAGATTTTCATCGATTAAGGAGTTGCTCTAGTGTGTAAGGCATTTAAGATACCGTCCACTAAAAAAAAGGAGGAGAAACTCAAAAAGCTCAAATTAACAAAATTATCTCAAAAACTAAGATAGATGGGGAATATGGAAAAAGTCAGCATAAATTGAAGAGAAGCATGCTATCCAAAAATGTAGTAACTTACAAGATTTTCCATTTAAGAAGTCAACTCTGTATTGTTTTCTGCGGCTTACTTAGGCATAATTTTTTGTTGTGCAAAACTTGTCTGTGAATAATTTTTATTTCAAGACTTTCCCCCTACACACTAGACGGACACGTTGTGTACGTTCACATGGTTTATATTGCGTATCACTGTTTACAATACGTCCAGTTAACCGAGTAGAGAATGCGTAAGTATTTATATACGGTTTATGAAACTGTTTAACAGCTCCTTTATAATAAAGGCATAAATACGTCGTCTTAACTTGAAGACTCTTCGCCACTCCTATGTCTGCGAAGTAGCGTTACCAGTTGCAGTACAGCGCGCGGCATCAAGCTGATTATATCTCTATTTTCTAACTCCCTCAATATATACGTGTGCATATATGCTTTATGTACATTGTGTACCTCTGCTTCGACAGACATTCTGCATATGTATGTATGCGTCCACCCGTTTCGTCTGTCCATGCCGTGAAATGAATAAACGGGAACTGCGCCTTCCGTTTTGCGAATATCAACAAGGATCGAAACTCGTATAATAAATGCTGTGAGGCTAGACGTCTGGCTTTCTTTTTTAGAATTCAACGTTAGCATGGATATATGAAGCTGCACTAGGCTCAATACAACTTAAAAAAAAATAATACAAAAAGAAAAAAATTAATTAATTTCATGAAAGTAAGAATAAAAGGATTACGAAGATATTCAGCGAATTTAGTTAGCAATTAGCGGAACGCAATGTTGCAACTCACTTACCAGGATTAAGCTTATTATATTCATAAAAAATGCAATGCTACACCCGAAATTGTGGCTAATTATTTTTTAATTTTATTTGCAATAATTCTTTACGACCACGTTGATAAAAGGGAACAGATTAAGAGCAATCACCAGACCTCTTGCTGTGGATGGTAAAATTTTCTAATGTAATTTCATCACAAGTATTAGCTTACGTGATTTTTAAAAATGAGGTAAAATTGGCAATGTTATCTCTAGTTCTAGTAGGTTCTCGATTTTTTTTTCTGGCATATGATTGTTCCCGAGCTGTTGACTCTTTCCGCTACTTTATCACAATCCTTGGATTAAATACGCCATAAACATGGCTTATTATGGTAGATGCGGATAAGTCCATTTAAACCTTCGTAACTCACTTGCAAAATTAAAAAAAAGAACATACGATTCAAAGTACGCAGGTAGAAGGTTAGCCAAAGCAAATAAATCACTGAAGTCACCTACTCATGTAATAAGATCTGCTATGAGATAGATTCGCTGTTCTGTACCTACATAGGAAAAACCATACAAGTAGGTTGCGAATTTGAATAAGCAATAAGACCATAAATTGGTAAAATGCATTAAATTTTCAGTAAATTGAGTTAAATTACAATTACAGTTAAATCCATAATTTATTTGGCAACTGTGTTGCTGAATATTTAAGTATTGACATCTAAAAGGACTTTATCGAAGTTTAATCCCTTTTATGAGTCAAATTACCATGATCATAAATTTCAGACGATTAAAGGATTACTGGACGATTGACGATTTGAATGGTTACAACGCGCTTAGCTTATCATTGTATAGGGAATTGCGGCCTGTGCCCATACTGTCCGCGATAGTTCGATAACGCTACACACGTCTATCCGTCGCTCAATAGAAAATGAACCGCCGCCCGGAGCGGATTTTGCAAAATCCCTGCGGTGATTCTTCTGAAATAAATACAGAGCAATAAAGAAGGAGACAAAGCTATGTCAAACTGTGTGTGAATAATGCATCAGCCTTGCGTTTTATAGATGGCGGACCTAAAGCTTCCGAGGCGACAAAGAAACATAAGCGCCAGTACTTTTAATAAAAACGTTGGAGCCCGATCATCTTTATGGAAATTGTCCATATGAAACTGCTAGTCTTGTGAAATTAGCCACTGCCCGTTATTTGAAATTGAAATTCGCCCTGGTATTAAACTTTCCACCATTCATTGTATTAAATTCCCTCTTTTATGGTTTAAGATTTTTATTACCTCTGGTGTTGTGAAGGTTAATAAAAATCGCCTTTTTATTGGGTTGGAATCTCGATCATTTTACCGTATTATATGACATGTAACGAAATAAAAGCTCTACTTTTGGAATTTTCTGTAGTAAAGCAATCACCATCTAAATGCTATTTTCTTGGGAATTCTATTGCTTTAAATAAAGATTTCTGTTACCTTTTCACACGGGTACTAATAAAATCAAATTAACGACATTCCTAAAAATATTGCATTGAGTGTACAGTGAGCCACAGAAAGAGGAAATTCTTAACTTTAAAAGGGATAGTTAAGATTATAAACGCATATGATGAACACTGCCTAATAATTTCTTATTTTCCGAAAGCAAAGATGAGGAAGAGAATGCCAGTCCACTTTGCAAGTTTTTTTAAGTTGATTTTGTGTTGTTACTTCGGCTCTGACTTGTATTGTTGAAAAGTTACATGCATTTTCATAATTGTGGAAACTTCACACAAACAATTCTTTTAATTAAATCTTTATGAAATGATTTTGTTTTATAAATTTTGATTTGTCGCTGAAAACCACTTTGTTTCAGCCATTCTCCCTCCTTGATAATTTAGAATTTTCCCAACCTTTTTTTTTTTTTTCTGGACCTCGGTCAGTAACGGTTTCTCCTTTGCCTATACGAAATATAAATTGCGTATAAATCAAACTAAGGGTACTCTATAAAATTCTTCGTAAAGCCCCAAACCACATTTACGAACGGACTTTCTGTAATATCCTCTAGAAGTGCTGAATTTATATTCTCCTGCGTGGTAACTTCTCGGAGGGTGCTTCTTCTATCAATTTTGCAAATTTTGACTAAGCATCTTAATTGTTTTTGTGAAACTGTTATTGGCCGCCGAGAATTCTTCCCTCGAGCGGATTGTACCAAGCTTTTTACATGAGTTTTAGATTTAAAACCTGGTTTACCTCAAAGCTCATGTAATATTCAACCATTTTTGCGTTATAATTACGATTTGAAGAGGTAAAATTCTTGAATTTTCTAACAGTTCGCTAATAGTTGTCTAACATTTCGCCAAAGTCGCTTATTGTTGGTGGATAAAAGTGATTACTTTAAGAATTAGAACCAAAACTCAATGGGTTAGGTTGCTATATTTCTAATTAGCCCTAAAATAATAGCATAAAAGTAGATGCAAACTTTAAATAAAAAAGTATTAAATCTTGAAGGTAATTATTGTGCATATCCTACGAAATAGCAATAAATTTAAGCCGAAGTTGCTTGTCTACAAAAATTGTGCGGAACTATTTACACTGTTCTATTTTTATACAACAGATTCAATAACCTCGTCTCGCCTGAAATTTCGTATGAATATGCGGGTACGAGTGTAATTTCCTCTCCTTCGTTGTAATATAAATAACAAACGCTGTACTCGCTAAAATTCTATTTTCTCTCCAGTCACATGTGATAGCATTTTCTGACACGACAGGATAATTACGAGTGCACATTATTGTCAGAATTCCAAAAGGAATGTCGTGCTTTAAGCGCGTTCACGTGACCGGCGGAGCTAAATATACTCAAACATGTCCAAGATTCTTCCAATTTATTAGTTCTTGCAAGATGCTCGGTGGTGCGTGCTTTGATAGGCGTCATTTTCCTTCGGATTTTTTTCCTTTTAGTTAAGTACGTGTATCTGTTACCGCGTTACTCGATCGTCATGTGTGAAAAACGTGTACTCGTTGTTAACGCTAGAGAGAGAGTGTTCGTCCAGCTCTTGACTGAAGAACCAGTGCAAATGTATGCAAATGTATTACTCTGTTCAGTCTCTGTAAAATAGAGTGTCTAAGTTGTGTTTGCTAATTGAAAATCTTGTAATTGGAAGCGGAGCAAGTCATGTCGCGTAACTGCATAAATTACATCAAATTATGAAAGCAGCCAGAAGCCAATTGAGTTTAAAGAAATTAAGCTATTCTTAACTCAAAGTAATATCAATGTTGTAATAAAATATTAACATTTACATTGAATAAAATATATTGTGTTGCAGTGCGGTTTGTGCTTGTTAAATTTCAACGCTACCAACCTTGGTTACTAAGATAATCTTTGGTAATCCAATATTACCATTCGCTCTAGATAATTGAGGAAAATACACTAATGGTATCTATTCTGTATTACAAAGAAGTGCAGCTTCTTTTCTGAAATAAGCACAAGTTATCTACCATGTAGGGAGTGTAGGGATAGGCATGGTCTGCCTCTCACTATATAAGCCTTTATTTTCTATAGGTTTCCGTTCTATTTCTGGAGATTTTCTATTGTTTTCCAAATTTTCTAATGATCTAGTGATTGGTTTCTTCATTTTCTTTACTCCCAAATCCTACAAGCGCTCGCATAATACGAGTTTCGTTATACCAACTATTGGCTTGGTTTGCAGTTGTTAAGTGTTGCTTATGTGGTTGTTGTATATAAATATATAAATCAATAGTTACCCTATTTAGAATACTGCGCCTACTATTCTTTTTCCAAATGGTTGCTAATAACGTACAAGACAAATATATCATAAATCCGCTCAATGTAATAAATTCCAACCTTTAGGACGCCGTTAGATTGAATTTATGGTTCAGGTCTAACAAGCACACATCTACAATATTAAAAGTCAAGAGTATAAAGATAAAAAAGTATACTCCTAAAAAAAGCTCTTTCATAAAAATGCTTTATTTCGCATTCTCGCGTGGGCGACGAATCGGCTGCCCTTGAATAAAATACGACAATTATTTCTAATTTATATTGTTGCATGATGCTTTTTCGCCACTCGGCAAACGGCGAACACGCCACGTAAAAAGCGCATACATTCTGTCTTTGTTGGTACAGTGCTTTTGTTAATTCCTTTTACCGTTGTTTAGCATTTTACTCTGCATATAATGGGTCACTTAGCGATGCTTTTCGTAGGTTAAAATTTAGAAAATGTTTCCGTTTCATGCAATGTAATGTAAATTTTGTCTGGAAATTACTCTCCTGGGCTTGTTTCGGCCATTTTTTAATGTCTACAGCTACCTTGTGCGTATGCATAGAAAATATATACCTCTACCAGCAATACTGATTCTGCTTAATTCTATTTCAGGAATAGTTTAATTTTTCGTCAATTTTATTGTTATTTATTAGTAATGTAAGTGTTTATACTTTGCTTTTAAAAAAGCGTTGTAATTATAACCACCGTTTTCTTCGGATTTTTTCAAGTCTCTTTGTATTCAGACTTTACAGCTCCTACGGAGCCCTTCCAAGCTATGAACTTAGGGGTGAATATCATTACATCGAAACACAATATTTTCTTATTCTTCTTTACTCATCACTTCCCATCTTCCATCTACTCGCTGTTCTTGTTTTCTAATTTTAAAATAAAGTATCCCATGACCGGCGAAAGGTGCCTCAGAGATTGCTCAACATTCTTACGTATGTTGCTGTTCTATTTAGCAACACAAACTTACATCCCAAAGGTCCCTTCTTCTTGCTTACGACAGTTAAACTCATTGCATATATGGTCGATTTGGTGATGACGACTCAAGATTTGAAATTATGATCTTTAAAATAAAAAAAATAAAATAAAAAATAGATAATAAAACACATTTATTATCTAAATGTTAGCGCTGCACGCCATAGACCCTACAAACAACTTTGTTTTGCGTTAGTTTGAAGCAAATTTCAAGTTACATTGAATAAACTTCTGACACTAACCTCCACAAGATGTATTAATTTTCGTCGTTTCAAGGGTTGAATGCGGTTCTATTATTTCACCGTATTCCATTCAGAAATAAGTGCGGGTCAAATCAACTTGTAAAGTAGGGGGCCAAATTTGCCGAATTATTTTATCAAAAAATATTTATTAACACGGTATGTAGGGACCTCCGTACGCAAATTTGTAAAACAACTAAGATGCGTTAATAGATAGAACAGCAACTTACAGGGAGAGTGATTTCCCTTGAGGACGTCGTAATGAAGCTCATTTCCAATTCATTTAATCTGGAACATTCTGTTCGAATCTTATTTTATAATTTGATTCTTACTTAGCATTTAAGTGGCCTTTATGTATTGTTTGTGCTGCCGATGTAGATACTTCTACATATCATATTGCATTTAATTCAATACAATTTTCTGATTTCATGGCTTCTAGAAACTACATTAATGCTGAATTTCCTACTCAAAATTCCCACCAAATATAACATAAACAGCTCGAATACTCTTGACCGGAATAACAATTTTTGATGTGTATGAGCGGTATTCCCTTTTTGCAAATAGCCACACAAACGCATTTGAATTTTCCGCAGACCCTTCAATATTCATCAAGTCTACGTATGTACGATATAATTTAAAACCGACTTATGTAATTTGTACATGAATAACGTTGGCGAATGCTTCGTGGAATATACGATGTTTCTGCCAGCGGCGTCGGTATGAAATATTAATGGAAGGACGTCGACTCGTGTCGGACCCAATGGAAGATAATTCAAGTGAAAATGTGACGTTTTGTCGGGAAGTACGTGATGCGAAAAGAGATGGAGCGCGTGTCGACGGTCTAGACAATTCGAAGATAGTGGTTATTGGATACGGATGTGATATCTTCGATGCAATCGAAGATTTTACGGTTGCCGTTAAGACCGATCGCATTGCAACGCTGCAGAGGCTGCTCAAATGCGCCGGATTGCGAAGGGTAAGTTACTGAACGGGTTCTCCTATTTGTGGTGTAGAAGCCTAAATAAACGGTTTGATTTCATGGAAATTTAATTTCGCACTTTGATTGTCAATCGTCAGTATCCTCTCCTTTAGACGTAGGTATATGATGCAAAGAATCACATCCAATTTCTAATTTTAAAAGCATTGTTCAATTTTTGTATCACACTACCAAATGGACATTTAAAGCGTTTATATATATTTTTTATAACCCTATATAATGGGATGAACAATAACATTAACACATAACACAAGATCACCTAACATGAAACAGCCACTAAACATAGGATAAGCAATCTTTTTTACTTCTTTGGACTAAATAAGCGCTAAGGTTGGAAATTATACAATAAACTGCTTTCAGAACATAATTTTGACTGTTAGGCATCAGATTCAAGGAGCATATCAGGTGTTATCGTTTTGGCAGAATAGAATCGTCAAGTGTAGCATAACATAAACGAAACCGGGCATAATATTAAATCAGAAAACTTGAAACTGTTTAAGAATGTAACTTCGTCCCGGGAATTAGACGCTTACGAAACTATTTACATACAAAGCAACGCCAATTTGATAGATAGAGAGAACGGACGGTTGTCGTTTTCAGTTCTGTTTGATGTATTAGGGACATCCTGTACAATGCATAAAAGCATGCATCAATATATATATATATGTGCCATGATATGCTTCGAGGCGCTTACTTAGCTAAATGTGATCTAATTTGAATAACTCGTATTTAACGTATTAACATTCGAAATATTAAATATTTATGTCTGCTCATGCGACAAGTAAGAGTACCGTTTCAAAAATAAGACAAATAAATTACGATAATAGTTTTGTTAAGTTTTGTTTGAAATATTGAATAATAATTCATTTTCATGACTCAATATACACATTTGGAAGGCTTTCACTTTCTCCATCGGTCGGTCTTAATAGTATTTATTACTATAAAACGTTTCTTAACATGTTTTGTATCGCTAAAAAAATTGCTTGTTTGAATTTGCAGTATTATATTGCCAAGCGTTTGATGAATGAAACAAATAGAACTTCGCAAAATTTGCCAATATCTCATATACTTGCCAAGAAAAATATGTACTTTCAACTAGCGCCAATGCTAAAAATTAAATTGGTTAAGTTAACCTAACGTATGATTTCCTGTTTCAACGGGACCAAAATCATACGCACACCTGTTTAATGCATATAATTGGTGTAATCTGATACCATATCTTAATTTCATTTTTTCTGTTTTAATTTTTCATATATTTAATTTTATAATCAATAACTCAAGATATCATTTGTATTAATATTTTAAGTAATTTCTAGCTGCTTCAGGTGAAAGGTCTTGCGCTGGAAGGCAAATACATATTCACAAAGAATTTGATGGGATATGTAGTTTCATTAAAAAAACCTTAAAGTTGAATTGGGAATCCAAAAAAATAATAATATATAGGGTGTTCCATTTAAGAAAGTTGATTTCTGGTGTAATCGGAAGTACCGGATTATTCAAAATATTACAGTTCCATGGCACACGTCAGCTTTAGTGTGTTGTTAAGTTTTCAGAAGTCAAGGAAATTATAAACTGCGCAGGTTGATACGTGTGTTGATAAATTTTTATTACAACGTATATATAGATTTAGCCCAAAGTATAGGTTGAAATATAGAATCACTTCAAATATAATTATCAACTAAATAATTTACGTTTTCAAAACCTATCGTTCAAGTAGCGAAACCTTTAGTTATAATCCCAAGTTATACGTCCATTGAAACGCATTTATTAGATTACTAATAAGCAGCTTTGCACCATGTGTAAACCAGGTATTTAACCTAGCCAAAGGCGTGCTACCTCACAAATAAATATTCTAAACCTAGGGATACACTTCCTTCTAGTATTTAAACGGTGAATTGCATATCGTTAATTAGACACGCCGCGGTTATTACGCGGCTATTACGTTCTATGATAATAGCACGTTCCAGCAAAAATGTAGGAAGGAGCATGTTGAATAATTATAATGAACGTAGAAATACGATTTTCCTAGATTTAAATATAAATAAAGATATTTTTTGTGCCTTTCTATTGAAGAATAGAAAGAAAAAAAACTTGGAAAGTTATCGTATATCAATATCGCCGTCGGATCTTTAGAAATGGTGTCATGTTTAGGTATATTAAAGTGCCTAACTTCCACATGCGTTACCGTTAGCAGTTTCGCTCCTATACATAATTTTACTAAACGATATGACACACTTTCTACTCTAGCACACATTTTTATTACCATTTTACGACGGTATTGTTCTTTAGTTTATGGGACGTTTGATGGGTTGCCGGTTAATTTGACTACACTCCCTGACATAAAAATATGCATACGTGTGTGCTTGCCCGTCTTGAACTGAATATAGCGTAGGGTTCGTGGGCCGTGATATTTTAATATATTTCCTAAATTATATTATATACCGGGTGCGCCGTTAACGTATCGGCGGAATTTAACGTGGAAACTACAAAAGATGGAAAAATGTGCATAATCTGTAAAATTATTCGCAATTTGCGCAACCGTCTTTTTTATTTTAAATTGATTCCTGTACTTTTTACTAATCATTTTGATAGCCACTCAAATTACCTTTCAACGATATATGGTCGTGCATTACTTTTGAGTATATTGCAAATTTTGTTGAAATGTTGATAGTTGATAAACTCTGACGTTTCAAGATCTAGCCTGAGAACAGTTGTGGTGCTGCAAGTTACTCTTTTGGTGTCAATTTAGGAGGTAACACGTTATATATTCTCTTTGCTGCTTGTCCCTACGATATAGAAGGGGAACCAATAAGAAGGTATTGGGGTATAGAAACAGATGAAGCGTCACATTCGGTGTCGCTGTGCCAGTTGTCTTATATGAGCGTACACCGCCATTCAGAGAAGTTCGGTCGGTTAGTAAAAGACATGAAAAGGTTACAGAAACAAACGAGACTAAAAACAAAATGCAATTTTATTGTATGTACAGGTAAAAAAGACAAAAATAAATAAATAAAAAGTTATTCTGGCCTAATATAACATACTGAACATTATTTTTTTTTTCATCGAAAAAACCTCCTTTGCTGTTAATCACCGCTCGAACTATTCTAGGCATTCTTTCGATAAGTTTTGTTAAAACGGATTGTGGAATATTAATCCATTCATGTTGCAGAATATTCCGTAAATGTTCTCGTGAAGTTGGGGATATTTTTCGGATCCTCCTGTCCAGTTCATCCCACAACAACTCTATTGGGTTCAAATCTGGGCTTTGTGGGGCCATGTCATTACTTTCAGGGTGTGCTGTTCTTCTTGCTCCTTTAGATAGTTCTTACACACTAACGCAGTGTGTTTTGGGTCGTTGTCATGCATGAATGTAAAGTTACGGCCTATTATACGTAATCCTGATGGCACTGCATGATTCTGGAGTATTGCAAAATAATTTTCCTTCCTCATTACACCCTGCACTCTGCATAAATCTCCCGTCGCAGCAAAGGAGAAACATCCCCACGCTAACACAGAACTACGCCCTTGCTTCACTGTAGGCACAATGCAGTTCGGGATCACTTTTCGGTTTTAGATCTTCGGACATAAACTCGTCGATTTTGCCCAAAAACCTCAAACTCTGACTCGTCACTCCAAAGCACGTGTTTCCAATCATCTAACGACCAATCTAGATGAGAACGGGCCTACTGTAGCCGTTTTGCTCTGTTGCCCCGACGTAATAAGGGTTTTCGAATGGCAATGCGTACATGAAGGTCCGCTTGTTGAAGTCGACGTTTTACCGTACTCCCCGAAACTTGTTCTTCACGGCCGCGATTGACTTCGGCTGCTATTTGTGGCGCTGTTAATTTTCTATTGCGTTTGCTTAATAATACAATTCTCAAATCTTCAGCTTTTGTTGTTTTCCTAGGTGCTACAAGACGAACACGATTTTCTATAGTTCCAGTTGTCCGATATCGCTTTATGATATCATTTACTGTTGAACTTCTCATATTTATTTTTTCAGCAATTTTCAGTCCCGAATATCCTTCTTCAAACAACATAATAATGCGTGAACGTTTTTTTACACTGGTAGGCTTGCCACGTGCCATTTTGAAGTAAATTTTCTTAAAACTTTCGCGCAAAAACGACAGATGCACACCAACACACGTGTAATAGTAAAATGAAGCAAATTTCTATCTTTACGCCTGTGATAAATAAACAAGAGTGATACTGCGGTATATTTCCTAAATGTATTGTTCGTTAATAATCCCCAAACGTCCCGTTCCAAAAGATCGGTACTTCCGAGAAATTCTTGGAATGATAATAAAAGGGACTTTATTGTGGTTGTCGCAATATTTCTACTTTACATAATAATTTATGGCTTTAATCCCTTAGAAAAGAGTATATGCTTAATATTTTTCTAATTTTATGTATTAATAATCGTATACAGTGTGATATAATAGATTTTTATTGTATGACCGAACTTCACTGAACGGCAGTGTACATGGTGAACAGCACTAACTACGTTAATCATAACGAGTTCATCGTATTTATTTTATCCATCAACATATTCGATTTCAATTAGTTTCCGGTAGCTGGTCTAATAGCTTGTTATACGAAGAAAGTCAATACCTTATTAATTTGGTAACCTAGATTCGCACTTCAGATCCTAGGATATCATCCAAAGAAGGTCGTGGTAGCAAAATAGCATGGCGCTCAATACCTTTAGCCAAAATTAAATCTTGGAAAATATCATTCATCAAATACGTAAAATTATGAGTCTTACGTATCCATCTCATGCAACGTAGTTCGCTTTGGCATACCAGAATTAACCTAGGAATTACATAAATAACGCTGTATCTATGTTCTTTGTAATTTAATACAAATCTAATGACCTGTTTAAAATATGTACCTACAAATTATTTAATGATAGGTCTAACATGCAAAAGACCCTTAATCACCCGCGGAGCTAAAAAAATTTCACGGCTAATATATTCCATCATCGCCGATTAAATATTAAAATTAATGGATACTTGTCCAAAAAAAAAAGAAGATATCTAATTGAATTCATAATTGGATAGGCTCATTCATCTTTGAGCCTACTGCAACAGCTATTCGCATTCAAAAGGGAATAACAAAATATTTAAGTAGCGGAATTAAAAAGCTCTCTTGCGGAAAGTATGCAAATTTAACGAAGTATCGACTACATGGATAGACATGCATTCGGCGCATGAGCATATTCCCCGCTGTCGTTACAAATGTAAAAATTAACGTGTGCATTGAGCGTATTCGCGTATGCATGAGAAATTTGTAATTGCCCAGCACAAGCGCTTGTTTCTGCGATTACGCATTACGGAAAGTTAAGCATCGATATCAATGTTTGAAATTGTACATCAGGAGCACTGAAAATGACTAATTAATAGTACGTTTCGTATGATATTCAAGAAATCTCCCCAGGATTTAGTAATTTGCAGCTAATAATTAGAAAAAAAGTTGTATTCTTATTTCTTATTTTACAACACAACCCATATGTCGTGCAAATCGTTAGATGTCGGAAACGATTCTGCCATCGTTTAAGTGTTTAGATGTGCCATTTCTAGGAAATTGTGTCTGTTTTTACGTAAAACCAAAGTAGGAGGACCGATAATCCTCTTTAGCGGATCAAGTTATGTTGACAGAGCTGATGTTGCGCCGTTAGTTTTATGGTACTTTTTCAATCCTTTTAGGAAAGCAGACGCAATAATGCTAAAAGAGACCTGTACCGATTGAAAAAAAAGGAAACATTGATTACCAAAGTTGAATCTGAAATTCACGGACTGTGTGTCCGCATTGTTTGCTATAACTTTAAACAAACTTGCGCTACAATTTTTTGACTAAATAGAAATATATTGTGTGCGCGGCGATATTGTGTATATTAAATTTGAAGCAATTTATTTATCGAAGAAATGCGCGGATAGGTCAATTTTATTTTTGAAAAATAATTTTTTTGCTTCAATTTTAAGCATCCTTAGCTTCTGGTTTTCAAATTACTCGTTATTATGGTGTCGTTGACAACTTTTTTAAATGACAACTGCTGATACTGTTTTCAAAACATAGATTTTATTAATATCAAAAGGTCAGAGTAGCTCTGTAGGTCCCCGCATCTTACGTCCCTTTAGTTTTTCTTATGGGGGTACTTAAAATCAAAAGTCTATGTTGATAGGACACAAAACCTAGAAGATTTGAAAATTAGAATTTGATACGAAATTAATCAAATTTGTCATTCGCAGTGTATCATATGAATGTGTTCATAGGTTTGCTTAGTGTCAAGAGGCGGGTGGATGTCATTTCGGACATTTCATTTCTTAAATAACAGCATTAAAAGCATCTTGATGTCCGCGTTGGAACCGCATTGTAATCGCATAAGTTCCCCGAGTGTTGTTATTTAAAAACGTTATCGATGACGTCTTTCCGAAAAACAAATTGTTACAAATTTATTAAATTTATTCCATAATTTTGCCGGGCAGTGTATTTATTTTTATAATAATGCATTCTATAAAACCAGTACAATATAACCATAATATACCCAAGATGCTAAACCTACTTAATAGTCATAACCTCATTTCCAAATTTGAAATTTTCCCCTTTAAGACAGCGTCACAAGCACGGATAGGAGAAAAGAAAGGAAGCCCTCCTTATTGGCTGCAACCTATGAATCATCATTTACAAATTTTCACTACTTACTACGCATAGTACGATAATAGTACGTCATTCCCCATTCATCATGGCTTGTTGGTTACATTCCGTTCAGCTCAACGTGATTCTTTTTTAATTATTCGACCTTAGGGCAGGAGATTGAAAACAAATAGCAAGAGTAACATGCAATGCAAATAAACACAGATTTTAGAAATAATAAGATTTGCATGATACTTTGTTCTCAATAATACACAGTTCATTTGAGTTTCATAAGTAAAAAGTGTAGATTATTTGCTTTTTAATGCTTGCACGATTGCTCCTCCGAACGCAGTAGCCGGTACTTTTATTAGATTAATATTATACATTTTTATTATCGCATTAAAATGCTTCTCTAAATAAATTTAAACGATGGGCTCTACTTCCCGGAAGCAAAAATAGCTGCTCTGTACATCGCAGAAACACTTAACAACAGCAACAATCCGTTTATATCAAACGAATGTAGGTTGTAGAGTTTTGAGGTCTATTGTTCGGCACGAGCATTGTATTATGCAAAACAATATAAATATGCATAATTTGGGCCTGTTTGTTTGTTTAGTCGTTATATGCTAATTGACAATTTTCCTTTGTTTTAGGTAAGTCATGCGACAAGCAAATAAGTTGTTCATGTTAATGCAACGAGGTAATATGTTTGAATAGTACATATTGTGGACAGCTTACATTACCTCTAGAAGAAAAATTATGACTTTATGATCATTGTAAACAATGGCGTATTATAATCTGTAAAAATGGTGCAGTAAATCTTAATAACCTAATTGGAAATAAACTGTGCATGGTTATTGCGGATTTTAAAAATGTAATTAATCAAGATTTAGAATGAATTATTTTTTAGAAAATAATTATTTACAATATATGTAAATAATGTTTTAATAAAGTCGTAATTACCTTACACCAAAGTCGTGATTATACATTGGATGGGCAAATTCTATTAGTAGCATGGTAGCAAACTACTTACTAAAAATATTTACTTTAACTAACAATTAAAAAAGAGAAATGCGAAATGAATTCGTTATTAATGTAATTATTTTAATTCAAGTAACGAATGAACATAATGTCTACGTACATACACGTCGCGCTTGTCTTCTAAATTAAGCTTAAAACATGAGCAAGCTATATCACACGTCCATAAATATTATACACGCACAAAACTACGTAAGCTTCTTAAACGGGAATTTAATCTAGCGTCATAAGCGTGGAGATTATACGGGTACAACGGACATTTGTTCGATCCAATGTTTTGTATGATAAGATTAAAATTAAATTATCCTGGAAGCTGCTAACTGTATACATGCACAGCCGGATGTTTGGAGAGAATACCTCGATTAAATTGATTAGATCGTTTCAGCTGTCCGGCCGATAAAATTTGAAAGGATCTACACTAGACTACAACTGCCTCTTTCGGCCTAGTTTATACTATAGATTGATAGAAATACGTAAAAAAGGAAAGACTTGTAAATTGATGTTGACTAAAACAACACATGGTTATAAGTGTGCTCCTTGTAGTGGAAAAGTTTTAAACAACATTACTTGAATGACAAAACCTCTTTGCCATTATTTTACAATATTTACATGTATATATGTAAATAATCTCTCGTACCTTTCATATTGGATTGGGTGCTTTTTGATCCCCTCATCCTAATAACTCCTCCGTCGCCATTAAAACGCCTCCTTGATTGTCTCCGAAATGTTGGTCTCCAAGCACCTTTTTGATTGGTTCAAAAAGATGGAAATCCCAAGGTGACAAGTTCGAACAGTTAGGAAGAATGTTCTAACGTTTCTCCGTCTAATCTGCCTAATTTTTGCCTCATGGCGTTTGCTGAATGAGACTTGGTATTAACATGGAGAATATCTGTATCAATCATGAGGATAACCGACATGGAGAGCTACCAAAAAAGTTGGTATGACCTTTCCGGGTGACAACCAAGTTTTCACCTTCACTAACGACCTCTCACTGCTCTTTCTCTTCATACTCACCTGCTTTTGCCCTGGAGCGTAATAGTGAATGGAAGTTTCGACACAGGCTGATTCGATTCGAAAACGATGCACTTCGTATTGGAATCGATTCAAGAGACGCTGAGGAAACATCCAATCGATGTCGCTTCTGGTCGTTCGACAACAGACGCGGCTATTGATCGGTGATTTCCCAGAGGGGCTTTGGCCCAGAGAGCTGGCTTTGACTTTTTAACGCCCTCCAGAAAATTTTGGTCATGCAATGGCGCGGTTTCTTGACAAAACTTTTTCTGAACTAGGTCTGTAATCTCTACAAAAATTCGATTGGATCCGCCCCCTTCTTGTCGAAAAATTTAATAATAGGCTGTTGTTCAACGGAGACACGCACATGCTATTGACAAAAACTACTCGGTGTCCTCCATGAGTTAAAGATTCAGTTTAGATTGTACTATTGAATCATTTTACAGGATATCTTGCATGTGGGGGAATCATGCTCTTGTTACAGTTTTTTTTTTTATTAAAATCATTTCACAAATGTGTGTGCTGTAATCTTGCTTCGAACATCGTGTACAATTCCGCGGTAAAGGCAATTTCCACATAATAAGCTTATAGAATGAAATCAGATTTATATTTAAAAAAATCCAGATAATCTCAAATAATAATTAATACGAACAGGTTCACTCTCCAATTAGTGCAGATTAGCGAATGAGTAAAGGAATTAATTCAGGTATTACCTCGCAGAACGTATTAATTATTACACCGGTACTTCGTCTTTAACGATGGTTTGTTTTAAAAATGGATTATAATAAAGTTGACATAATTTACAATATAATCAGCATACGTAGCTGTATATATTCACTTAAATTTTTAATCAAAACTGTTTCCGCGTTATTCCGTAGGTTTATATAAGGCAATTGAATTCTTCCATTATTCTTCCATAATATTGTTAAACATCTAGTATAATGCTATATTCTGAATTTGAAATAATTTTATAGATATTTTTTTTTTCGTAGCTTTCGGAAATTTAGATGAATAACTCGATAAAAATAACTTTTTCGAACGACGAATGACAGAAAAGAAACTAATCTTAAAACTACGACGTCTGCCCATTCTCTCCATGCTACTCTGCATGCCACGTAAAAAAGCCCTCCGTTCTTTCTTGAACTTGAAATTATACATTGTTTGGCAAAAGTGATGTTACAGATAAAAATTTGGGATTGGAAGAATACCAAGTGCAGAGAAGTTATGTTGTCGTTCTCCAAAATGGCTGAAAATTTGTTTGCTGAACAAGACCCTGCGTGGAGAGAAAGACAAGACATAAGGGGAGATTCTAGCTTTATAAGCCGCGCCAGAGTCGATTTTACCTCCGTTAACACTATACAATAGACAGCACTTAGTTTCTAAAATTTCAGTGTAGAGATATAATATTATACTGTATCTTTCAATTCTTCGTTATTTTATTAAACATTAATGCATAATAAATCGGTCTTTGGTTGAAAATGGGGATCGAGGTATCCTCGAAACGGCTGTCCCGGATTAACGAATTAAACTTGTACGGTGCGGGGTGGACCGATACTTTTGTGTTGGTTTTCATTAAATATCCTTAATATATGTAATTAGCGGTTCTCTATAAAATTCGCCCGACGGGAACGCTTGATACTTTAAAGCATTCTGCTGCAAAGTATCACGTTTTTAGCAACCTCATCGAACATTAACCTAACGAAGAAATTCTTGCATTAGCAGGGGTTACGTCGATTTGAAATAATAACATTAACATTGTTTTGAGTAATTTAGCTGGAAATGCAGTTTGCTTATTGTCAGTGAATCATTTACAAGTATTTATATTACTAAAGCATTTTATTAAAGTCAGGAATAACAACTTCCAACTTATCATCCTTTTGATCTGGATCTTATATGTAGCTTTAAAAACTTTACGCGAGCGGAGAATTCAAATAGAAGTCAATTTTAGTACATTCAATCAAATTTGAATCAGCTACGCTCACATGAAATATTTATGAACTTTTACGCACACGTGCTTTTTCCTTTGTTAAGACGGTAACAGAAATCTACTTGTGCATTCCACCAACGTATTTTTAAAATGAATATGTCCAGCGTCTGAATGTGTACGAAGGCGGGCAAAATCTTTCTGTATGCGTAGGAATATTGCATAAGGGTCTTTTTACGCAACTTTCATTTTAAAATGTTTCTATTGGGTATTTCGACAAGAAAATTAAATCACTCACCAGAAAGGTGGGTTTCCTTGTAATATTGTCATAGTTACCTAAAGTTAAGTTGACATGTGTTTACGGATGATACGGTAATTTGAATATATTGAAATAACAGTTGGACGAAATCGAACTAAAAGAAAATGCAGAAAAAACATCTGCTTGAAAAGATAAAATTCTAGAAATTAATAATACCTAAAAAAACCTAGAAAAGGTTGACAAAAATGAGGAAGAGAAATAGTTATTACGTCCTTCGTGAGGATAACGCGACATTAGCCAAGGCGATGTATACAAAGTAAGAATAAAGGGCAAAGGACAATGGTGTGAAATATGGATGAAAATCTAGGAATCAAAAAAGGAAACAGCTTATTGGAAAGACTTAAGCCGGGGATTACATCCAATAAACCCGCCAATCCAAAGAATGTCCAAAAAAAGGTTCTGGGTCACGAACTGTCATGCCCGAACTCCTTCTGGGATAATAGTTCGTTGATTCTGTTGATTTATGGATTGCCAAGGTTTTCGTTGTGGCCCTTCTGTCATATTACGTTGATGTTGTTCGTATCAGAGACTATGTGGCAGACTAGGTTCGACGTTATTGGTCAATGTAGTGCTTGTTGTCAGTTGATTCATTTAAACTAGTCTAAGAATACTCCTACTTCGGTCTCTTCTTGGATTTCTCTGTCTGTCTCATCGCTGACGATCTGTTGATGTGGCTAGAATTTGAAGAATTTTTCGAAGATGATAGAAGTTGAATGTTATCCGTTATCATTTTCAGGGTCAGCAATCCTTATCACGGTACATTAAGAGTATTATATTCTTTTTGAAGAAAATGTTAAAAAATCGTACATAACTTAATGTTATAATTTTAATGTCTAAAGAAGTGCTTTTTTTAATTAACTTCAATTATTGTTCAATCGATAAAGAAAACCAATCGAATTCTTAATAACACCTCCTTTTGAAGGGCTAACCACGCCATCTTCTATAAAAAAGAACGCGCATGCATTTCTTTAGCATACCTGGAAATAACATCGAATTCTATGGATTTACGGGGCATCAATAATTCAAAGATTTTCTTAAGTCTTATACTCCTGTATTATATATTAGGATATACGGCTTCCGCAAATTGGACCCCGTTATATAGTTTCACCGCTACAAACCGGAAGGATAAAACTCGGAAGGTATGAAAGAAAGGAAATAAAAATAAGTTTTCTCCTCTTTCCTTTTGTTTCGCTTCGTTATATGTGGGATCTGCATCACATATACGAAGCAGTGTGAAACTCGTTTTTGCGACGGATAAAAAGTAGGAAGATATTTAAATGCTGAGGAAACGGAGCGTGAAATAAATTCCTGGTTAAAACGAGATAAAGCTGGGAGGATTGCAACCTTGAACAGTGTAAATAATAACGGTTTATGTTGTAAGTCTAATCTAGATTTTATACTGGATTAGCAATTAAACTTTCCCAGAACAGAATTCTAATAATTTGCACTTCTTCCACTCGTACATTATGTAGAAGTACGTGTCTGCACTATATATATATGTATGTAAATGAACTTGTTTCAGGATACATAAAACTTTAGTTGAAGCGAAATCGCTGTTATCTAATTTATTTCTTCTTTAGTAATCTCTGATCACGGAAAGGAATTTTAAGGACATCAAATGTTTTCAAGAGAAAAACAAAGTTGTTGAACATGAAAAATACAAGGTAATCCCTGGTTAGATTTTAGATACTTCTTTCGAAACGACGAGCTTGAGATTTCTTGACGCCATCTAGTGTTGTGCTCGTAAAAGAACTGTTCAAAAACGATAAAATTGATTCCGTTCAGTTTTGTAGGCGTTTTCTAATGGAACGTATGAATATCGTAGGGTTCCATTACGTCAATAAACAAAATCTTTATTCTGGGAAACCCATGCCAAATTCACTAAAGACCACTTCATCTACCTAGGAATGGCACACTACTTTTTACGTATTTTTTCGAAGAAAATGACCGCGCAATTGCAATATACATAAAGATATGCAAAAATGTTTTTTTGAGGCCTTACATTCCATTAAGCAGATAAATGAAAATTGCTGTTATCAGCAAAGTTAGCCAACACTTCAAGGCATATTGCAAGAGTTATGAAAACACCGATGGCTTTGCTGTAGAAGCAAAAATAACTGTAACTGTTAGTTCCCAGAAGAAATTATTGAAAGCCTTATCCATACATCATATTGTTTTTTGGGATGAAGCTACGTTTATGTTAAACGGTTCTGTAAGTAGGCCTCGAGATTCATACATAACATCCATAAATGGCTAATGTATGGTGTGGTATTCATCATTGGACCATTGTTTATACGTGGAATTTAATTTCAATAGAAATAAATGTTATTGCTATTATTATTATTGTTATTATTATACCATTCATATAAAGAAATAGTTCAACAAATTCTATAAAGTCATTAGATTAATTATCTATTTGTACTAATTTTGGTGAACGCACCAAGTATTGGCATCAAACAAATCCGAAAAGGTAAACGGTATTTCTAGATACATTGCAACATTTACCATCCATCTTAGAGCAGGCTGCTATTATTTCGCAAGTACCCAGGGAGTAAATGTGGTAGTAAACGCCTTGTATCTTATGTACTACTAATGTTTATAAGGCACTCACGGTTGGACGTCGACAATTTGCGTCGACGACTTAAGGTTAAGAGTTATTACGGGTATAGGTATGAGGAACTCGCATGAAATGTCAGTGCAGCCTTATTATCTACAAATTGCGCAATAGCGATGACGGCTTGACATTATTATAGGGCCCAAGCATGTTTATATGATAACATCTTAGCCGCTATACTTTGTTGTACGCACACTGTTTGCTTTTCCACTTTCTTTAAATTTGTTAGAAAATTTATACCGACCTGTACAGCTTACACGATTGTATGGTGTTGCTATATACGGACGGTATAGAAAAGTAACTGTCGTTTAAAATACACCGTAATAAAATTGGAACGCAAAGCAGATGCTTTCGTATTTCGCGTTTTAATTAGTTAAGATCTTGAAAAAGGAAGGCGATCTTCATTACTATTAAGCAGCAATTGAGTAGCCTTTGTTGGGCTCTCCCATGTATGATTCTTTGCGATTCATGCTACCAACCCTTTCAGGTTCTATGATGGTTGTCCTTCATTTGTTGTTTCTTTTGCAATTATCACATTTTCTTGTAGGCATAGCTGAATTTTATAATGATAAATTCTAATTTTTGCATATTTTTATAATGCTGTACTATGGCCTTAATTCGTTTGCTATACTGACGCAATTCTTAGTTTATTCTAATAACTGCTACTTTAAACATAATATTTGTAGTATAAAGTACAAAGAGCGTGAATATAAACTCGCTGTGTCCATTCTGAAGCGATATCTCTCATAACACTTCTACGGTCGATCCCAGGAGCCCGGCATTTGCATTTAAACGGAGTTAAGCAATAGAATGGAAAGTGCGACATTTGTGACTACTAATGGAATATAAATACCGATGTTTAGTTTGCAAATTGGAGAGTTTCTTCGATAAAAACGAAGTAGCGATTCTCGAGCTCGGAGTACTTTAAATGCGGGATATTTTTTATTAATTAGGAGCAACCGCCGCAAAATCTCTTCCGTTTGGTCTGGTAGAATTTATTCGTTGTCTTTGTAAGAATTTCCAGTTGCGTGGCTCAGAGTTAGTGCCTATGTCCATCTGAAATATACGTAAACTGGTAAACTTCAATTTTGCGTGTAATCGAAGCGTATATTTTGACTCAACTAATTGAATTAATTGGTACTGCCATCACGGCAAAGTACAATATCATAATTATTATTATTTGTCATGTATTGATTTTTTAAATCAAATTCAGTGTTGCAATGGATCCCAACTCGCCAAAGGATTGGGAAAAATGAAAAGGCTGATAAGATGCTTCTCATTGTTTCAACATTTATTGTAGTCTACTGACTAGCCACTTAAAATAAAAAATTATGTAAGTGGGAGAAGAAATTAAGGGCTTTGTATAGGTGAAATGTACGAAAACATTCAGTTCAGGTCCGCGAAGACATCTTTCCTCATGATGGTCATGTAGCCATAAAATGCCACTTACACAAACTATGAAGAACTGAAGATCAAGTCTACGGTTAATTTTAAAAATAAAGGTGAAGATATACATAATGTTGTAAGAGATAGTTCATTTCCTCATTGATAATTTTGCACGTTTACTAAATTATTTTAAACTCGGTGCGACAACGTGTTCAATTATTTTCGCGCAACGCGGTGGCATTGATTTTCTCCTGGCCCAATAATCGGCAAGATAAAACCGCTAGTTATGGCAAAGGACCTTTCATTATTAATGTCGAACTGAAACAGGCTTTTATTTGCATAAATAGGTAATAAAACACACTAATGCGACCCGATATTCGACGGCGGCTCCCGCTCTCGTAGGGGGAACCTTGCGCAACGATTCTCGCGGATGTATAAATATTTATCGCCACATCTGCAAGGTCGGCACCGTAAGTGAAACGAAATATTCGTTATTTGGATTTCTTAAAGCTTCTCCCTTCTCGGAGAAAGGGATTGAGCAACTCGAGCGTTTCAGTTGCGCCAATCGTTAACGCTGTCAAATGAATGTGTGTATAAATTTAGTGGCCTATAACGTAAACGACGCGACGATCAGATTTATGGTAACGCCGTATGATGTTTTCCTTTCCCGCTAAAGATGTTAATGTCGTCGATGCGCTTTTTGTTAGTAAATTAATAATGAAAGAAACGATTTTAAAATAGTTGTCAGCTCAATGTATTCAAGTTAAGAAACATGGTATTTACAATAATCTGGGTGAAAAATGAACTATCGAAAACAATAATATTAAAAATGCAGCAATGTTTTATCAAAGGCCCTATTTTTAGGCCGAGTTGAGACAATGTTTAAAAATCATCGATTCATTCATTCGTTCGATTTGACTTGGGCGTTCGACACAGTCAGAAGTGATTTTACATCATACAAGAATAATAAATTGACACTACACTATGGTGCCATCAATAGCTGGATAGTATCTTCCTTGGAATTTAGTATTTAACATGGCGTTGGGTTCCCTCTAAAGAAGTGTTTTAGGACCTCTTATGTTCCTTACGTTAATGATCTAAATTTTATAACCAACGGAAAAGTAATCATGTGTGCAGACGAACAAGTATTGTAATAACCAGCGATAACCCTCAAAAATTTGAAAATTTCTGAAAAATATTCTTGCGAGTAAAAAGTTGTTGTACATTCAATAGCATTAAATGCAGACGCAATATTTGCCAATAGTCCTTGTTTTATTATGCTGTCTATCTACCTGTCTACCTCTGTTTGTATTTACCCATCAAGGATAGATTTTTTTTTATTTTATTTTATTTTATTTTATATTCACTAGAATCAGTACCTCACAAAAATAAGAAGCATTTACTGGCTTTACTGGCAAATACCACCCTTACTAAATTCTTTCACTGTACTAAGTATAGAGCGCCTTGTAAACTCGTCTATTGCTTTTAACAATATTCAATTACAAGCGGTCACAGCGGTTCGGTTTTCGGTGCGAATATTGATCAACATCTATCTTGGAATAATCACGTCTGTGATAGGCTAAATAGTAATACTAACTCTTGAATGGACTCATTAACCCGAATTTACTACGCTTTATATTCCATCATAAGCCAGAATATAATAGTCTGGGGTCAATCTTCGGACGTAGTTATGGTTTTCGTGCACAAAAACGGATTCTCAGATTAATTTTTAGTTTGCAGTGGAATGACTCCCGCAGAGAGATATATTGATAGTAACATCGATAATTTATAATAATAATAATGAATTTATAATAAATGCTTATTTCCTAAAAACGGGGATTACCATAATTACGCTACTAGATAATGTGCACATTTGAGGCTGCTCATCTACGAGTGCAGGTTGTCAATTATTCAACGTCTTGCCTCAGGCAATCAAAGATTCTCCTCTACATTAAAGGTTTTCATGAGGAAATTAAAGAATCTCTTATTAATCGAGGCTTTATATGCTTTCCAGGAGATTGAGAATTGTGCACAGATCAGAGATCAGAGAGATTTGTAATATACACAGAAACAACAATAAAATAGCATTACCTACTTAAAATTTTGCTAGGTGTCTACTAAAAGGTCTCAACGTTATAAATATAAGGGTTAAATATCAGGAAATTACGTTTAGTTACCTTAAAACCGCCTAAAACGTTTTACGTCGCCTATTCCGCTGATAAGAAAGCAAATGAAAGGACTTCATATTCTTGATTGCTGAAGTGGTGTAATTCTGTCCAATGTAGAAATAATCATTTCCGCTATGCGACGGGAAACCTGCTACGTTGAATTCAAATTCCGTTTTACAATTCGTTTCTGCTATTTCCGGAAAATTATATAAAACGAGTTACCCTTTATTTAAAATAATTCACTCGAAAATGTGTAATCACGGCTAAGCGTTCAGAACGGTTCGCGCCGCATTTTCTTGCTACCAGACCTACTTTATCTCAGCGTTCATTCGAAAAAGGACTCAAGCTTTCTATTTGTGCTTCCGGTTAAATAGTAAAATTTGTAACTCTACTAGTTAATGTAGACAGAGATTGATACGTTTAAATAACCCTTGATTTGCATTTTGCAATTTTTTTGTGAATTTTTCATATGGTTGCTTCTAATCATTATCCGTATGGATGCAATCCGGCAAAAATAAAAATAAATTGATTTTAGATGTACAAAGAAAAGAAGATATCAGCTACCTAAATATAATTTGGTGAGATGAGAATTCTATTTTTGAAAGGAGCTTAGATCATCGTTCACGCAGTCTGTTGATCCCATAATTCAATAACGTCTTAGCGCAAACCCTTTTCATCAACCTTGTTCGTCGAGTTTATCGAATTATGAAGTACATGTGAAAAAATTAATCAATATTATATTTTCTGGCATACGCGAGTCTTAGGGGAATGCAGACTTTAATCAGATATCAGTAATCCATTATATAGCACCGACAGGCAGCAACCCGAAATATACCCACCGGGATGCTCTATTGTACATCATATTGAATTTCCTATCGCAGAGTTCGGAGAAAGTATTCTGGAACTTAGGATATATAAGAATCAATTCATTTGGAGACTTCTTACATTTCGAAGTTAAAATAAATATTAATGTAAATTCTTCCTAATGGTAAAATGCATTACCATTCTTAAAATTGTCCGGTCAACATTTTTGTTTAAGTCAATTATCTCCTTAGTTTTTGCATATTTTAACGTAATATCTATGTGATCCGTTGTTGCCAACATTGTTTCTGAAAATGATAAAAAAGGAGGAAGAAAAAGACTAAAATTGTAGGAATATGTAATTCATAACAACGATAATTAAATGTTAACGAAGCTATTTAAAAGATATTTTACTGAAAACTACTCCTAAACGTGAATATACACATATTTAGGAACGATCACAATAGGTCCTTTTCAACAAAACGTTCCTACCGAAACTATTAGATTATTTAGTACACAGGAAAATCCAAAATCTAACACTCCAAAGTCGTTTCCGTAACGATACGCTGGGCTACGTTACCTGCATCACGAACAAACAGCTACCGCTTCATAATAATACATAGCATACTATGTAATTAACAAAACATCCCTCGCGACAATAGAATTAAACAATGGCGAAGTAGAAGCTGCACGGGCACAAGGACTGCATCAATCTAAATAGGACGAGCGCTCTTGTCTGCGATATTATTTAACGTCTAAACATGGAAGTCGGTCTGAAATCATAAAGCGCCTGAAATCGAGGCGAAATAGAGGGAATATTAGTTTGTGTTGGTTTCGTTTGTAAAGCTAGAAATATCGAGCGTACAAATTGCAAACGCTGGTAATTGAGTCGTGAAGAGAAGCCAACTGCTCGTTATGCTCAAATTTAAGTTATGCTCCTACGTCCGTAAACTTTCGGCAAACGTACAATGGCCTGAAGATGATATCATTGTGATAAAAAATTAGATTAATGTGAATTTTAAAAAGCATATTACGAAAGTATCCGGATTCATCAAATGCAAGATCACTATGCCAATAAATCATAGATAACTGATGGATTTAACTCTTAAATTGCTAAGCCTGCATTTTTTGAGAAATAATTTTTGTTTGGCAGCTTCACATTTATCAAACTAATATGTCAGAGTGATCCTGTTTCTGGCTCACTTTCAATTCTTCAGGATCTAGTTACTATCTTATACATAGCTTATCTCCAGCCAACAATAATCCCCGGGAAGCGGTAATATTGCTTGTTTTCGTTTCATATTCATCGCGTCGTAAATGTTCGTTTCCAATGCAACATTCCCCTTCAAACAATACCATTTTGTCCTTACAATAATTTCGCAAATTAAATATCCATCGCTAATAAGTCGCCAAATCCGGCAGTAAACATTTTACGATTGTCGATTCCTGCTTATGTCAGTTCGTTAGACCGCAAACTTGTACGGCATATTACAGACTGCAATATGGAATTTCTAAGGAAAAGGCATTTTAGATGATTTTAATGCACAGGAAAAAAAAACGTTGTGCATCGTAATTGGTCGTGAGTTTTAACAAATGCTGTCGGTAATAAAGGAGTGAAGGGAAGTGACGGCTATCTGCCTCTTTAGTTCAAATTGTCGTTGAGTGACGACGTATCCAGCCAAGTGATTAACTTTCCTAGCAAATACAAATCTTGAGGTTAGTTTCTTTTCTATCAATTTTAATTTTTGTTTGTAATCTGTAATTTTGCCGCTGAAAGAATGTTTAAGGGACACTCTCAAATCTACGATCGTGACAATTATTTATTTTATTACAATTTCTCAAAATCATTACATTTAAGCGAAAACCATACATAATGTTTAATAATCAAATCAAAGTCCATTTTTCATATTTTAATTTCACAAAATCTTCGTTTCAGGATACCGCACAGGAAATATCTTGGAGATACCTGTTTATTTACAAGTTCGTGCACTTGTTTATTAGTACTTATGATAAAGAATAACATAAACTTTTCGAAACCGGAATAAATTTGTTTCCAGTACAGCAATCATCGGTATCTTCCGCTGCCAGATACGTATAAAATTTTATAAGACAGCAAACTTTTCCCCGCTGAGCGCCTAACTTTCCCGAAGCAAAATTCCTCTCTATTTGGTTCTTTCTATGCACGACTGCGTAAGAATACGCGTTAAGGAAACAAAAAGTCAAATGAAAATCAATTTTTCCCTTTGGTAATGCGTGGTCGTAAAAATATAAATCGGGATCGGTTGTCGCTCGAAGGGAAAAACTGAAATTGAAATCGGGTCACGCTATATTAACAGAGAGTTGCACAGCCTGATACCCAGATGTAAACCTCCGTATCACAGCGTGCTATTAATAAGTTTTCAATCAGAATGCATTCTCCACGTTACGATTGCCAAGTTTACGCAGTAATTGAATTTTGATTTTTTTTATTTTTATCTAGCATTGAGATTGATGGCAATGGCTAAATTTAAAATTGGAATTACATATCGTTAATAATTCCAGATTTTATCATTGTACATTTAATGATGTTAAATGGGGGGTTATGTGCTTTTTAAATCAGGAATTTATAGATAATCTATGTTAATGAATTTTAGCCAGTTATACAAACAGCAGCACCCCAAGAAAAGATAAAATACATACATGGATAGCTGGATCCTTATGGGTATTCAATTTAGCAAATATGTGCAGCACATTTGAATATGAAACATAATCAAGCCATATTTAAATTGTTTAATCAGGGTGGAACATGAATGGAATATCAAATCGTTGTAATTTAATTTTGCCTGCATTTTGATGCATTTTTTTTTCTTTTTCAGGTAAGTTTCTACTAATTATTTCGATAGTAACAACACATTGAGATGTGGAATAGTTTACTCAAAATCAACAAGTAAGTGTATCTCCTATTTCTATTCTACTTAAACCTACTTCCATGTACATCCAAATACACATTTACGGTATTTTTTGGTTAAATTAGCATAAATAGTAGGAACCTTTACAGAATTACTGGCTGATTTGAAGTCCAAATAACTAATTTCCTTTTTTCAAGTATCTACAAACATTTTCACGCCCTATAGATTTCAGATCCAACTGAAATGAACTGTGGGTCAACGTTTCGTATAAACGAAGAGCAAAAATGCGGAAGGAACTCGCGAAATCTTAATGCTCAAATAAATTGAAATAAATGTATGCTAATTTTATGGAGCCGTTTCCTCTAAGCGTTATTTCAAGGAAATTGCGAATTCCGTTTCTTGCACAGCGTCTGCCCGCGGTACAAAGTCCCGAAGCTAAATTGAATTAAGAGCAAAATGCGAATATAGAATTTACTTTTAAATTGAATGTTTGGATACAGCTTATTAGCATATCTACTTAAGAAAATAAATTTTTTAGCACTAATGACAATATTTTAAATATGATTCCAATGAAATTTTTTTGGAAAGAGAATTATCCATCGATTACCATTTGGAAAATATCTTTTTTCTTATTAAAAGAACTGAGCTACATATGTTAACTATTTATCTCTATTTAGGATATTCCAGTTGTCAACCAAAATTGATTTAGTACTTAGGGATCTAACAGAGAAAGGAATATTGTGGTGGGGACATTAGGTGGAAGGCTAGCCGCATATTGAACATAACGCATCACAGCCTAGCGCAGCCGGTATACGGGATTATATTATGCTAAAGCGCGTATTGAACACAGCAGATGGTCCTTGATTCTATAGCAGCGACGCACTCTGTTCGTTGCAATGAGTAGGCTGGAACTACTAATAAAAACAGTTCGTAAATATATAGTTTATGTACGCGAATTAATTATGAAGACTTCTCGTATTAATTGCGTCGAAGATAAATTGCATTTGTGCTAGTGAACGGGCATATAAAGCATCAATAGTCTCGTTCGCAACTATTTTCATGCTTGCACCATGCTTTTGACTACCTAAATAGACGAGCCACTCCAAGCAGAAGAGCGAGAGTTTCACAATGCACGACCGCAGAAATCAATCATTCGCTCCCGGCAAAGGATTCCACTAAAATAATCATGCTTGCTTGAATTAATTCGAAGGGAACATTGCGCAAATGGTCCTGAAGTAAAAATTATTTACATATACGTTAGCTTTTTTTTTTGTAATTCTGATGTTAAACGAATTCCGTGGAAATTTCTGGACGTTTCTGGTTTAAAAGTTCTTTAATGGGTAGGATACTTCATATTCCATCCAAAGCGATTTTTCTATTTTATCAATTTGCGCAATTCCAATGTAATCGTGGATACGAGTAGAGTGTTAACGTTTGAAGCTATGATAATTCTTTAATAACTAGGATTTTTTGCCGTTCATCTGTGTAGCATTCGATACTACAGATGATGTAGGCATTGAAATAGCTTTCTAATTTGGATCAAAATCGTTTCCTAAATGATCGAGGGATTGAAAGGTAATTGCATATTGCGACTTTTCCACGTTTATCTTGTTCGCGTACTGGGTCAGCTCCTGAACGCTTAACATCTACCATAGAGTGCTTTTAAATGAAGTTAATTTTTTTGATGTTTTATTGAAATTAGAACTAAAATCTCTAAACTAAAATTGTAGTTACACATTTATAGAAGAAACAAAAACTATTTGCCCGAAGTACAATTCTCAAAACATGTCCATTTCAATCTTACCAAATGAAATAATCTCCCTACAAGCTAAATTAAGGACGAAAAGGTTACTTCCGAATAACATTTAATTACAACTTCGGATGAAACGTTTTCCCATAAATTCGAAACATAATTAAAATTTAATTGTGATGACTTTTACCACTCTTATTTAATTTATGTGTTTTGTTTCCCTCGATATAAGTTTTCTTTTGGGACTCATAATTGTGTTTTGAGTATGTTTAAAGTTGCATGTAAACGTTTTAGACCCGCATTCGGGTTGTCAGAAATCTGGAGCCCCGAGATTAAATTTGCGGTCAGAGTCGAGGTACTGAAATTTACGGAATAATCAATCTTTGAAACCTAACATTACAGCGAGAAACCCTTCGGCTACGACAATTTTATACGGAGCTATCTGTCAAGTTTACTGCTTCTATTTACACTGTCGAAACGAAATTAAGGACCGCATTTATTGACCGCCTTGTAGTATATCAATAATCCCCCGATGTTGTACTCGAAGCAATGCGTATTATCGAGAAATCCAGCAAATAAGTTCTTTATTGTTATGCTTTTAATACTTACGTATTTTCCGAAGTAAATAATTAACTACTACTGCTGGTTATTTTGAGTTTTACATTATTATTTTCTACGATTTTGTTTACTCTTTATTAGTAAATAAATGTATTTAGTTGGCGCTGAAGTGATTGCCTATATCTATAATTTTCCATTGCGTTTGTTTACATTTTGGTAAGTGCCAGTTCTACAAGAAAAATCAGAATAATCAAAGTAAAAGCATTTTTTCTTAATTTATCAAAAGAGAAAAAGAGAAAAGTTTGACATATTAGTTGTGATCATTTTAATTATTCAAACCTCAATGGTCCTGTGATAAAAAGGTCTGCTCCTGGCTGCGACAGAGATCGTGTTTGGCGTTCATGTTTTGCCAGGACCCATGGCAGGATACAGCACTATCTAGAGTTACTATTCATATATTAGCGAATATAATAAATTGACTGTGCTTTGCCCTTTTCGGCGAAAAGATAGTAACAAATCCAAAGAACCAAAGACTTTTTCTTTTTGCGTTATTCTTTGTTTCCTGTACTTTTCTTGTTTTTCTGTCTGATTGCATTCGCATCAGGTGTCCGTAATTTCTTTGTTATTTTGTTCATTATCGATTCCTGATCAATCCTTTCCTTAATTGATTCGTTGCAATTGTATGAAATAAACACTCAGCTAAATGTTGGGCAATTGAATCTTTAAATAATCCATGGAGATTACATGAGATTAAATTAATAAATGAGAAAATTGGAATGAAGGTGTACATTTTGCAATGTAATAAATCACGCGCGCGAAGTAAATAATTGCGTTTTTGTATTGTCGATAAGTACCAACTGAAAACCATTAATTTTTGGAGCGATAGATTTATGTGCTAAAAATAAAATTCAAGCTCAACAATTCAATGTTGTTGAAAGGTAAGCTCAAGAGGGTATTTTGTAATCGAACGTACACGACACATATTTTGCTATACAATTATTTTTTGCAGATATAAATGGTATAAATTCCTTTCTTTTCTAATTAGGTAATTGGTTCTTGTTCAATCTCACTCTTAGAGCCTTTTTTTATTTTCATCTCGTTTCTTTTCTAAGATAGATCGCCTTATAAGCGCAACAAATTCACCTATAGCCGAGACAGCTTTAAGCAACGGAAAATTAGATTGCGGTCTGATCGATCAAATGGATATGTGCTCCAGTTCACTGGACTAGATTCTACTTTACTCGGTGCAGAACAGGGATATGTTCTATTACGTTTTCCCTTCTTTAGATAAATAGATTGAATAGTTATGACCAACAGCTTCGGATTTTGTTGTGTATGCATACTAAATTTCTGCTTACTTGTTTCTGCCATCGACATAATATTAAAGATAATTGTACAAAAAGGTAATTTAGATTATACGATAAATGTTAAAAATTATCTTCAGTTGAACACTTATTACGCCAATAAAAATCACTATTAGTGCTATTAATGTTTGTCACTTTCTTGAACTTTAGTTCTGTACATAGGGTGTTCAGTTTAAACTTTGTAACATGCAACTTTTTCGTTTCAAAAGATGCAAGGACGGTTAAATTACAAAACAATTGAGTTTTCTTGTAGTAGATTTCTGGTTCTTTAAATGAAACATCCTGTACGTATTTATCATTTTCGGAGTCTACGAGTTGTTCTCCATCTCAATGCATCATTTTAGAAAAAATATTCCTTTTCACAAGAGGTGATTAAAGGTTTAGCGAACCATGATAACAATGTTTTTGTTTAACAATTATTATTATTATGCTGTGAATTTGTTAAAATTTTGAATTTTTTAGATTAGAATTTTCTATTGTTGCGTTGTTATAATTATTCGCTTCTTAATACAGGAAAGCAAATGAAAGTATTTGGTTACTAAAACGCTACATTCAGATGTAGAGTTACTCGTAGATTCTGAACATGTAAAAACATGCAAGGTGTTTGCTTGTATTAACTTGTTCTTCCTAATCATTTTCTGCTTTTAAGATAAGTAAAAATATCTTGGAATTCAAAAACTCTCTACTTTATAGTTAAAATAATAAAGTTGAGAATATTGAGCATATAACCGTGATCCTCCTGTATAGGGAAATACGTTAATATGATTTCACTCCGATATGGTAAATTTCTGTTTGATCCCCGCTTTTAACCGAGAATACAGTAAATCATGTTTTGAATAGATAGCGGATGAAGGGTATTGTAATACAGCTCGTAGCTAATGGAATAATTTCGGCTGCATAATCGTACCTAAAGCTACTAGCGTCCATAAATATAAATTAAATCGCGGAAGCTATATTCAAATTTTATTTAAAAAAGAATTTGGCACACAACAAACAACTAAGAGTCCAATGACTTGTACAGCAGCAATATTTTTGTACTTTTGTACGAAGGATTTAATGGAATACTAATTTAAAATTACCAATTTCCAAGCTGCATGTATCAGTCTTGGGGTTGTACGTTTTGTGAATAGGAAGTACCTTTTGAAACCAAAATCCTGGTTGTATTTTTTTTCGTTATTAAGAGGAGCTTATTTTGTTATTGTGGCGGGGTGGTAAAAGCACACAACATTTTGGAAGGAGAAGCTTTTGCTATGTAGGCTAAACGGTTTCTAAAGAAAATGTTATTGTTAAATCAATAGTTTTTGGAAAAATCATAAATAAATCCTCTTTGGCAATATTTTGCAGATAGCATCCTTTGCCTAACATTCCTCTTATTCTCCGTAATCACTCTCCTTGAATAACCACATCTATTTTTAAATTCATTACAACAATTACAAACTTGTGAACGAGGTAGACAATTGCAATGTACTCAAAATGTTGAAGTAATGAAGTCATAAGGTAACCACTAAACCATAATAACAACACTCAAGTGTAGGCTTCCACGACCGTTGTCCACTGTAGAGTGATTTTCTGAGTGTTGCCGTGTGGTTAAGTTTGGCAGCATTCAGAAGATTATTATGTATTTAAATGATCTATTAGTTGAGTTTAGTTTCCTTTTTGAAAACGTCCTAACCTTGTCGCAGAAGTTTAACTTTCAAGTATTTCTTTAAGATGGAAGAACTACATAAATTACAATAACTGCAGATTACGGCAAATAAATCGGGTTAATTAATAAACTACGCATACGATTGATTTAATTCTATTTTAATAATCTGGTAGGAAATGTACTATCTGCACTTAAGTTAATGCAACATCAACCATCAATCAGTCAAGGCTGCATCATGTGATCGAAAGACACTTATTTTTTTATGCGTCTATTTCTGAAATTGGAGAATAGGTAACCGCAACTGATTCCGCGTTTAAATCAAATGCTTTCTACCATTTGTACGTATAATGCTCATATTTTGTTTTCTGTAAATCTAATAAATAGAAAAGAAACTATGTAAAAGAAAGCGCTCCTGCATAATTTATTTTTAAATAAGAATAAGAGAAGGAATAAAGGTTGAGGAGGAAGTAAAATTAGAATCTAGTTTACTTCCTAATGCAGAGCAATTAATTTTGCACGACTAAGGGACATCATCCCTTACATAAATTCTACGACGAATTGAGGCCATTCTATTTTTCTTCTCGGAGAAAGACGCACCGAAACATCAACTTTAACTTCATTTTATCGCAGCCCGGGAACCATTGGCCACGTAAGTGTTTTTCCGAGTTCTGGAGCAAGAATTAGTCGCTGAGGAGCATGTCTGGATTGTAGAGTGAATGATTTATTTTGCTATCTACGGACTTTCCCCTTTAATTATTGTTGGGGGAAAGTTATTTAAAACAAGAAAGGGCTAATCGTATCAACCTAAGCAGTGATTAATTGATGACATTTGTATTAGTGGAATTATTTTAAATAATCTACTACGACATTTAACACTTTCTATGATGCGTATTATAATTAATAATGTACGAAACACAATAATATGCATCAAACCTATTTAATGCTAGTGATTTGGCAACAGCATAATTATCAATTATTATAGATAAAGTTAATTTGAGGTCTCGTAAAGCTCCAATATTACTCATTTTACTGACCTTATAAACCAAGATTTTAGAACTCGGGAAGACCAAATTTCCTGTGTACGCTTTCGTGTATATTTTTCGTTATTACCGTTCTGTAAGTGCACCTTATCTGGGACAAAAGCTATTCGTTTCTTGTACAATGTTTACTCCTTAGATTTCTGTTGAGGACGGGCCGGAAGTATACATTTAACGGCCTGGCTTCTAGTGATCGTTAAGTCTTGAGGAGAGAAACAATTTGTACCGTTTTAGCGACAGAGGATTCTTTTGAAATGTGTCACCAAAAATAAATAGTTTTCCTAGAAGTTTACCCATCGGTACGGCCTTTAGTTTATTGCCGTATTTTATTTACTTCAAATGTTCCTTATATGAGAGTGATCAGTGGTTCTGAATTATAACATTTTGTTTATTACTGATATTACACAGAATACACACCATAAACAATAGGAACCCTCCGGGTATTATTGGGTTTAAAGGTATACAATAAAACCATGCCAACAAACAATAAATGCAAATGCTTATATTATATTTAGCGCCCTTATTTACCGGTTTTCTCTTTGTTTTTTATTCTACGTTTTATGTTATTCCTGAGCCCACGGTACCACTTAGGGGATTCAGTTTTATAAGGTACGAATAGAGATAAAGTAAACGCGTAATACAACCCTCCTGCTGGCATATTCTGCTGTCGCCTCATGTATTAAATTATTATTTCCATATTTTCACATATCGGGTTAGTCGCGGAAATCCCTTTGTAAACCATATTACGTAGAGGCATAACGAATAACGCATAGGCACAAAGCAAGTATTATGCGGTGCATGGGGGTTATCGGCGTTTTACAGGGCGGACGGTGGCGCCTCAAATCTTGAGGGCTGTCTGCAGATAAACTTTGCTTCGTATCGTCACGTCATATGCTTTATGTCGCTTTTGAATGTTTGAAATATTCCGTTCTTTCTTTATGCTGAGAAAAGGGGGTGTGTCCGATAAATGCATGTGTGTGTTGAAGTTTTAAGAAACCGGGAAGGTTAATGACGTGGGAATTTGAATAAACGTAACGAAGTCGGTGATGCGAACTTAATTTAATATTAATGAAGATATGTGTTTTTTCTATAATAGTAGATTAAAGTTAGTAGAAAACGTAGTCATCGCAAATCTAACTTCCGAGAAGTTCAAGACGTTCATGAACATTCTACGTATGATGCTTCTAACGCTAATAAAGTTGGAAAACGAATGGAGATAAATTATTCAAGAGTATGACGTTTTCTACGAATGCAACTTCACCTGTATCGCTCTCAAATGAAAATGGGTTTTAAATTTAAAGAACAAGATGGGGAGATTGCGTCACTTTCGATTTGCAAAACAAAATCTTTTGAACGAGTAAGCCGAATTTTAAATTAAGTGGGGGTGTTACAATTACAAGATATAGACAGAGAATACTACAAATATGAATAGTTAGCGTCAAATTTTCTACATACGTACATAATCCAGTCCTCTTGGCACTCTTTTGGGAGTCGGAGTTTCCTCAACCTGACTTTTGTAGAATCTCAAAATTTAGCAACGTTGAGGCAATTTCAAACTGTGAATTTTCTTTTGATATATACTAAAGCACTCCAAACGTTCCCAATTTCTAAAGAACGGTGGACTACAAAGTGGTTCCATCGGCCGAGAAAACGATAGCGACTGTTTCTTCGGATAGTCTCGAAGTTTAATCAACTATTTTGAAAAAGGAAAAACAATAACGGGGGCACCATTACTTGAGAAGCTGAAGGCAGAAATTGAAGAAAATCGATTCCAATCGAGTAAAGAGAATGTTTTGCTCTAGCAAGATCAAGAATTCAGCTTCGTTAGAGTCCAACCTCCAAGGACAGAGATTTTCATCAAATGAAAAGTCTCTCATGTTTAAACGCCTGTTTTGCAGAACAAGATACCAACCGCTAATTATCGTAAAGAACTCTCAGTTTTCTTTTTATTAAATCCTCAAAAATACATATATTATCAGACTAATCTGATTTTGGACCAATTCATTGAACAAAATTAGTGTTTTTGGATTACTTATTAAAAAGCGGCGAATTGTTCAATAAACTAAAGGCCCAAATAACAGTGTCGATTACAATACGCCACATTTTATTACAATTTGAAGATAATTTCTTCTCTGTAAGCGCAACCATTTGTCCTGATGAAAACAGGTTTCAGATATCCGACCGGTTAAAGTTAATAACTTAACGCACCCGGCTTTACGCTACAAATAACGTATGCGGTTTATCAATCATGCAATTAGTTTAACATTTAAATCAGGTAACGTATATATCGCGTTGAAAATACGTTTATATCTCATAATGACATATTGTTAAAAATCAAACATAGGTCACAATTAGATTATTTCTACTTCGTTCGATATCGTACCCGGGATAGTTACAGATGTGACCGGTAAACTTTCGGGACCATCTGCTTGTTTGACGGTGCCAATTCTTTTAACTTACTTAGTTTTTAGCACTTGTTCCGCTAAAAATAAAGCTTTTAGAAAAGTTTACAAACGTTACAGTGTGTACACTTCCAGTAAAGGAAATTGCTTTTAATATGATTATTGTTGAACTACTAAGTAATAGAAGTGTCTCCTTCCATTCACTGCATTATTTTAAATTTACGCTGACAGTAAATCGCGCAACGAAATTTAAAAAATAACACTCGCTTTTCTTCGTCTTGGAGGTCTTGAAGCATTTTCAGGTTCGAGTTGTAAAATACCGATTTTCTTCCAAATAACTCCTACTAAGACCGTAATAATATTAAAGTTAATTGAGTGAAAAACTTCCTCAATACAAGGTGATATCTTTAAGCTCTCTTTAAGCAACGTTTTAATCGAGTTTCCTCTTGTAATGGCACCAAGTTAAGGTAAGATTTATCGACTTTGACTTTTCTAATCACGGAATTTTTATAATTTAAGCATATTAAATCTGATTCGCTTTGATTCTCTAAATTAAGATAGGCCATTTAAAATTGTAATTTTAATTATAAGTAACTAACCGATACACTATTCTATCAAATTACAAGAATGATCGCTGTATGGGCAAATTTCTGTACGTTTCCAAAGGTTAGGAAAAACACCGGATTTCACGATTCATGATTATTTATAAGGACAAGAATTTGCGACAAAATATTGACTTTAATCTGCGGTAGGGTGGTTACTAATTACCAAAGCGTACTGCTTAGATTTTAAAGCATAGCATATTGTAAAATTTTACGCAGTACGAGGTTATGAAAAAAAATAAATTCTGAATAGCAAGAACTTGGCGCCCATTCTCTGCAATTAACACCAAGGGAGCCTGGAAATAAAACGGGAATCGAATACCTTTGTGTTGTTCGTTATAGCGCCATTCACGCTGCACGCACAGAAACGGATTGTAAGCGCGCGTTGCATTGTTATGCGATGGATTGAGATATTTCACTCAAGCATTGTGTACCGTGAATTTCTTATAAAATAGTTTATTTAATACCGTTCATGTTTCGCTATCGTAGATACCTTAAAGAGTCCCGGCGATTGTGTAAAAGTCGCTCATTACGTGATTTCGTACGGATCACCGGTTCGGCATGCTTCAGTTTCCCGCGGCGAATCGGAGAAATGCCATTGGAAAAGAAAACTGGTATTGTGCGAGTCGCATGGTTACTCCGTTGGTTATAAAGCTTTGAGGTTGTTGTAGTTGCCGTTGTACAATATATATATATATATATATATATATATATATATATATATATATTAGTCTAATGAAATCCTTAATTAACGGAAACAAAAGTACGCACATAAATATCTTAGTTAGCATTAATTATATCTGTCTAAGTATCTTGTCTTAAAACTTAAATTAAAAGATTATATTCGAAAACTAAGAGGTGGTCAGAAAGAAAATGAATTACAAAATATAGGCATAAAGATAAGAATACTTTCACAGACACGAGATGCAAAGACCACCACGCAAGCGTTAAAAACAATATTTAATCGGGTAATCCACAGACGCACACCGATGCTTCCAGCTTCTTAGTCTTTCGTCAGTGCACGACACTGTTAAGCTTAACAAACACTGTATTTTCTCGAATATAAGAGAATGAAAGATTCTATCAAGAGAAGGGATAGATCCCATCAGACAAATGTTCTCTCAATAATAAAAAATCATATGCTTGAAATTATAAGTGCGTTCATTTGACGACAAGTAAGCTCTGAAATAAGTTACAAGTTCGTTTTAGGGACATATAAAAGCTGCCCCGTCATTTAGAAAGCTGCAAGTTCCATGATGCTGCGTGAACCTACAGCTTCGAAGATCGCATAAAAATTATCCAAACTTATTACGAAAATGCGCCTACTGTTACGTTCGTGTTATTTTTGTTCGAAATTTAGTCTAATTGCAAAATTTCAGCGGACTGGTTATATCACAATAGACCATTACGAGAACGTAATATTCGTTCAGTTGAAAATACCGTTAGGGTGAATGAACATGTAAGTTCAAAGTTCTGAATTGGACATCGGTCACAGCAATTGAGCATTCCAAAGTCGTCCCTGCAACGAATTATGAGAAAAGATCTTCTTCTCCATCCATACAAGACTCAATTGATCCAAGAGCTGAAGCCTACCAACCATCAAAATTTTTATGGTCTCTTCTTTTTTAAAATTTAGGTTTTTGAGTTGAAACCGCGTCGTAATGGATTAAGTCTAGCGACGTTTCGCTCTCAGCTGTATGGAACTACTTCTGGGCTGCTGCATGTTACATCGTTGCCGCCAAAAGAATGATTGTGATCGTTCAGGGAAGGGCTTTTAGAGGGGAATTGAAGGATTCGTGTACTACAATTATATTTTCTGCTTACGACTCTTTATAATTTATAATCAATCTTTTATGAAACGCTAAGCGATCTGGTAAGCATTCTCTGATATACCACGTTATTTTATTCTAATTTTGTAAATCGCAGCTTTATTTTATGCGGAAATTAAACAAAGATTTACACGAGCCTGAATTATTATACAAACACATAAATTACATTCAAATTAATATGACATTGAACCACATAGATTGTTTACTCAAATTTCAAATTATCGGCAATGTGCGGGTATAATGGATTATATTCCCAGACTGGCAGGGCAATTTAAATTTAATTTATGACGTTTGCAGGTTAGATACCAGAGAACATTAATTACATGTACTTGATTACATAAAAATATTGGAACCGGTATTAGTTTCATAGAATATTTTCAATACATTGTACAAATGTACAATGGGCTAAATAATTTGGCTTTGAGGTTTCCCGGTTATGAACTTATCCAAAATCCGTTTTTTTTATGTGGTTTTACTTATACCAAATCCCCGTTTATTTCCTGAAACACATTATGTAGGAGAATGGTATGAGAAGTATTTTGAGGCAGACGGCGTTTTGTACTATTCTTCAGTCGAATCGGTCAAAATTTCGAAAAGATTCATCGAGTAGTTGTTTTGGAAGCTGTTGAAAGTGAGCAAGTTTATGTATTTGTGGAATCACGGAAAGAGAAGAATACTGGTCAGTGATTCAATTTCACTATTTGGATGAAGAAACGTGTGCAGAAATTAGTTGGATGCTGGATGCAGTTTATAGAGACCATGCACCTATGAGTACAGACACTGGTTTAATGAATTTAAACGTGGCCGAACATCGGTCTTTGATGAGGAGCGATCGGGTCGTCCTGGAGAGTTGACTAGGAACGATATGCTTAATAAAGTTCATGACATAGCGTTAGCGCATCTGCAGATGATTGGCCAAAAATGGAATCAAAGCAATGTTTGGACATGTTTAAGCTCGACTGTAGATACATCAGTACACGTCAGAAATCAAAAGTCAATCGATAAAATGTGACTTTCGGTGCACCAAAAAAGGCGAAAACAATTCCAACAGCCGGAAAAGTTATGATAGCGACTTTTTGGGAATCGCAAGGCATAATCTTAATTGGATATTTGGAGACGGCAGACACAATCACAGTACTTTGATGATTTATTGGACCGCCTCGATGCTAAACTTTCTCCACTTTTAATATTGCCTTTTAGAGACCGATTTTTATTTAATTCTTCAGAAAATTTAGTTCCAACCGCGCTATAAGATAGGGAAATCTTTAGCAGTTATTAATAAATAGTTGTCATCCATATAGTTCGCATGCAAGCGACGAGTACTTAACAGTATTTCAATGTGATGCTTCAATTAAACATTTTATGCTTCAAAGTTTAAAATAATAAAAAATAAAAGAGACCGCGTTCCTCGAGCTCCTGTTTATTTCCCGGTATTTACATAAAATCAAAATCCTCTCGGAAAAAAAGCGATAAGAAGTAATTACTTTTAAGCGCCTATTAAGTTTATTAAAGCGTGACATAATCGGCACTTCATCAAGAAAAAAGGAATTATTAGTTGATTTTTTACCAGCTAACGGCACAAACGGCTTTTCATTATTGCGTGACCTGAATATTGATATCGTCCTATTTTATACTCTGGCGGACCTAAACATTGGATAAAAGTATAATGCGGTGAATATATAATAAAGCAAAAATTTCATAAAAACGAGTACCCCGGAAAACCGGATCGATAAAATTCATTAAGAAACCTTTCGCATTTGTGCCAACGCAGTGAGCTGACACTGGATCCGAAAAGCCGCGTGCATCAGGTACTTGGTAGTATAAGGAAAGACTAGAATTTCTAGAAAAATGAACTTCGTTCTGATGCCAACGCGTCCCGTGCCATACCGCTGAAAGGAATACAAAGATAAGTTATCGTTGAGCATCGGAATTTTCGCGATGTAGCCAGCCACTGGCGTACGTGGAATACAACGTAAATGAGCTGCATTCGTGGATGAGTGTACTTTTTGTTCTTCGGAGAAGAGGTGTTGATCCTCTCACTCCGGTAGTTTTCGCATATAGAGTAGCTGTTGTGACAATTCGTGCATATAAACATAAAAGCATACATGGCAACTTAGGTATTTTACTGAAATGCTAAATTCTGTCGGATTAATCTACAGGAGCATATCGAAGAATGGCATGCCAACACGTTAAGCCATAGAAACACCGCAAATACAATATTGCGCGATGTAATAATGGTCGACATGGAAACACTAAGTTAATGAGGACAGATTAGCTTCGTCTAACACCGAAACTAATTACCGGCCAGTCGGAAGTGACCCAAACGCTATAGTTGAATACTGCACTGCTAGCAACGCGGCATTTTTTTTTTACCTAAATATCAGAAAATCAGCAAAAAGAAGGATTTTTATAGTTAGTTTCTAAAAGGCGTATCTACAAAGTTATTTATTTCGAATAAATACATTTATTAAAGCTGCGGTTATACTTTTTTCTTCTTTCGCAGTTGATTGTTTCCACTTGGTGTATACATACACTTCCGGCCATAAGAGTTTACCCACCTTCATAATTGCTGATTTTTCAAATATACTGTATGTTATCCTTATAAAAGTATTTGTATTATTAAACTGTAAGTACGTGATAGATTATAGTTGCTGTGTAATGTTCTGTGTTACGTAATGAGCCGACTGGCATTATGATATTGGAAATGACCCTTTTCTGCGGTTTAGATCCATTCAGGTAGACGGACTAGATAAAGGGCAGTTTCTGGGAAATTTTTGTTGCCACTGTCATAAAATATGATAACAGACGACACAGGCACTTCAATATAATGACAAATTAAGTTTACATTCAGCTTTCCCTTTGCAAGCAGCGAATAGTGAAGAGTTTGCGCAAAGTGTTTTAAAACAGCCAGTAAAATTAAAGTAATGTCGGCAAGAAAAGAATTATCAACAGAAACGCACGTTCAAATAGTGACATATCACAACATCGGTAAAAGTAACCGAGAAATTGCTACATTATTGAAATTAAACCGTAGAACCGTGGATTATAATGTGAAAAAGTATCAAGCAAGTGGCAGTGTATCGAATAAACGGCGACCCGGACGGCCAAAAATAACAACACCAGCAGAAGATCGTGCTATGGTAATGACAAGCAAGCGAAATAGACGAAAAACAGCGCCAGAAATTGCTGCCTAAGTGAATATTTCGCGTCCAAAACCAGTTAGTGTCACCACAGTGAAAAGGTGTTTGCGCGAAGCTGGTTTGTATGGAAGGATTGCTATGCGGAAACCGTTATTACGCAAAGCAAACAAAGCTAAACATGGGCAAGAGAACACAAAGACTGGAAGAAGTACTCTGGACCGACGAATCTAACTTTTGGTTCAAACAGAAGGACATTTGTTCGTAGATCGAAAGGGGAACGAGCACTTTAATCCTGTGTTATACCAACAATAAAACATGGAGGAGGATCAGTTATGATTTGGGGTTGTTTTGGGGGTGCCTCTGTGGGAGATTTGGTCAAAATAGGTGGTATCCTGAGAAAAGAAGGCTATAGGGAGATTTTGGAGAGGAATGCTATCCCATCTGGAACACGATTAATCGGTGAGAACTTCGTGTTCCAGCACGATAATAGTCGGAAACACACTGCCAACATATGCCGTGAGTATTTAGAACAGCTGGAGCACAGAAACCAAATTATTGTTATGAAATGGCCACTCCAAAGTTCAGATTTCAATCAGATCGAGCTTTTGTGGGAGAAACTCGATCGACAGATTCGAAAATCTGCTCCACATCGGCAACAGTACTTTGGACGCAACTACAGGATACATGGAGGAAAATAGAGCCACTAACACTAGCGAAGCTGTTAGAAAGAATGCCGAAACTGTGTGCAGCAGTAATAAAAGCGAATCCCAAATTTAAGTAAATTTATGATTATCATTCTTAGAAAATTGACAAGCATATTGTTTTTATAACTGTTAAAGTACGTTGTATAAGCACAAAATAAAGGTTTATTTTATAATTAGTATTTCACTTGTTTTTGTAGTATTTTAAGGGTGGGTAAACACTAATGGCCGGTAGTGTACATACGTAACAGAATGTAACACAGAAAACGCCGTACTTGTTCGATGAGAAACAATACGCAACAGACAAGTTAACATGACGGAACATTTTATGATTAGAAAAAAGTAAGATGAAATGAAGATTATTTGGATCTACTTTAAGGGCATAAAGGAATATATTGAAGAGAACAGGTTCAAAACATAAAAAGATTTCCACAATATCATGGGCATGTTTCTCTTGGTTTGTATCTGAGTGTTGTGCGGAGTATGATAAACAACCCGAAACATGCATGCAATCTAGTTACGAGAGGTGATGGTGTGGATATAGATATTAAATGTTAAATGTTGTGTCTTATGGTATATAAATTGCTCTGGTTCTGCTTGAAATTAAGCTTCAATGCAATATTACATATCATTATTGTTTTAAGAATATTTATAAATACATTTGCAATCAATGGCCTTTACATCGTTTTAAGAACGATAATTCCCAATAACATCCCTTTTCCAAATATCGATTTCGTCGCAAGAAATGAATCTTATGAAAGAACTTACAGATATGCCCGAAGTAAAATTGAAACTGTCAGAAATGTGATAATTGATTTCGAATTTCCAATCGCACTGGGGCAAGCTTTTTACAACCTTCGCTTATCGAATATTTGAACGCAGCATTGCAGCTACATTAATCTAGATTAAATCTAAAATTGGATGATATGCAGGAAAGAATCGCAACAGAATTATTATTGGTAAACCCATGAAATCTCGATTAGTGACGATAAATACTATTGTATTGTGTGGTGTATCTGGTTACGTAAACACTAGGAAAAGGTGATAGGTTAATAATTGCTTTTTTTGTGAACGTTGTGACATTCCGGTGTATATTAAAGTTTCACCGGAAAAACTTTTGGAAAGTAAGCATTCGTGTCGTGAATTCATAGATAAGAAAGGAAGCTTTATAGGACACGGAATCATCGAATAAGTATTAAAAACACATATACCATCCGTATCTGGCGTCGAATCCATTCGGGGAGCCATAATACTTAAAAAAATATTTAAAACGCATTAGAATACCGTTATGTTTGGAACCACTTCAAGACTAAAACTTCGTTAATTACGGTTCTTTACAGCGAACGCATGCGCTCTAACATTCGGTAAATGAAATCAACCCTGCGGACGCAGTCTGTTTCTGCCGTAAGTAACCGTTTCCCGAAGAGTCTCCTCCGTTAGAAACGCAATAGGCAGTCGACAGTCGACCGTGCTCTGTGGGGGTTGTAACGCTTTGACCTGCTCGCAGCGTTACGATGCACTTCTAGTGTGCCACTCTCGTGCACATGTCATTATATAAGAGAACTTGCCGTTCACCGGTTTTCTTCGAAGGACAATAAAATTTTACGGTGCATCATGTTAATGACTATATCCGCTTAAAACGACCGTGATTATTCGTATTTTTGTTGTTCTTATTGTATTTAAATGTGAATGAACGTAGGGGTTCCGAGTACTCGAAAATGACCACCGGCTAACATTAAGTTAGGTAATGTAATTGTCTCAGTAAAAATTGAATACACCAATTAGTGTTGCGTTTCGAATATTGTTCCATTAAAGCTTGATTATGTTTGTTACAAAAATACTTCAGATTTGTTAAAATTCGATTACTTTACACCGTGTGAAGAGTTTGAGTACACATTTCATGCTGAAATAATTTATAAATAAAAGCTAATTATTGCAATTTCAGTAACTAGCTTTATTACATCCTGTTGAATGTTTTGTTTAATTAATGCAGGTACTATACAGTATTAATAGTTCTATGATATCGTAATTAATAAAATTATCATAGTGCACTTGAAAGTCTGTAAAGGCAATGCTTTCTAACATGAAAAGTAATATTTTTTTAACGACTATGAACCATGTAAACCTTCCTTTTGTGTCATTTTTATCGTCGTCTGAAAAGTTAGGACAACTGTGAACTTAATGAGATAACTTAATTTAAAGTGAATTTGAAAAGGTCTGGATGGTTTCCACAACGCAAATATTAGTTTATCTATTTCAATCTCTTCCAGAACCTATCTAGTTAATATCATAATAAAATTTCCGAGTTGTTGAGATCCTTCTAGGTTTCTCATTTGTTCAAAAAAAAAAAAAAATTCTGAGAAATAGAGCCAAGCGAATATCAAATAAATCTGGAGATATGCGTCGAACATTTAACTAATTGCAAACTATATATTTCCAAAAACACTTTAACTTTGAGTCTTTTGATATGGCCAAATTTTTCTCAAAAATTCTATCTGCATGGTGATAAAGTAAATCCAATGAAAGAACACTTAAAATCAATCTATTGAAAGAACAAAATTTCCTTAATTTGCCGGTATCTGATACCTAATCGAATATTTCGTCAATTTTTTTCCAAGAGGATTTTTTTTAAACACGTTACACACAGATTTAGCTTTACCAACAGATGACGTATCTAGAATTCAAGGATATGATCCAAATCAACTGCTTATCCGATAAGCTCGATGCTATTAGTCTTTCTGTCGCGCAACTGTCACCAGATTTTCTATAAAGGAGATTTAAATTTAAATTGGTTTTCCGTCGCTCGTATGATAATCATAAAAACCCTGAGCTTTATTTTTTTGCAATACATTGATCAAATATTAATTCTAATTTAAGATGAAAGCTGTACGTCTTCCAAGTGTAGTTATTAATAAACTTCCGCGGATGCGTCGCGTTGAATTAATTTATCCGGAATTTTGGGTGAATGTAAAATCTACAATGTTGATGCTCGTCAGCTAGCTATTTAGAGAACATTGTGGTATATTTATGAATAATCTAGGAACAGGGTTATTAAAAAGCATCTCTGTAAATAATTAAATATCTTGTGAAATTTTGGTGGGCGAAAACATACTTCCTATGGCCAAATTCACTCGTTTCCGAATTACTAAAAAATCATAAAGTCGACTATTTATTAACATAACATACTATAAAAGAATAAGCTTAAGTTAAAGTAAACGTTTGTCAAATTTTTCCGAAAAATTGAATACCACTCTACTTTCTTTCAAGGGTCTGTCCAAAGAATCCATAATGTACAAGGTACACCATTTGAAATAACCAACACATCAAGAAATACTTCAATTATTGTTAGAGTCGAACACTATAAAGATAGGCCGACAGAAGCTAGCGGTTTTAGAAGAAGTAGGTTGATTTCTAATTTTTTACGATTATATTTCTGTGGTCACTGGAAGTGGCGTTAACTTTCTTATTTAACATAGAACGTCCTGTATATTTTGATGTTTTTCCAAAAGAATATGGAGGTAAATACAAATCATATTTTAGCTTAAGAAGTAGGCAATAAAGGTTTTGATAATCTGTTTTTGTTGTAGAGGGATACTTTTGGATCATACAAATAACTTAGAGCTGTAAAAAGCACGATATTGAAATTTGCGCAATTTCCAAGAACTAATAGGGAGAAGTTGGATATGAAAATGTACCACCTGTTAATTTATTTAAAATTTTCATCAAATCTCTTCTTGACTTAATATTGTACTCATTTCCATACTAAAATTAAGGCATTTGTTGCATTAAACAGCTGCAATTTTCAATAATACAGTAGTAAAAATCAATTCAAGTTAATTAGTATAAACCGAAGTAGAGACCTTCTTGATTGTGCATTCCATTATATGAAAGCATTCGGCTTACGGTAATTATTTTCTGGAATTTGCAATGTTGAAAGAGGTAATGTGAAGAAAAATATTCAGACGAATGATTAATTACATTGAAAACTTTATTACAAGCAAATTTTCTTCCTGATTAATTTTTTAATTAAAATCTCAAACATATATATAGAGAACCTTTCACCAAAAATATTCAAATGAGCCAGTTGAGGTTTGTAATTATCTACCTTATAATGCATAATTTTATTTCTAGAAAGGTTGAAATGTAAGTAATTTGCATAGATAGCTGCAATTCAAATCCATCATATTGTTGCAAGTCATGAAATAATTACCCCAATTTACGGTAACTGCTATACACTTACTTTCTCCGTCATTATTTCCTAATCAGCAATTTACTACGCTATCATTGTGTCTGTTCCAACCTTTACATTTATAAATTATATTTTGAACGTAATAAATCTGAAAGTACGTAATAGCTCTAGTAATCAATTTTCCTTCTGCAGAATTTATTAATTAACATTTTTAAACAGAATTGTTCCAGAGCAATCTCAATCACGACCTCATTTCGCAACTTCGTAATTTATGATTACATCACAAAATCTTTTCGCATTAGCTTGAAAATTGTTTAAACTAATTTGAATCCATCTTAACAATACCAAAATCAAGTTATTTAATAATCCTTGGTTTGTATGAACAGTATGTGGACGAGTAAAGTAGAGAATGTGATGTGATCATTCTATTCACTATTCGTACATCACATAATTTAGCATTATCGTTGATTAATGAAAAACGCGATTCCCCATAATGGTTGGACGATGCAGCAGTCATCGCCTAATACTATTTAGTGCTGCTCTAATCCCATGAATTTCAGACAATTGCATTCGAAAGCTTTTTGGCCTAACAAACCGCTCCCGAACAGCTTGCAATAATGCAATGAATTTTAATAGGGCTGCGTGTATGTTTTCTGCCATAAACTTGTCTCCTGATAGTGATCATCTATTTCGACAAAACTACGAAATCCGCAATTCGCAATTCTTTCACTATGTGATGTCCAACGTCCATTGTTGTTCAAATATAGGATAGGGGGAAACAAACCAAACTCCATGAGTATGTTATACACGTGAAAATAATGGAAGAAACTCATATTTTCTCATATGTTTTTTTATAGTTATAGCGTAATTACAAATTAATAAAATTTAATTTTTTCTAATCATAACGTCTCTGAGGAATAACTCAATCAGATGCTATTTTAGCACTAGGCGAACAATTCAGTGTCGCACAGTTTGTTGACAACTCTGATAAATACATTTTTGCCAGGATTTCTCTGATGTGACTTTTGACGACAACCAGGTGTACCATTCCCATTACAAAAAACCATAAACAAATACCATATTTGCATAAATAAATGCAGGTCATTTTCTAACAAAACAATTTGCAAACAAATTATGTTTGGAAAATAAAACTTAATTTGAGAAAAAAGAATACTTGTTTCTATGATACGGTGGAAGACTGCCTCCGTATTAGCACATGTTTCAATGATTTTTTTTCTTAATGTATGTACATTCATATGTCCTACCAGAATAACTAAATTCGTTGCTACAAATACAACATCGAGTTAGTATTTAAATCAGCTAGACCTTCTCTACGTTGTAAGAAATTTGCATATTGGGATGTTAGTTTGTACTACGGCAGTATACTCGTGAATTTTCTAGTCCATAAATCACAGTTGTGAAATGAATATTTATACAACGGTTACCAACATCCAAAAGGTAAATTTGCGTCAGCTTAGTTCTAGATTGTTTAGCGTGCATATAGACACATGTAAAATTGTATATGCTAGTGTAAGGGAAAAGGTATTATTTTAAGGCATAATATTTATGCAAGCTGGAATTGACGCTACTGTAAAATCATCATTAGTACTCAATCATTTGTTTAATCCCTACTTTAAAATAGATAAAAATTAAAGTTATTTGAAAAAGTCTGTGAGTTGTCAAATGCATCTTATCCAACGCTTTTCATTATAAAATCGAAAACTGGAAACTCTAGTTTAGTAAATAGACATTATTTAGCATTCCATTTTACCAACTTTAGAAAAACTATTGTAAAATATGTTGTTTGTTCGAGTGAATATTCAAGAATGAACTACTTCAATGTAAAGTATATGCTAGTTGTTCTATAAAATTAGTTTTTCCTAAGTACCTAAGTTTTGCCGTTTACTTAAGTTATATGCAGCAGCGCTTCGCTTGAAGAACTTTTTACAATTTGCTATTTATTTATTTTAGCTTGGAGGTAGTTATTGTTTCTGTATTACGTTTGTTCTCTAAACAACCAGCTGGATGTTAAATAAAATTTCCGCTTTTCAACAAATCTAAAAATTTTCTTTTGATTAACTTTTGCCGTTTGTAGATTAATTTAATACATTTAAATGTATTGTATAAAGAGCCGGAAGCTAAGATTTTCTGATATATTTCGATCGATAAGCAACGAACCAGATACTTACCATGTTATTTTAATTATTGTTACGTCCTGCGGCCAGCAGCCTCTTCAGGTCTGAGGGCGATTGAAAATATCTGGGGCAGACCTGAATTAATTGCAGCCGTTTTACAAGGTTGGCAAGTTACTACTGAGAAGTATGTATACGACTTTCATGCCAGGATTCCAGAGCGACTTATCTACTCTCTCCTTTGACTCTTCTTTGACTCTCTTTTGACTCTCCTTTGACCACAAAATCTTGAATCGATAGTTTAAAAAGGTCAGTAAAGATGTTACTGCTGTCAACGACTTGTTTAAACTCATTGGAATGTGCTATTTAAAGTCAACTAATATATAAGTTTCTGACAAAGCTGCTTCTTTTTCATCCCTTCATTCCACCTTTTTCTGGATACACTTTGAATTATCTTCTTCTCTCAGAAAGCAGGTTTATGGTTGGCACCAACCAATTTTTGTCCCTATTTATCCCCAATTTGAACACCAATGTTCTTACACGCAATATGATTTGACATTCGAACGCTTTTACGTGAACACTTCGCCTCAAAAAATGAAAAGAATATTAACATTGGCAGTATGCTATTCCACTAGCGACTCTCCGCCAGTACATAATTAGAGCGTTTGTTAAAATGAGGCTACGATAAAAATCTAAATTACCGGAATATATAGTTGCCTGCTTGAATGAGACACGCAAATAGTGCTCCATAAAAAGAAATTTTAATTCGCTAATTAGCATGCGTTTTATCCGTACGCTTTATTTTAAGGCTTGGCACATCGATTTTCTTACATATCCTTGACACGAAAACCATAATATAATCCGAGCAGACTTCTTGTAGGTACCGTGTAGATGTTTTAAATGTATAATGCGTTTCCCCACATGTCGTGCCTTGCCACCATTGTAAAATGAACTAAATATAATATTCAATTCGTCGTTCAACCCTGGCTGTCATTGTTAAAGAATACATCCTCCAGCTTTTGTAATCGATTTGTATGCTATCAGCTATTTCTATTATATTTGTTTATATTTTTATTTTTTACCAAAGTAAGATTCCGGAATTTTCATTTAACTGGATAGTATATATTTTTAGCAGACCTTAAACAAGTGAATTTTTCCAATTTTCAATAGCATCAGATCTTTAAGAGCTTTAAGCATACAGGATGTCCAGCATTGAACACCGAATTCTACTAAATTCAAACTCTAGTAACGTCATTTTTATGAATAATACATATATTTAATTGAAAGTAAAAGAGATATTTTCATTTAAACGCGAGTCCTGTACTTGAGTATTGCGTCCAAATGTTTCTGGTGTTAGTACAGTTTGATTGCCATTGCAACAGTAAACAAAGCACACTGACGATTTTAGACTGTTATTCTAAATTTTTGAGCCTGAAATTTATATTATATTGATTTATTTCTAGATTTAAAAAAAAACAATAAAACAATACTTAATAATACACAGGCTGTGCCATTTAAAATAAGAAAGTGTTAGGTTCGCTACTTGTCGATCATCCTGTACATATCAAAATATTTTCGAATGGTATTCTACTCAATGATATACACTACCCGACAAAAACATAGACGCGGTATCGTTTTTATTTAGGAAATAGCGTTTATAGACTTTATATAAAATGTAGATGAGGGCTATTAATACTTGTTATGTAAATAGTCCATTTATAGATATTTCTGGGTATTTATTGCTTTATGAGGGGTAATTGAGATCTTCCCAGATCAAAATAGGAATTTTAAATGCGACAAAAATTTACACCCTGTGCATTTATCACATTAATATAAGCAAAAATGTTTTAATTTGATACTTCTCCTTATATGCAGTGGTTGTGCTGGTAAAGTGTACAGATTTCACCACGAGAAATTATATTTTATAAAGTGTTTACAATATGGGTAGAAAAAAACAATTATCCTTGATAGAAAGGGGTACAGTTCTAGCCTGGCACCAGGATCGTGTTAGTAAGAAGGAAATTGCTCGTCGGTTGCGAAGAAGCGATCATTGCGTTAGAAATTTCCTAAAAGATCCGGAAAATTACGGCAAATCAAAAGGCCAGGAGCGACCGAAAGCTGTAAGTGAGCGGGATAAACGCATGATATTGCGGAGTGCATCCAATTCTTCTGCGTCTACGAGAGTTATTGCAGAACAGGCGGGAGTACCAACGCACGTACGTAATGTTCAAAGGATTTTAAAGGCGTCACCGATAATATCACGGAAGAAAATGCTGAGAAAACCGCTACTTTCGGCGAAACACAAAGAAGCGAGGTTGAGATTTGCTGAAGAACACGTATCCTGGAAGAAACAATGAGAAAAAGTTATATTTTACGATGAGAAACATTTTAATTTGGACGGACCGGATGGGTACTCGCATTATTATCATGATCTGAGAAAGGAACCAAAAGTGAAAATGACCAGACAATTAGGGGGTGGATCTGTGATGATATGGGTAGCGATTGGATTTCGCGATAAAAGTGGGATAGTGTTTTGCACAAACAAAATAACATCTGTGACGTATAAAGACTTATTGCGTGACAATCTTCTACGTTTTGGAAACCAATGGGCCGGGCGCAATTTGGTTTTTCAGCAAGATAACGCGCCAATTCATAAAGTAAAAACCATTACTGAATGGTTTAAAGGGAAAAAGATTAAAACTTTACAGTGGCCGGCACGGTCACCAGACTTAAACATTATTGAAAACATGTGGGGTGAATTGGCACGTCGTGTTTATGGCGGAGGCCGTCAATATTTCACGGTACAGGAACTGAAAACTTCAATAGTGACTGAATGGCAGAATATCCCTCAAAATTATGTGTTAAATTTATATAAATCTCTTAATAACAGACTATTGGAAGTGATTAAGAACAATGGAAGATCTACGCATTACCGATCACTCATTTGTTGATTTTTGTTTCACATTTGCAACAGAGCGTCTAAATTTTTGTCGCAGAAATTGTTTATACATCGGAGTAATAATTTATTATTTAGTTCATATATTACTGGAGGAGATATTTTTAAGTTTATTTTACTTTTACGAATAAAAACTTAATTAGATATCTTGCTAGTTTCGCAAAGAAATGTTGTAACCCTTAAAATATCTTACCGCGTCTAAGTTCTTGTCGGGGAGCGTATGTGTAGAAATTTTAGCTTGGTACTATAGACACAATTTTACAATTTCAGAAGGTTGGGACACCTGTTTACGTCAAATATATCAGCGTAAGAACGTTGTGTTTGGCGACATTGGCTGTAGTAATGCTCATACATTTCACCAAATACGATTTTAATTACAGTTAAATGACCAGTAGTTAATTACGGACACATATACGGAGATTGTGTATATGCAGTCTTGCTTCTTAGCTCGATTTGTAGCTTGGTTTTACTTCTAGGATTGGGCAACTTAGAGTTGTTTTGCCTTAATCTAACTTTAGGGATTGTTTAGCAGAAATAACACGTATCTCCTGTGCATTTAATTAATTATTACTGTACATACAGTTTCTATTGACTATTTTTTTATCTGTAAAAACAGAAATTCTGAACTATAAAATTTGCATTACAAGAGCTAACGTTTCAAGTGGAAATTATTTGAAAATAGTCTGAGAGACATTTAGACCCCTAAAAGTTTGCATATTACCGAAGCGGAAGGTCAAAATATCCAAGCAATTTAATAATATTCCCGCGGATGAAGTTCATGAACTTATTTTCCCAGGAAGTAATTCAGATTCCTATCAGAGCAGCTATGTCGTCGGTTATTGTTGTGCATCAGTTACCAGTTGCAAACTCTTCAAGTTGCTCTGTATTACAACACCGCCAAGTTAAACTTTTCGTATATATAATAATACCAATTGAAAGCTCTATTAATGAAATTGTGTTACTTGAAATTGTGTTGCTGAGCTGTTTATTAGAATCAACTTCGGCGCAGCTCATAAAAATTCACTTAACAGTTTATACTCGTTTAGATAAACTTCTCACCCCATGGGTTTGCTCTGAACATCTGCTCTTACGATTATTATCATTTACTTTTAGCGGTTTCCTTTAACGCTAGCAATATTTCAAGTACTTATTTCTTTTTACGCGAAGTTACATTGTGAATAATTTGTTTAAATCTACGGAAAAAATCACGCCCTCCCTGTTTTATTTCGGGCCATAATTGACGGTAACTTTCCCTCGAGTGTTTTGGTGTGTTTTATTCATGCTTGATTACCTTGGTATCTCTGAAAACATTCTCTGTTTTTATTGCCTAGTTCGTAGGCATTAAATCCAGTTTACTCCTCGTTTACTTTCTGTTCCCGATAGAAATAGGCGTGCTTTTCTCCGATGAATTCTCGGAAAAAAATATATGTCAACCATTATGGTTTTCTGAAATCCTACCGGGTCGTAAACGTAAGCCATGGACATTAATATTTTTTGATTGTTGTTTGAATTGGTGAACGGAAAAAGATACGGCAACAAGTAAAATTTGTTGAGCTCCAATGCTTTCCTTTAAAACATTTATACCGACCCCAGGAACCGCACGTTATCGATATTTCGCAAGCAGTGTCCATATTGTTAATGGAGTTATTGTTAACCCGCCTATTTCTAACCTATTTCTTATTCAGAACTTCGAGAATACAACTTCCTTGATAATGCCTTTATTTAAATCTATATGTAAATGTGAAATGAATTTTCTGAAAATTGTATATTTGGTACATATTTCCAAAGATTGTTGGCAAAAGTTTGCTTACTAATGTAGCTTTTGATTTTATACGGATGTTTTTAGGAGAACGCCTATAGGGACCGGTGCAAAAGAAAAGTGGAATTTTTTGTTTCCAAAGAGATTCGATTGAAGCTTTTTAGCAGTTTTTCGGCATTACTATGTTATTTCTAATCAATGCATTTTACGCCTAATAGTCGATAAGCTTTATAAGAGAAACTCTAAATGCATGAATGATTACTATTATTTTAAGGTAATTTAAATAATATCAAAATTGAAAGGTTTCGCATTTACATATGGAGACCATTAATTATCCTTAATACAATTGAAATTGGGCTTACGTACAGATAAGAGCAGGTGCAAACTGATGAAAATTAACGGTAATACCTATTCGTTTCTCTTCAGACACGTCATGCCGGTTGACTGTTTCTAAGTTTAAGCACAGCTGGTTTGTTTTTCGAAAAGTTTTAAGTTCCGTATATTCACGGTTGTAGTGAAAGAATGTTAAATGTTTATTTAAAAATCTTTCCAACCAACGATGATGCCGTGAAAGGGCGCTCACAATGCCCTGTTGAAATATCTACCAAGCAAATGGTCAATAATAACGCGTGCGGAGCATCCTACACGAATAATTAGGCAGCGCGATTGGTGCCGCATTTGCTCACTGTGGGGCAAAATCGGAATCTAGTGTCCAGACAAAGGTGTCTGGACATGAATGAGCGCAACCCAAAAGAGTTTCTAAGACTTGGATTTATCACTACGCGCCATACAAAACAGTGGATGCCACCTACTGAATGTTCTGCGAAGACCGCAAAACAATACTTTCAACCGGGCAAATCATGCTTATTGTTTTTTGGGACTCGTAAGGTATTATTTTTATCGACCATTTGAGAAAAGGAAAAACGATCACAGGCAAATTTTGTTGCATTATGGGCCAGAAACGCTCACATTTGGCCACCACGGCAATATGCCGTCGCAATAGCGAAATTGTCGAAATTCACTAGGGAACCTACTCATTTCAGAGTTGTAGGTATAGCTATGACACTTCGCAGTTACGCTAGACGGTAAACTGTAGCCTTGCGGGCTGGAATAAAGAATAAAGTTAGACGCTGTTAGGTTTTTCTGTAATTTATTAATCATTCTCTACACTTAGTGCATTTTAATTGATACATTTAAACTATCGAAAGAGTATTAAGTTGATTTCTCGAAATTTTCAAATCAAATCATTGGAGACTGACAAATTATTTTTACTACGTTCTAATAAGCACTAAAATTGACTATATACCTATTAAATTCGTCTATTATAGCAGTTAATTAACTTTCAGCTTACTGGCGCTGTTAATTTAAACGAACAGCATAATTTTTCTGGTGAGAAATTACCAGATGATCTAAAAACCAAATATTTATAACAATTAAACCTTACAAAAAGTAATTAATCATATACGCCACGAAGTTTTATAATTAATCGGTCGTTACTAAGCCCGTTTCGTACACTAACATTTGCACTCACGAATTATGCCAGGTTAGGTATATAATCGCCTTTTAAATACTCCTGTAAACCCGCATATACGCCTGTACACTACGATCCTGTCTTATCGATTTTACATTTAATATCAATTAAGGCGACGGTGATAAGACGTGAATTTCTCAAGTTCCTTCAAGAATTACGGCTAAGGATATTAATATACAAAGATACGGTGGATACTTTAACGACCCTCCTTCGTTCCCTTAGATCACGTAATTGCAGCGTGTGATATTAAGCTTTCCGTTACGGATGATATCGATACAGGTAGAATGATATTAATGCATGTCGGTTTATTTGCGCTCGAGATAACCGACAGTACATCTCACATTCCAAGATATAAGTTATTTAAATGGTAACGGTATGATGCTGAGATTACCTTTTGGATTGTAGTTCTCAAGTCTGGTCGTAGTCGTATTACGATTATTACAACCATTATATGAAAATTTACAAGCGAATTGTGCACGCGAATTTTGGCAAATTTCAATATATCGAACAGGGCAATAGTTCCCGATTCTTCGATTCGTTAGCGCTAATATGTGCATCGACCTATATTTCTTATTGTTTTTTTTATTCTACAAAATAGAAGGTTTCTTCGTTTTTCCATGCATTTTTTCAGCAATTCCCATTTCATACGAGCTTCTCGCCAGCTCCTACTGGTTCATTTTTAAATTAATTTGTGAGTTATGTAATAATAAATCCGGATTGTACGCACGGTGTTCGAGGGCACTCTTAAATATGTCGCTGGATGGCGTTGAATCCTCATACTATGCGTCGAATTTTCATCTTCCACGAAATTCTTTGCGCTAAAAGTTCAGCTGCGCTTTTTTATAAAATCGGTTCCTCCTGATTAAATTGAAATTTCGTCGACGACAATACGTTGCGCAACCGAACGTCGAGCCTCCTTCTTACTCATCGTGAAAACTACGCTCGCGATGGAGGTGGTGGAAGGTCTTACACCGCATCCTACGACCATTCTTTAGAGACCTTTGCTTAGTCATAGGAAGTAAACGTCGGCTTATGTTTGATTTAATCATTGAAAGTATGTAACTTGCAAGATTATAGATTTGTCTAGTAGAACATTCAAATATTGAACATATTTACAGACGTAGAGTCTGAAATAACCCACATTCCACTTCCGTTTTGTCTAGACATACCCGCATATCTATTTTATGGTGTGGTTAATACGAATTTGTTCATATTTATAAGAATTAAACACGCGAAAAATCTTGGGGAATCTGGTCTTACACCACACTGTGTTACGGGAAATAAAATCTCGTTCAAGAATCATCGGGACACTTTTCATATTGCCCCGGGTATGGTTCAAATTTCGTAAAGCAAAATTTCCATATTCATACCAGAATTTGAGTTAATTTTACCATTCTCTGTGGGCGCATTTCTTTCGACAATGTAACCGCATACGGTGAGGCGACAGCTGCTCGCGCAAAACGTGCTTTTGCTGTATGTGTAGCTTTGTCAGTAAATTAAATTTGAAGGGTATCACGCAAAAAAGCATCCTCTTTGGTGAAATTTAATCATAGATATATGAACTTCGTTGTACATACATATACGTATAATATTTAAATGAAGACATCTGCTTTGCGGTGGCTATATATTTTATGAGCTTTTATTTTAAAGGGTAATTTTCAGAAAACTCATTAATTAAAAAAGAACCGGAAGTTTTACAGTCAAAGGGTTTGAAATATTTTTATTTCGTTTAGTAAATAGGTATATTTTAACTTATCAAATTAACAAAATGACATCCGTCAAGAAAAAGAATTCTAACCGTTCCCCATAATTTGAATAATAAAAGCAGTTGTTCCATTTCTAACTGTACCCCCTAGTTAGCATATTTGTTTATTTAATTTATCCAAGTAGCTTTTAATATAATGTTTCTCGTGAAACGACCTCGTTTAATCGCAAATGTAAACCTACCATCCAAATTTTATTTGAAAACTATTTTTTTACGATGAGTACATCGTTTATTTTCGTGGCCCTATAATTTAGCATCTGGACAGTATCCAATTTTTATCCCCTAAGCTGCGAAATCGTTTGTCATGATTTCGGCGTGACACCTTTTTTTTATTTTGCGCTTTTCCGTCCCTTCTTCACAAACCCTTCACATAATGCATTAAACAAAATTCGAAATACGGTTGTATTTAACGTCGGTTCTATAGTGTTTACGCCTTGTCCTTGTAAATTTATGGATGTTATTTAATTATGAAGGGAGATTTTTGTATATTAGTCCACCTTGTTATTAAGAAAAGAAGTTCAATAGTATATACGAGGGTAGTCAGGAAAGTTTCCAGTTATTAAGCTGCTTGCATCTCTTTCGTCCGTCCAAATAGTAGTTGGCGTCTTGTTACGCAAAATAAGTAGTTACAGCCTTTTCGTTCGATGTAAATCGTTGTCCTTCGAGTGATTTTTTCATTTATCCTGTTTATGGAACATATGTCTTATACTCGTGTGCACTAATAGTTATTCTTTGTCTAATTCGGTGGCTACACTCTTAAATGCTGAACAGGACACAATTTGTAAAATTGGATGGCTACACATTTAAGGCATTGCATCTGGGACCATTATTTTTCAGTCTGTATATCAGCGATATATCCACTTGCTTCAGAAATCTTCCTTGTCTCTTTCTCCTCTCAATATCCTGACGATCTAAAGATATTGAAACCTATTCAGTCTATTATGAATCATGTAGGGCTGCAGCAGGGCCTAAACAAATTACGTGAGTATTGCCCCGAAAGCAAACTCTTAGTAAAAAAATCTTCGTACATTTCGGATAGGAATATCTTCTAAAATTAAGGATCTGAGTGGCTCCTCAATCGCTGGATCATTTACGTCAACTTCGTCTTTTTCACCAGACTTAGTGACTTGGTGAGTGATCCCTCTGGAGTTTGGATAGTCCAACTCCATTTCTGAGAGCTGTATTCCTGTTAATCTTGTGCAATCGCAGAGCATATGGACAGCAGTCTCTTCTTTCGTCTGTCAGAAGCTTGTAGAATTGTGTTTGCGTCATACAATTACCTGTTTTACAAACGACGTAACTATTTCAAATGGGGAACGAGAATGCCAGCTAACAATATCGGTTAGTATTGCTAACTGTTCCCAAAATATTTGTTTTTATGTAACCACCACCATGGAAGTAGTCACATATGTTCAAAATAGCAAAAGTGGACACATTAAAAAATAATGCAAGCCAACATACAGTACATTGCTCAATATTTTAGCCACTAAGAAGTTGAATTTGTCACTTGCCACTCTATTTCGGCGAATTTTAGTGTATTGGTACTTGGAATATATTGTCTTTTGGAGCACGCTCGCATTGATTCATAGCACTTCAACTCCGTAACATTTGCTGCCGATCGTACTTGCACCTTCAAGAGCTCACTGATCCCCGGTGGCAGCCAGCTTCCATCACGTACGAACTTGTCTTACAAGGGTGAATTCCCAGTTCGAAAGTTTAAAAAAGTTTCAAACTTTGTATCTCTGGCGAGGGTGCCGCATTAAACGTTTTTTATTTGCCTTCCTCGAGATGGGAAGGGTCCACCATTAATGATCTTCTGTCATAAGTAAATTCTTTCGGAAGCTTATAAAATATTAAATAAGAAGGAAATAAGAATTTTTCTGCGTTCCTGGGGTGCTTTAATTTTTAATGTTCGGCCTCTGAAGAAAGGAAATTTATACTGGTGTCAATAATGTACGGATTAATTATTGCGCTCTTTGCTATTTGATCCTTTTTTAACGTGTGGTGACGGTCGAGCGGAATATATAAGCTAATAGACCGCATTGTATGTTTGCAATTATTGCGCCAATTGTAATTCGAAAAGTGCATAAAACGAGAACTTCTTCCTCTGTCGTTTTTGTAAAAATGTGGTTATAAATTACTTTATTACTTTATTTCTTATGTACTCTTCTTATAATTTCATATTGTGGAACATAAAGACACACAAGGAGGAGGGAGTATGGAAGAATAAACTTTTAATCAATATATAGGTGTCCTATTAGAAAACATAAGTTAGGTTCACTTTGGAATTATGGAACACGCTTGGGGGTGTCTATAACTTTCATTAGAAAGTATTTTTTCATCATATCTAAAATCATATCGATTTTAGATATGCTGCCATAACTAAAACTGTTCAAATCAGCTAACGGCTGTGCTCTACCGACGCTTAAAATGACGTTGCAGCGGCTTATATAGCTGAGACCTCCCTTTCTATTACCTTCTCCCTATCCTGGCGGTTATATTCGATAAACATATCTCTCGCTAAACGAGAACACACAAAATCTGGAATCACTGTTATACAAATCAAGTTACAGGTGATTTCATTTTAACAATAATAAACATTTGTTATAAAAAAGCGTATCGTAAGTAATTGTTGATGCTACGGATGACAGATGAGCGAAGGAATTTTAAAGCTGTGGCAGAAAATAAACCTTTCCAATTGCAATTTTCATTATATCGGGTCATATGAAAAAACGCCGGGTTTGTAAAAGTGGAACGCTGGAATAAGGAGGGCGTATTTAGAATCAAAAATAATTGTTTTCTGTAATTTACTGATCGTTCGTTATTTTCTAATTTATCAATTGGATACTGATCTTTTTAAATTCCATTAGACTATCTTTCGTTAAATAAGTACTTTGCGCGTTGTAGAACGAATAAACCTCAAATTTATTCATACGAACACAGTGTCGTTGGTGTCAACTACGTGTAATATACGGCCGATCTCGTAAAGTTTTCACTCGAAGTTTGCAAAGTTTAATTAAAAAATAGTTGAGAGGGCGTTATAAAATAATGGCACTTTATTTAGTGCAAGTTTATATGACGAAGACAACACAAAGACCTACTAAAATCGTGCCGTTTCATTGCACCTCTTTACCGAACGATTTTGGAAATTTCACGTTTTATTTTACGCCGCGGGTGTCAGACAATAGGAAAGAGATGAATCTGTGCGAAAGATTTCGTGTAGACACAAAGTTAAAACGTTAAATACAGACGTAGTCGCAGTAAAACGAGCACGTTTATAATCAACAGGTGTTGTACAGGCCGTTTCGAGCCGACAGCAGCGTTACGTAGGGAGTCAACCGATGATGGCTAGTTATAGGATGATATAAGCGATGTTAATTGAAATGGGACTTTCGTCAATAACTCATTTACCAGCAATATAACCTTTGTAACTGATTTTAATTTAACTCTTCATGTAAATTTTAATAACGTAGTGACGGCACAGTATTAGAAAAGCAACATGACACGCTCGGAAGCTGTTTTATCGGCTAGCAACCTGTGTGTAAGGTGTAAACGCGATAGATCATCTAATGAATTTAATTACTGAATTACAGAACGTATTACAAAGCATCTACACAATTTGATTTTTCTATATCAACTTGGCTAAATTTAGTTTAACCTAGATTCAGGTAGGATACAAGAGAGCGTCCTTGGAATAAAAGAAATCGATTTCTATTTTGTATTAATTAACTTTTGGTGTTGCCAACAGTTAAATGCATTTCGTGTAACACTAAGGGCGGTGCCAACTTTGTTATTTTAACTAGAACTCGCTGTATAATTCGCGTTCTGGTGAATTGATGCCCTATCCACCATATTCACCAGATTTGGTACCTTGCCACTTCTTTCTTTTTACAACCTTGAAAAAATGGCTTGGGGGAACGCTGTTCACGTCAAATGAAGAAGTCATTGCCGAGAAAAAGGTCTATTTTGCAAGAGTTCGACAAATCCTATTATTTGGGTGGAGTAAGAAAGGGAATTCATATTGAGAAATATATTTACCAAATGCAAAACAATTGCATCGTTTTCCTTAACGTAGGTATTTATCATACCGTCCTCATGTATGGTATCATTGGAAAAACATAAAAAATGGAGAAAGCGTTCTATTTAAGATAAGAAAGTTGGCATCGCTTCTGGTGGTACCGAATATATAATTGAACTGCCGGAAGTTAGTTTACAAATGATAGAAATCGACCTGTTTCTTCTAGAACCTCTAGTTGGTAGTAATACTTTAGAGCCTGACTGTATAATTATGCTGCATCATCTGCAGTTAGAAATCGTTAGTATTTTAGGACAATTTTACAAGGTGTCTCATCTCACTTACACACTGGAAGTAAATCTTTGACTAGCTGCTATCCGATTTTCGTGTACTTAAATTTTCGTATGTACCAGGTACATTGGCAGGTAATCGATTGAGATCATTAAAACCTTCGCGCGTTACGAGAACTTTTTCCGAATATTCTCGCTCTTCCGTCTCTACAAGAAAATAATTTCGATAAGTCCCTCTCGCACCATCGAAAAAATGCTAGCTTGCGTCTGTCAGCCGACGGATCCCGGAATCTTCCGCCGGTCACCTATTCCATTAGGCGCACCCCCTCTGAAATTTAATCACAAAGGTGCAATACCTAAACCGGGACGGACGTTGCGTATACCTGTAATAACAGACGAACCGAAGCAACAACTCAGCAACCGTAATAATCATAGCTCAAGCAGTAATAGCGATAGTAACAGTAGCAGAAGTAATAAGAGTGAGAAACGAAAAATCCTAAACGGTAGTGATAAGAAACGTTCGCATCATCATCAGCAAATACGCGAGGCGCAAAAGTGTAGCGTATCGGTAAATAAGAGTGCTTCTGCTTCCACACCAGCGTCAACAACATTAGCGAGCTCCGAAGGCAGCAATAGAAAAGAAGAGGAACGTCGTCAACATCAAGTCGGTGTTAAGGGAACGGAGGAAGCGGAACGCGAGGAAATTACGTTGGATTTGAAGGAATCGCCCGGCACTAATCTAAAAAGCGCCGATAAGAGACCTATTCGAAAATTAAATGACTTTGAGAAGGTATGATATCTTTCCCTTTGTAATGCTCGAGTTCTATTTTGAATTTTGTAAGAAATTGATTACGGCTTATATAAAAATGTTGTAGCAATAAGATTATACAATGTTCATTGATTTGACTTAATTTTAAAATTTTACGAAAGTTTTATTGTGCCCATCTAAGCACTTCGTATCTGCACTGTCAACAAAATTATATTTTATTTAAAAAAACGCGATTAGCGTTAAACTTAAGCTAATTCAATTAATATTCCCGTTATTGTTTTTGGGTTTGTTATAGAACCAATAATATTTTGAAAACAGATCTAAGACATTCTATCAGATGCAATTTGAAGAAAATACGTAAATGTTCAATTAAAAATCGTTCTACAAACCCTCCTCGGAATTTTGCCAAGTACCAACAATAAATCTTAGGATATTACCTACAGATCGTCAGACGAATGTTCTTGCCAAAAGTAGCGATCTCCCTTTTATTATTTTTCTCCCAGAGTCGATTCTTACCGCCCAAGTCAGCGATCGATAATAAAAATAGGAAATATGAATCGGATGCCATCATAACACATTCAATAAATTCTTTTATTTGCCATTAGCGAAAAATAAGCTTCTCCAAAAGTTTGGAATTAAATTCATTAATCATTTACTACTAATTATGTTTGAAAAGTTACGGACAGTAACTTTGAAGCTCTTGTGCCGTAACAAACGCAACCTTAAATAGTAAGTTGCAAAGTTCCCTTTGTTGTACCTCACTTTAAAGGATTTTTATATTGAATTCAACAGAATTTTGAACTTCGCTCGATGATTAATGAAATTATTACATAGCGAGTTATGGTTCTTCTATGAAGCTAAATTTGCTTTGTGCCACACTGATGCTGTAGTTTTCAAGCAGGAATGATAGGAAATATACGCGGGGCTTTTATTGCAATGCGTTAAAGTCACTACATGCTTTCACATTGTGCGTCTATAAATGGCAAGTCCTTTCGACCCGTATGACCCCTTTTTAAAAATAAATGATTAATGAATTTGGTTCCAAACTTTTCAAGCATACTGTTTTTTTTTTTACGTTATAACGATTCATGTTACAAGGAATTCCCTTATTATGTCATGTATTTTATAAACTTTTTCTAGCATCGTTTTGGACATTCAAGCTCACTTTTTTAATTTTGTTCCAACGTATTTACCATTACCTCACAGACAGCTGAGAAAAATTCAATCACTGCCATCGTTGATAGTAAATCGATCGTGTACGTCCGCTTTAATTAATTTCAGAACATCGCCGATTGACAAACGACTAAGAGGTAGTAATTGTTCAAATTGCTGTATCTGTCAGTATACGTCCAGTGATAGTATTCCTATTACTAGCACTTTCAAATTATTCTAACCGGAATGCGGAGAGCTTGTAGAAAATAAGAAAACTTGTTCTAGAAGTCGAATAAAGATGAAAATAATAATGTGATGAAGTAAATATTACGTTTCCAATTCCTATAAATTCTTATACGTACAGCGAACTGTATCGATCGGTATAAGAAAGAATACGCGCTGTAGCATTCTGGAAACTTGGTAATATACTAAAGCCAACATGTGGTTATACCGAAAGTACTTGTTAACTTCGTTATTTTAAGTAGATCATCGTATTTATTCATTACATTTTGAAATTTCTACATCAATTATAAGGTCTGTTTAGCAAACCTCAACCACTTCTATTTTTAGCTATTTCTACCCATATTTTAAATATTTGCAATTTTTTAAAATTTAAGCACTGTGTACGCACATTTCCCTGAAGGATCTGTTGGCACTTTCCACTTAATTTTGCTTCCATGACGTACCTAGTTTAACAACCAGTTTATCCTAAATAAATGTCGATAAGTACTTAAGCCTTTAATAATATTTAGAGAATCATTTATAGAGGAGTTTGATGTTACCTGCTTAATGGAGCGCTATAAACCCACCTACCCTTATTTACCTGTTACTCATATTTCCGCTACTTTCTTTGAACAAGTATATACACACCCTTGTTTGTCGCCAGCAGTTGTATATCAAAGTATTCCCTATCCTTTCCAGAAAATACATCAATAGAAATAATTAAAGAAAATTTGAACTGAGAATTCCGCTTGAAATTTTTGATAAATTAAGAGGAACTAAATTTAGTAACAAACAATTTTCTCATGGTGCTTTAATTTTATTTTCTTCTCTCACTTGCTACCTGGTTCCGTTTGAATAGCATTCTTTCGAGCTCTACATTGTGTACGCATCCATTGTATACGAGATCAAGATATTTTATTCAATAAGTACTATCATAGGTGCCGCAGGGTGCAGGACGGTTTTCTATGCAGAAATTTCTGGGTTTTTTTCTCAATGAAAGGTAGGGTTTTGAAGGTTACATACCAGAAAATACATATTTCTACAAAGAGGACGGTCAATAGAATTTGTGAATAAAATCTTGGTAACATGACGACGTGCAGGTGTCTATGTATTATTAATTAGGCGGCGTGGTATGTAATAAATATCTGTGCAGATTCACTTTCGTTTTCTACATGTATAATTTACATATAAATGTAAAGTGAAATAATATGTCGTATTTAATTTCCATTGTTATATAAGGACAATATTAGTTTTTCATTATGCAGCGTTGTTGAACTAACGTGATGCGCAGAACTAGCAGATTATATTGCTGAGAGAAACTTTTCTAATTTAAGGTGGATGCTAATTAACTACAGAAATTTTGCCTGTAGAATGCTATGAATATAATGAAACTAGATTGCGTGATTGTTTTATGCAAGAAGCTCCAACAAAACTTGTTATCAAGCGAACTTTGTTCATTACATTAGGTCTCTACTTTTTAATTTTATGACTCGGCAAGATAAATAGAAAATATAACATTTTAATTATTGCTCGGAGATTAAATAGCTTGTCTAAGAGCCACAGCAAACTATCAAATTTTCCGTCGATCGATAGCTTAGTCGAATTGACTGGAAGAAACGATTTTAAAACAAGGAAACATAGATAGATCCTTTACCTTTCATAATTTTCTACTTTAGAGACCAAATTGATAAAATTTCTGCGCTGCTTATGGTCAGTATGCTGCAACTGTTGAGTTAATTAGATCTTGTGGACATGAAAGTGCAAATCTTTCGTCAAAATTTATTGTAGAGCGCAGCGCTGGATCTCTTCGTCGAATTTTCCATAGCAGACCGCGGTGGTCGATTATGCACTCCAAAATGATCACATAACCTGCGAATCGTGACTATTAAATTTTCCCCGTGTTTATAATGAATTTTCACAATTAACAAACGCTCTTCGAAAGCGTAACGCGTCATTTTCGTAAATGTCAATGTGTTAATTAAATAATTACGAAGTATGGATGGATAATTGACGAACGGAGGTGGCGGGCGATTCGAAATTCAACTGTTCAACGCTGAGATTGAGAGCTGAGAACATTGAATATATAAATTAATAAAATGTTACTCTCCAGAAGATTCATTAAATAAATATATTCTCTATACAGTTCTAGTGTACCTAAACAAAGAAGCCATGCATTATTTGTTGTATTGGATACTAAGCAACTAAGTAAATTAAAAATGTAGACGAAACAAAGCATGTCTGCAAACGCCAAGTTTATTTAGTAAATCCGAACGAGGGTAAAAAAAAAAAAAGCAATTTTACAGGAGGAGCATCCTTCTCGTTCTATACCGATATCTCCTTAGGAATTTTATTATAGTTTTATTGGTTTTCTGTTGCCGGTGAAAGAAGAGTGTATAGTATATTCCAGAAATTGGAACGGATTTTCTATCGTCTTTCGGCATCCGTTCGTAAAGTATCTTGGCCATGTATGTGAGTCTTTGTTTTTATTCTTTTGTCACTATATACGAACATTCTTTCTGATATGGTACACTCGTATTAAAAAACATTAGACGGAAACGAGTTATATAAAATAAGGAAGAAAAGGCAAAGAAAGCGGGCCTTGTAGGAAAACTTCGTAAGACCATCTTATTGTAGAATTTAGGATTCTTCCTGAGATTCTTTAATAGGCCATCTCTCTTCTGTTTAAGAAAGCCAAGTATGGCCATGCAACCACAGCGGGTGGTTTACTAAAGGTATGGATGTTAGTCCTCGTGATAAACAGTCGGTTGGATTCTCGTGAAATACGATTGCGTAAATCTTCCTGATGGCATAAGCTTCTAATTTAAGTACCGATAAGACCGTTCTCATGGGTACAACTTTTGATATAGCACGAACTGATGAAACTCGTTGGAATTATGAGCGTAAATAACTGCACCATGAGCCTTTTCAGATGCATCAGCAAACCCAACGATTACTGCTGCAGACTGTTGAAGTGTAGATATGTGGCGAGGTACTTGGAAATTTTTGAGCATGGAAAACTCGACACAAAATCCACTCCACAGCTCAATAACGGGTTGCGGAGGTACTGAATCCTAATCTAATTTCACCAACTGTAATCAACAACAGCAGTTGGTTTTCGCCTCTGGCATGGTTCACATGCTGAGTTACCGTGATGAACTGTCTCCCGCTCAGTTAGTTTCGCCTCCGGCGCGGTTCACACGATGAGTTACCGTGGTAACTGTTGCCACCGCTCTCCTGAAGAAACCCCATACGATTGTGGGCGAAACGTCGAGTTTTATTTTAACCAACGACATGACACGGTTCAAACCCGGAACACGTTTAGTTTCAATTGACTCTAGCCGTGGAAGCCTACGTTTTTATTGTAATCAACAACTTTGCGAATAGCGTAACAGGGGCTACTAATCCAAATGGGTTGTAAATATGCGCTATTGTTGACAAAATGTTGCGCTTACTGCACTTATTCTTACCTGCGCTTACTGTATATGACAATGAGTCAGTTTTTGCGGTCCATTGTATAGTCTGGTTTCCTGAAGGAGTAAAAATTCCAACTAAAGCGGCAGATAATGGGTTAATTTTTACTTGTTCGAGACGAGATCTTAGTCTGCTCTGTAATGAATCTTAAAATTTCATCGTAAGTTGCTATATCACATTTGCAACCTGTGGGAGATAGTTCAAAAAGTTTCGCTATCCAGTTTATGCAATGTGCGAAACGGTAAAATCAAACAAATCGGTAATGTTCGAGGTTTTCACAGCTTTAACTGCTGTATCAAATTTTTCCAAAAATGCGTTAAGGTAATGCGATGCTTCTGTATGCACCGGTTTAAATTTCAAAATTTGCTCTAAATAAGAAACGGTCAAAGAACGTCTGTCTTGATACTTATCTATCAATGCTTTCCAAATAATTTCCAAAAAATTGTAATTAATTTATTAAAAAATTATTTACAACTGCCTGCGTTACTCAAAATTATATTTACTTTCACGACTGGAATTTTTGTGCACAAGTTATTTTCGAACAACGAAAACACGGCAAATAGCACGTGGAGTGTATTTTCTGAAATTAATGTTGTAAGAAATACCGTAATTGTACGTTCAAAATTTATTGTTTCAGTTACCCGAGGGAGTGCAGTTAACGTTAAGCGAACTGCGCGAAATGGCTTGCAGACAGCAAGCGCAGATCGACTCGCAACACCAATTGCTTGCCGCCAAAGAACAGAGATTGAGGTACCTGAAAGAGCAAGAAGCCCGACAGCAGCGGGTGCAGGCGGAGAGCGAACGACTGAGAAGACTTAGGGATCGGGTCGATGCTCAAGAGCTCAAACTGAGAAAACTCAGGGCGATCAGGGGACAAGTGGACCACCAGAAGCAAAACAATTTATCCCTCAGTAAGTAAATATTAATAAGCTTTTCTGCTGTTGTCCTACGTACCAAGGAACATCTGCGTCGGGGAGAACTTTTTTATATCGTCTTAGTTCGTCCTTTCTCTACAATAGTTTCCTTCGAGGGGATTACTTTATTTACATTTTTTTTCTGATACAGAAATATAAATAGGCTATTCAATCCTCTTTTTGTAAAGTCAGCGTTATTGGTTTCAATATATTCTTTGTTTTTCGTGTAAACGAAAGGAAAACATTCTCTTTAGTAGTTTATTATTGCAAATATGTTGCTTTAGCGCTGAGATAACTTTTGGAAAGGTACACGTGCATAATAAGATTTCCTTCTAATTCTAATTTTTGGTATTTCGTGATTATTAATTAATAGTTAAAAATTGTAAATAAGACAAATAAGTTTACTAAAAAATTGGAGACGCTAAAAGAATTCCATTTCCCAACATCTTTAGATTGCGGAGAGCATAATTATTTGTCAGAAACTTTGCCTCTGTGCGCTTGGGTGAATGTATATATCCAATAGCATTAACGAAATGAAACCTGAGTCCCAAAGTTGGAGAGTCTGGCTCTGTAGATATTTACCTTTAAAAGCTTGCAAATTTAAATCATTCCCAAGTAATGAAAACAAGCAAAAGACCGCGTATGCAATATATTTCCCGTGAACTAGAAACAGTTTAATTCAACAAGACGTACGTTTTCCTAGAGTTGCACAGCTGCTCCTAAAATATATAACCCTATTACGTTTACCAAAAATTCCTTAATGCAAGCTACATTTCATTTCGCTTATTTATTTCCCAACCGAGTGGAACTTTAGGTGAGCTTTATTGCATTAAAATGTTACGTAAACGACAACAGGGAAATCATGCCTGGAATGAATGCCAACTGTGACATACACGCATTGTGTATTTTTTAAATAGGAATACATTTTTGAAGTTTCTGGATTTTATTACTTAAAGCAAAAAGTTGCCGTATACGCATTTGGTATAAATTTAGATTACGTAGAAATTACAAAGTTATTGTCAAAACTTGACAAGAGTGTTCTTTCCATCTATTAGCGCCGGTTTATTTAGAGCTACGTAATTCCAACGCAAGGTTACTCCGCAAATTAAATTTAACCTGGGATTAAATCAATTACTTTCTAGGTACCTATATATTTTTTAATTGGTTTAATTCGTAATTAGCTATTACAATTAAAATGATATTTGAGGCAATTTCCACCATAAAGATACGGTAGTGTGTTAACAATCCGAGAGCTCCTCGAGCGCCCAGTTTTTGTCGCTGCTTTGTATGTATTTCTTGGCACTAGAATGTGCCAAGAAATGTTTGGCTTGTCGTTTCGAAATGTTGTAGCATTAACTGCGAGAGAACGTCGACACAAGGTAGAGATAAAATATTCTCGGAACCACGCTGATGACGCTGGGTAAGCAGAAACATGTCTACGGGTAGAGTATTTTTCTCTCCCCTTGTGTTGAGTTTGCCGTCAGTTACTCCATCAATACCATGAAGAACCTATTTTAGGCTTAATTTTTTTTTTTATTATTGTTTCTAAGCATTTTCTGATGAGTTCTGTTAAATTTCATTTATTTTGAAGTAATGTTGAAAACGTTTTCGGCAGTCAAGTATCAGATTATTGACTCCTTTGCATATTGATGTTGTGCGGATTCATTATCGGATCTAAAAATTTACACTCGAAGGCCAAATTTCAACAATTTGAATTAACGTTGTATGTACATTTTACGTTTGCTATGCTAAATTCCGTTCACATATTCCTTCTAACAGTTTGTATAAACATCGTCACTGTTTTCGAAGCCTTAATGAAATGCAAGTTCAATATAGGCTTTCTGAGAAATATAATTATATTTGCAATTTAAATTTCAAAAAATTTTTAGCACTGCTGAGTACACAAAATTCACTTTACACTCTTTACTTGTTTAAACTACATTTTTCTTTTTGCAAAACAATTATGTATGTATATTCTCCGTCGTTTCAGAAATGCGTTTTGCCATTTATTAGAAAACATGATTGTTAAGTCGAGTACGTAATACAACTAGATTAGTTCCTCTTGCTACGGGGTTTTCACCTCGTTTAATTTCTGCGTTCTGAATTCTCGAAAACGGAATATTCATTACCTTGCCAATATCGTCTAGGGATTATTTCTCATTATACAAGCTTAGAATGCGTCCGCATTTTGCAGTAATTGCGCATGTTTTGTCGTCGTTTTTAAGAAGTATTTCCATTACCAAACGTATGCAAAGTACTTACGTGGTATATGAAAGCTAACCCGAATATTTGTAGTTGGATAGGCGCGTACGCTGCAGTTTAACTTTACTTGGGCATTTAAGCATTTACGTTCAACATTTGGGTGTTAAATTTTAACGCACAATTGTTTCTAGCACTCGTGAGTTTTTGTATTACGTTGTGGTTAATTGGGCCGAATAGTAATTTTCGCATTGCACCTAGCCTTTGTAATAATTTGGAAAGCAGTTCTTGTGCTCTATTTCTCATATAGTTTCCTTTGTCTTTTTTGGTCAGTTAGAGCACTATGTTGGAAGGAGTGGAACATTTATTATGCCTAAGAATTCGCAATAATCTTAGTCCTATTGGTTATTTCTTCCAAAGGTTGTACCTAGATGTTAAACCCAATATATTTTTGCACCAAGGAAAACATATACCGAAGTATCTAAAGTAGGGGCATTGATCCCCTTTACAAGAATGGTTTTTTTCATCGACTCCCATATATTTGTTGGGAAAAAGTCGTCATCTGTAGGAAAATCCGATGTGAAGGTTTCAGTATCTACACGAATAAATTCATTAAAGTTTGATCCTTCGGTTGGAACTCATATTCCTGTCTAAAGTCTCTAGAGCCATCATTAGCAGTTTTATCATGTTCTCTTATGAATGCAAAAAGAAGATCTTCATCTCCTTACTAAATGCTCTCCAAAGCCAACCTTTGTCATATCTCTGTTCCATGCTTTCGAGACTTCCTGAATGTCCCCAATGAAGATAATTTGGAAATGCTTCCGTTCTCTTCCAGTTCCTTGATGGCTTTTTATAGAATTCTACCTCGATAATTGCATTAAAGTTTTCTATAATTGCCTGGTCAAATGGAAGTCATAAATAATTGTCAATAATCATAAGAATTTTCCTGTTTTCTGAGAAGCTTTCGATCCAATTTGATCTTGCACATTTCGAAAATTTCAGCCGTCATCCAGGCTTTGTTTATTTTCCTCTTAGTTAAGGAGTAACAATTTAACTTCACGAAAGCAATGCATTTTCTGGCTTTTTTCAATTAAAATTAAAGTTTTTGTGATCTGTCCGTGTTGGTTGTAAAAAGATGCGTTGTCCTTTCATTAATATGTTTTTCGCTCTAATATTTCTCAGTTTTAAAAGTAAGCCGTCCGGAAGGTGTCTAAAAAAAAGAGCCGCTTCATCACTGTTGAACACATTTCGTCCTTTGTAGTCTTGTCAAGCCATCCAGCACTAGCTTTAAAATTTGTGTCACCAAATGAACACCTGATTGCAAAGCTTATTTATTGTACATTAACTGTTACATGGCTTCCAACCATTCCAAAACGGCAGTATCCACGTTTATACGTATTTTAGTTTCTTATTTCATTTGCTTATTTCGCACTTCCCCTATCAATATTCTCCATAACATTATGTATGAGCTGCTGTAATTTCTTTAATGGTTTAACAATTTTCCGCTATTGGCAGGGACCTTAGCACACGTTTCGGGGACGTAATTGATGTCAGAACTAATTCAATTAATTGCAGCGACTGTTTGTGGGAGCACTGCCTTGAATCAATTTTTACGGAAGTTGTTTACTCGGAAAATGTATGAAATATTTGGAGTTAAGAACTTCAAGATATGGAAACAATTTTTAATGGATCACCTATACCGAAATGCTATTGCCACAAAGATTTGTTTGATTTAAAGAAAATTCGAGTTCTTTTGCACCGAAGTATAAATCGTGTAATTTTATTTTCCATTTACTAGAATAAAACTGCCTTGCTAACTTTCCCATGGTATGTATATTCCTCGTAAGTTACTTAATTTATGTTCAAATCTTATATGGAAGTCGAACTTCCGAAGCTTATTATGAACGAAGTTAGAAAGGTGTATCTACATCGTAGCTATTAGCAATTGCCGATCATTAACCTCGTTCTATCAATCAATTTAATAGCAAACCAATCACCAACCTATAATATAAATTAAACTAGAGTCGTAGTTTCTAAATTTTCTACTCTTATCTATAATCTCTTACAGCTACATGTCTTCTTTCACCACTCTTCTGGTGTATTAATAATTCCCGCCTCGAAAATTACAGTATTTTCGCTTTAATGTCAATCTCTCGCTACTATCGTGTGCAATTCCTTACAAATTGATATTTCCTGTCTTACGCCGTATGTATGTACGTACGGATAGCGTTTGAACGAAAGAAAGAGTCGTCTGAAAATGTTTAGATTACAAAGGTTGGCAATACCGTGGATATATTTATGGATTTAGGGAAGAAAATTGGAACCTGCGAAGTAAACATTTTAGTAGATCTTGAAACATAATTTAGAGGTGTAGATTGCACTTTATAGGCAACCATGACTAATTTTTGTTTATAACTATAGCACTTGACACCCATAATCGATAGTTGCTGTCACTAAAGCAATGCCCTTTTATACTCTAAATACCCTTAAAATCACCCTTTCACTGAAGGGAGCGTATTTAAGGCGTCTCAAGAGATCCTTCCAAAATCCCAGTAGAAGAAACGCCGTTGGTTTTAAATATCTACTAGAAAGCGCTGGAAAGTTTAAAGGGCTTCAAGTAAAATATAGGATTTCTCCTAATATATTATGTCACCACGAACGGTAAAAGAACGTAGTTGAATTCCAGATAAATCCGTAAGCTTCGGGAAAAATTTATTAGAGGCTCACAGTGGATATACGACTAAATAGAATTTTGCACTTACTGTAAAAACCGGTCACGTACGTTAAATATAGTTACTAGCTTTTTATCAAGGTTTTAGTGCGCACAATATAAATTGCATTTGTTGTAACAATTAATAGAATGTAATTTTAATGAAAAATTTTTAAAAAGAGAATTAATAATTTTTAAGCACAATATGTGTGCAAAAAATGGAAGAGCCTGAAATACTGTATTTTTACACTTAATATAGTGCGAAACACAGGGGAGTACTTTCTTAAAACAAGAATACCTTTCTTGAGCCAAGTAAACGACGTATGAGCAAAAAAATATTCATTTTAATCAAGTATCACTTCTTGTGTTAAATATACGAGCTTTTTAATTCTACAAAATATTTTCTTGATCCAAATATGTCATTTAAAGTTATTTTCTAAATTGAAAGAAAAAAAATTTTGAGTGAAGGAAGGCAATTTCTTAGAACAAGAAATTATTTCCTTATGTCAGACAAGAAACTGATTTCTATTTCTTTATATTAAATAAGCACTTCAACAATAATTAAGCTTCATCTTCATTAGCGCCATTCTAATGGCGCAGTTACCATAACAATTGCTAAAGTCTATGAAACTAGCAAACCAATTGATTTAACAAACCCACTGGAATAAACCCAATTATTTCAAGGATACTACAAACACTTAATATTTCACATTACATAATTGACACTATTGAATACATCATTATTTTATTGCCACATTTGTCAGATTAGGTTTCTTGTCTTGTTTTTAATCATTTTTTAAGCATTCTACTTCAAAACACACTGGTTACCTTCTATACATAAATTCTCACGTCTTCGATATATTTGAAAATAAAATCAATCCGTCCCTCAATGAATTGTATTAATAAACTAAGTTGCTAAAATTTTGGAACACTCTGTATGAAATATTAAAACCGTTTCTGCAATTTCTAGAAGGTAGAAAACATTATAGTTACCCCTTTTATTAAGAAGGTATTTCGCTATCGGGGATATGTTAAAATGTAGACACACACAGCACATATGGGTGGTATATTTAAGTGACACCTACCTATCATCCTTTTCCATTAACACATGTCTTCTATTTACAGCAAGTGACCTTGACTCCATACGCGCGCTCTTCAATGAAAAGGAAAAGGAACTGTCCTTGGCGGTCGCCAAGGTTGAAGAACTTACCAGGCAACTGGAGGAACTTCGCAGAGGCCGATCAGCCAGGGATCAGCCACCCGCCTCCGCCTTGGAACTTGACAAGTTAAGGAGAGAACTCATGGTGAGATTGCGTAATATTAAAACTGTTGCAAACTATTCGCCGAATTCTCCGTTTTAATTAAACAACGGAAAAGGATTTTATTATCCTATTTGAATATATTTGCCGGATCTATTCCATTTTATTTTCGCAATTTTGTCTTTCTCAGATCGTAACAATTTTATCACGCTTAAGTTTATTCGTATCTCATACAGTACAAAAGGGCAATTTGACAGAAATTGCTTTTCTCAGACTTGTGCTATAATCAGATACGGACAACAAGGAAACGAGTTTTAAATAGAATAAAGGGGGAAGATGGAGCTTTTACCCTACTTTATGCTTTACTTTATCTTTGCTCAGCTTTAAAAACGTGCGGTATGAGTAACTCAATTATCTATTTAAGCAAAGAATTTAAAGTTTGAACGTTAAACTTTGAAATATATGATATCTAATCATAAGCATCGTATGTAGATGCATATGCAAAATAGCTAAGCTTCTAGGGTAATGACAAGCTGAATGGCTTACAAATTCCGCTGGGTCAACTGACCATGCATACAAAAAGAAGAAAACTGCTGCATATGTAAAGCAAATTATACGGCAGGGTTAAATAGAAACCAATTGAAAAAGAAATAAGGAAGCAAAAATTAAGGACCATCAGAAAAATAGAGAAACGAAATAAACAAGGAACCTGAAAAGCGCAAGAAAAGTATCGGAACTGCCACAAAAAATCGAAAATAAAATTATTAAATTTTTGAATTTCGTCAGGTGATAGTAAATGTTAAAGAAAAGTCCTCATTCTATAATTCTCTACCATCCGTAAAAGTACCTGTGCATATCGATACTTTCTTCAAATTAATTTTGGAAAAAATATATGAAACGAGTAAACAATCAAAAACATTTGTTTAAATATATAACTTTTAAAAGTTTCTGCTTTATTAGTAGATGTTTTTCCGAACAATCGATTGTTTCAATATTACTAGTGACGTTCTTATTTAATGAATATATGAAAATTAATGTGCAGAATCAACTGTTGGTGATGGTAGTGACGCCACAATTAATACCCCCACTTATCTAAACTGCCCGATTAGAATATTTGAGCAATTTACATAATTAACGTTACTTCCCGGGATCCCATTAATTGTTCTTCCATCTGCTCACGAAACGAAATAATTCTTATTAACGCGGTCGTAATTGAAATCATTTTTCTCCTTCCGCACTAAGAAACAATAAGAGGCTAGAATTTGCATTTCAACAAACGTTTTTTGCGTTTTCAATTTAACGCTTACTCGACGCAAACAGTTAAGGGGAGAAATGCTTAATTAAATTAATCCTTTTAAAATTCAGGCGAAGAAAGGGGCGCGCTTTTTTACTTCCGAAGTTGGGTAAATAGCCTAGCGTCGCGCTCCTAAGTACACATACATTCCTTTCTTCCAAATTACATTTACAAATGAGGACTTGGCCCGAAATAGATATGTACATACAAAACAAGCAGTAGATAGAGTTAATTTGAATATCCCGTACTGGTATTTTGCGCTTGATGCGTACAGGTGGTCTTCGCAAAGAATGTATAGAATTGTAATGCCTTCTTAATGTTACAGTATCGAAACAAACTTAACGAACAACAAAATCAAAGACTCAACCTACAAAGGGAGGCACTTACTGCTAGACAAGAGGAAATGAGCGCTATCGACAAAAGAATCTCGGAATTACAGGAGAGGTTACATCGGAAGCGGCTTCTGAATCAACAGTTAGCGAATCAGATTAGTGCAACATCACACAAAGCAGCGTATCATCAGCTTGTCAGGTAATTCATTTGCACGCGTCCTGATATGTATACAGTACTTTATTTTCTATTTAGTGAGGGCGGTTCTCGTAATAAATTTTTCTATTCAGCTGTGCAATTTTTATTGGCTCCTCTATTTTCTGCAGCACGCTATACAAACAGCAACTAAAGTAAGATTAAATCTTAATTCAACTAAATCGCTTCATAAAATTTATAGATCTTAAACTAGTAGAAAACTCCAATCTCGGAAAAGTTATTCGAAGTGTGCAAACAGATAAATAAAGGGAATATGAGCGAAATACATTTTAAGTCCCTGTGGAGTTTAATGTCTAGATTATTGCAATTTTTTTCTAAAGGTTAAAACTAGAAACCACAAAATTTAATATTTTTCAAGAGATTTTTCGATTGTTGTTAAATCTCATATAGAAACAAATGCCGATTATGTTACTAACTAAAGCTTTAATTAATTCAATTAAAATAAATGCATTAAAATAGATTATTCAATCAATCAACTACAGTTATTACAAATAAGTACATTCCACCTGCTTACCGACAACAGCATGTACCAAATAAAAATTAATTTGAATGGTGGTTAAACTTGTATTATTTTCGTTAAAAATATGCTTATTTATTGCTTGCTATCACCTTAGTTTCACTGGAGGTGTCGCTAAATTCAAAAAGCTTTTGCTGGGATCACATATCCCACTTGGCACCTAAGCTAAATAGGATTTAAAACTATTTTCATACCGATTAACTGCAGTCTGTGAACTATATTCCCTTCGCTGCTAGCGCAATATAGCTGTTTTTTTAAGAGCTTAGAAAAGCAAATAAAATAGTAGCTATGCTAGTATCGCTTCAAGCCACCTACATTTTCACGTATAAGATACTAAACAATGGCATAGAAATGTGTAAATTATCAATGTTGAAACTCGGTTAACGAAGAACATAATTTTGAGGCATATAGAATGCTTCATACAACTTCACATAATGGTATTCTCTAGTCGTACTGTTATGCATATAATAACCTTGTTTGTACGGTTACGTTTGTAAATGGCAGTCAGATGGTACAAAAGCTACATCACATGCAACGTTCCCTTCCACGATTCGGCTATAATTAATGAAATGCTCTCAACCTCTAAACAATACGCCTGGCTTCGTCTGCTGGTGCGCTATTGCGAATAAAACGAGTTAGATAAACCCCAAAATTCGATCAGAAAATTGCCGTTGTGAATCTTTGTAAATGACGTATTTGCCTTTTCCAATTTGTTCGCTCTTCGTGGATGACGTTGGCAAAAATGCCTGTAACACTATAATCGGAGAGGAAGTTTTCAGAAGATGTGCTAATAAACTTCCGTTAAAAACTTTTCATTTTATTATCTGTATCGAGTGGAATTGCATGTCAAATTTCTGTTAATAAGGAACGTACCGTGGCCGGTTTATGTTTTGTCTTCGCCCTTGCAACGACTAAATATCAATACTATCTTCCGCGTGGAAAGGCCAAGTATTTAGGTTCAGCAAATAAAAGCTTAGAACCGCGTTTATTGGGAATACCCATCATAAATTAAATGGGAGTAATAAAAAGTACCCGCAGATCCTACAATAATCTAAGCGCGCTACTACGAGTGTTGCTTTTCCTTGTACAGTATCTATTTTGCATCCTAATGTCGTATTTTAGAATTATAACAGTTTAGAAGAAAAACGAAATTTTTTTTTTTCAATATATTATTTATTTGCAAAATTTTCAGATTAACGGGAACCAACGATCAAAATAGTCAGGGATACCCCAGAAAACCTCAGCATCCTGTCAATCATTCATCCAGTGGATTATCGCGGACAAACATAGCTGCAGTCGAACCTTATAACCATGTTCCTTTACAAAGTGGTCAGCAGCAAGCAAGAAATGCACCTCATAATACAAATTCGGAGGTAATTATCGAGTCTCTTCTACGAAAATTATAGAAATAAGCTCATTCGATTCCTTCCAAAGTTCCTTACCAAAAGCTAACTGTGTCTTCCTTCTGTTAACAGAACACAACATATCATCCAATATATCAGCAACAAGGTAGCCATATCAAAAATGAAATTGATCATCATCAGGACAACCAAGAGTTATCAAATAGTACTAAAGTAGTCTCGACATACGGTACCAAGCAGGAAGAAACAGATATCCTCAAAGATTTTGCGGTATCAAAATCGGATCCAAAATATCAAACGCTGCCCTATAATACGAAGTTCACTGTAAATATAATACCGAGCAACAAGGCTAGCGGTAAAACGAACGATCCCAACGATAATAACCTCAATAGTGGTGATCTAAAGGATTTCGAACCTAACAATCACATATCAAGTCACATCAATGCCAACATGCAATCGCATTGTCACACTGTACACAGCGCACCGCTTAGTGTTGTAAATAAGAATATCGCCACGCCGTTGAATCAAACCGATTTGATAAATCGGAAGTCAATGGACAATACGAAGGACCAGCAACATACGGATTCTAGAAATTCACAAAACGGAATTAAAAATGTAGATAATAACGGACCAATTACTTCTGTAACTAATAGCGCAATTCCTCCGTATCAAGTAAGTAGTTACTTCAAGTTGTTTTCAAGCTGCATTAGAGTAGTTAGAGTAATTGGAACGATAATATATAACAATGTTAATATGTTTATTTTTATTTAATTCTTCGATTGTAGGTAGTTCTGTTATCTCTTTGAAATTGACGAAATTTCTCTTTTACTATACTCAATAACAAAATTATTAATTGTTATTTTATGTGTTAATTATGATTGTTATTGGTTGTTTTATTCTTTAATTTTTAAATTTTAACTCTTTGAAAGTTGCAAAAAAACAATCTGATTGCCCATGATTGTTCCAATAACAAACGTACATTTTGGAATCTTCAAATATGGTTAAATTTATGAATAGGGCCACGAGGCTTCTTGCTTCTAAAATCGAGAACCGGTTGGGTGCAATTGTAGTTCCCAAAAAAAAAATAGACATATTACTATTTCGAACCAATACTGGTCTCAGATGGTTATTTCTTAAACCATGCTGTCGAGACTTCTGCATTATTTCTAACTTCTGCTGCCCATGATCTGAGGGCTTAAACTCTTGAGTTAATTGGATGTTTGATCAAAATTCGACGCAAAGAGCTTTTGCTTATGTTGAAATCGACGTATTGAGATCCTCGAATTTTCTCGAACATATTCGCCTACTCTAGCCGTTTAAATTAAATTAAATTTGCATTCACTCAATTTGGTTTTCCAACGAAAATTGTTCCGAGATAAATGAAATTTGAAGTTCCAAGGAAAATTTAAGATAAGTGGCTTCTCCTAGCGATAGTTTCCAAGACAATATCCCAAAAGTTACTGATATTGACACGGCGACTTTTATGAATTGATAGCTTTCCGTACCTCAGTGCTTGGCATTACGTTGCAGCGCTATGGCGTAGATAAAAAAAGCTAATTTTACAGGCGATGTAATACTGCAACAAATAACGCGATGCGCTTTAGTAATGAGCTTTTATAAAATATATTGCCTGGAAACTTGCGTTTATGGCGAATATGTATAAGCTTTTATTATATGGGCTAGTTGACTCGGACAGTAGGTACGTGTACGAAGTCAATGAGGTGGAAATGATTTATCTGCGGAACAACCTATACTCTAATTCGATTCTCTACATTTTTAATTCGAAACCGACTATTAAACTACGAAACGGCGAGTTGCTACTAAGGTTAACTTAAAAAGCGTAATTGCTTAATTTCGTTATCTCCGGATACAGCGCATTGTTGCATAAAATAATCGGTTTGCTATTATTGTCTCTACTTCAATCAGGTAACGGTATATTTTACATCTGCTTCAATTAACATTTGCAGTCTATGAATATGTAAAGTATAGACGATATAAGCGTCGTAACTCGAAATTGTATAAATTAATTTGTTTCTTCTGCAGTCGTAAATATGTAATTGTCATGTCGCATTTAATATATTCAATTTAGAGTGATGAATAATACAGATAGCGACATACACAGGAACATATTATTAATTATATATTTAATTGGTACTGAAACGAGGTAATAAAATGATTAGTATCTCGTGTAATAAGGCAATTTCTTCGTACTATTGATTACTTTGCCAAAATTAATTAGGGGAACACTCGTATACATCTTAATACGTAATAAAGCTTATTGTAAAAACTCTGCTTTGTTCGAATAAATTTGCAAAAACAGAACAAATTTTTGAGCTAACACCACCTTCAAAAAATAAAATGAATCAAACGAGCACTAAAAGTATTCAATTTTGTTGTTGTTGTTGATAAACATTTTCCATTGCCTCAAATGAATAAGAATTCAGAAAGTAACGCCATTTTAACAGCACGACTAAAACATAACAAAAAGTTTGAATGCTGAAGATTTTAAGATTTTTTTCTAATAACCGCCAAATCCATGACTTTAATAACCTATTTTTATTTCAGAAGCCAATAAGTAGTGTTGCACCAACGTCGGTCCACAACAATGGGAAAATTTCAAATATATATCAAACAGCATCAATTAAAGTTCAACCTGTCGAACCGCAAACGGTCTTCAGCGCACATAAACAAGTCACACCTACGCAACCTAACGTCGGTTCGCCGCAGTCCTTAGCGCTATCCTCTCCGCAATCGACGAGCACCCCATTAAACACTCCAGAAACGTCGGTTGACAAAACTAAACCAGCATTACCACCAAAACCAGCCATTAAACCACCGCCACGGCAGACACAAATTATTCCGGATGATATCAGCCAGCCACCTCCTCTTCCTACCACGGAGCCACCATCGGAGGACAAGGTGTTGGGAAAGCCGCAGGCGCATCTAAACAAACCCTTGCCACAAGCAGGTCCAACGAATCAGAAGAATTACCCGATGCAGCTAACGAGCCAATCGTCACAAAACACGGCTACTAATCAAAGCTCCGGTATGAGTTATACCGGCGATAATATGCCTATAATTAAAGCGAAACCGCTGACTATAAAGAAGCAGCCGATGAGTGAGCAGCCTAAATTAAGATCACTTAGTTCCTATTCCAAACAAAACGGATTGAGTAGTAGAAGGATAGAAATGCCGCCAACGTTTCATTTTACTGAAACTACTTCCGATAAAAGCTCGGAAAACGAAAGCTCGTCAGAAACGTCGAAAGAAAAAAATTCGGACGAGACGGATAAAGCGTCCATCGAAGATTCGGAATTGAAAGACAGAGAATACAAAGACACCAAAACTCTAATCGAAGGTGTAGTTAGGCGGTGTAAAAAAGGTAATCTGAAGCAAAACGGTAAAGCGAATCTATCGAGACGGGTGAGCTTCGATCCTTTAGCGTTGCTCTTGGACGCCAGTTTGGAGGGCGAATTGGAATTAGTTAAGAAAACCGCATCACAAGTTCCTAATCCCAGCGCAGCTAACGACGAAGGCATAACGGCCTTACATAACGCTATCTGCGCCGGACACCTAGAGATAGTGAAGTTCTTAGTGGAATTTGGTTGTGATGTTAACGCGCAAGATAGTGACGGTTGGACACCCTTGCATTGTGCGGCCAGCTGCAACAATGTCGCTATGGTTAAGTTTCTAGTGGAACACGGTGCCTGTATATTCGCAACGACGTTAAGTGATCACGAAACGGCAGCTGAGAAATGTGAAGAAGATGAAGAAGGATTCGACGGATGTTCAGAATACTTATATAGTAAGTTCACGTGAAGCTGTTAATGATTTTTAATATTGCGATTGTATACATATTGTTTTAAGAATGAAATAACATCTACATTGTAATAATGTGCTCTCTTTCGTGAATATTCCTGCACAAGCCTCAATTTGAGCAGAATTTTGTATTACATTCATTGATAAATTTATTAATCAATGGTTTTAAAAATCGTCAATTTTTATTTTGTGGTTTCAAAATTATTTATTTCTCGTCACCGATTCACGTCTGGGGAGTCAATCTAATCGAAGTAATCAGTTCTACGCCAGCTGTGCGCGGTCGAGGGTTGCCGTGGATCAATACAAATCTTTCGTATCTAATATGACCGAAATATGGCACAACGTGATCTTGTAGAATGTTTTCGATATAAATGTCAGGAAATTGTTTTGTTCAGACACTTCCAGGAGTTCGCTTGCGTCTCTCCTAACTGATTCCTGTTCAAAGCATTGTTCCATCATCTTCAGAACTAATATTCTGCACCAAAATGCAACTTGGCATACCGTTCTTTAACTCCTCTGTATACATGGTTTCATGGTAACCACTGACCAATATGATATTTAATCAATCCATCAACACAAATAAGAAGAATAACTGATGGATCCAGCACCAATCCAATTATCAACTAAAAATGTGTTAATGGATAGCTGATGCCAACACTGCCTCCATCCGGTGGAGGGGGTGCTATTGCAAATATTGATAATATAATACAACTATTAGAAATATATTCAGTTCGTGGCATTATAGAGGTTTAACCCTTTTTGAAAAAAAAAACCAATGACTTACCTCGCCCATGGTAAAGAAAAAAAATCAAAAAAATTTGTCTATATTCTACAGATTCTTCCAAATTTTGTAATTTCTTATTGCAGTGTTAAATATCTTTTTCATCAAATCTCTAATACCATTCGGGTTTTATCTTCAGGTGTACAAGAAAAATTAGGAATTCTATCTGGAGGTATCGTGTATGCCGTATTCGACTATTCAGCACAACAGCCAGATGAACTTAGTTTTATAGCAGGTCAACAGTTAACAGTATTAAGGAAAGGAGATGAAAACGAGAGAGAGTGGTGGTGGTCCAGACTTGGCGATAAAGAAGGTTATATTCCTAGAAATCTTCTTGGAGTAAGTTCTTTGTAATAAAACTTGAAATTATATCTATTAATATGATTTTTTCTTTAATTTCAGTTGTACCCGAGAGTTACTAAATGCGAAGATTAGTAGATTAATAAAACAAATGGATGAAAGGAAGTGTTTTACAGTACCTATTTGATATTTTTGTTTTTGGGAAATTTAGTTTGACAAAATGACTTTTTCACCTTTGCTCAATATATGGCTATATTGTTAGTATAAAGGTTTCTTCTTGTCTTTTTTATATTATATTATTTGTTAAATTGTTATTAACACCGAGTTTAGTGTATGTTGCTTTTATAGTTGCAAGCGTTTTTAATATATTTTCAACATGTAAATATATACATATGAATGTAAAATTATTTACAATAAATATATTGATTGTAGTGTTTTAAATTATACATTTACAAAAATCAGCACCCCGTCTTATCACTGGATTGACACCGTCGTTTGGTAGAGTGAATACATTTGAAGCTTTTCAAATTACATCAAGCACCTTTCTCCTTCGGTTCAGTAAGGCCTCCTCAAATAAGCCAAATCAATAAGCATTCCAAATAACACCATATTTGCTGTCGTTGGCATGTCTGAGATGAATACCTTCGCAAAACTGCTTGTAATATATATTTGGCACCTCATAAGCACCATTTCTCTGTAAGGGGCGAAGGGCAGTTAATTGCTACCGTGCCAGAAATTGTTTTAAAATCTGTTGTTATATTGACCATAACGTCACTAATTACGGATTAAAGATATCTTTTTGCTTTTGGTTTTCCTTTAATTTTCTTGGTAATTTGAACTGTAACATTCGCCTCTTATAAATTAAAGTAAATATACATCGAGCTCATGAAGACCATAATTGCAACTGGACGGTGCTCTTCTTTTAAGTTTTAAAGGAACTTACCCGTTTAACCAGAAGATTGGAGAAAAAAATATCGAGAATAACACGAAACTGCAGTGTTAAGCGATAAAAATTAAAACTAGAGAAGTTCAACGGTAACAGCAAGCTACATTTGGACACGTTGTACTGGCAAATGTGTCTTGTCAGTGCCCCCCGTCAATTTAACGCCGAAATACTGCCACACTGCATGTGGTAAAACACGTATTATAATGAGCAATGCACATACATACTTTCATTCACGGTATAAAACGAAGCATAGGAAGATAAAGCGACAAAACAGTTAATAAAGAGCTTGCAAACGAAAGTTAAAGTTTGCTCACTCGGACTGCACTTTTCACACAGTGTAGTGTAAAGTAACGTCACTAGAGTAGTCAGTGCAAGTAGGTGTATAGTCGTGCAACTTATATCCGGTATTGCGAGGATAAATTACTAAATATTCAATGCGACTAGACCGATTCGTGTATTGTCGACACACAAGGAAACTGGTAAGCAACACCCACCCCTTCCCATAAGACGAAAAAACACGAATGAACAAAAATTTAGGCATGACCCCTACCGTGCCGTCACGCAGATGCTAACAAACGATTTCCCATAATTTTTTATCAGAGCATTCAGCGCTTGTTTGGAAGCGTTTCAATTGTTTGCAGGTATGCGTTTGTTTGAAGGCTCCATTTATTTTCCACTCTGCCTCCACTGTCAATATCATCCTTTAAAGTATGTGCATTTGTTGTCGAAGACGCTAACCATTGCAATATTATCCTTAACTGCACGCAAGCCCAACGAACGAATATTTTTACTAAGTTACTGAGCGTAGTTAGAGTAGGCCGAGCGAACAAAATTTTTAGATGGCGAGAAACAATCGGGTGACGTAGAAACAATGGAATGGAGAATTTGTTTCGTTACTCGTGGTTCTTAGTAGCAGTTTTCATAAGTATGTCATTGACAAAATTGCACACGAAAAGAGGGTTAATGGGATACTGCGATTATCATCTTACCATTACAAATTGAATTTTATTGAGTTATACCGTCTCTAATTGAAAGAGTATTTCGCAGGAGATGCATAAATAGGTGGATATTTTTTTATAATTCGGTACCTTCGAACCTTACAATGGCTAAATAACTGACATGCTCATTTAGTCACGTAAGCAATATTTAAATACGTAAAGTGAGTAGCATAGTTAATAGATGTCTCTATTTTATATTTATATTGTGGTGTTAAGGTCTGTCGTGGGAAGTTTTCATGGACACTACAAGTATATTATTTATAACTTTATTGTTTCATTCAAAGAAGGCTCCACTTCGCATTTTTTATTGAAAATTTGTTAAGAACTATTTGTTATAAACAAGGATGCGATTTCAAGCCATCTACAAGAGTAACGTTTTAACGCTTGACTGTACCGGCATCGATATTGGCCGAAAGCAGCACTTCCCGAGTACAAAGCGGAGACACGACTATCATATCATCATATGTGAGAATATACTGATATGATAATAATGCACTGTGGCAATACTTACACTAACAATTATTTGTAAGTGACATGGTACGTTTAATTAACTAAAAATATTTACAATTTTATTAGAGATTAGACTAGTGCATAATGGTGCAAATAAAAGCAATTTACTACAACAAAAGAAACAAATATTTTTACTGATTGCTGCCGCTTACCAAAAGTGACTGATTATAGCAGCATCTCGCACGTAGTTGTGTATACATACATCATTTTACTGCTATCTTTTGATGGGTGTTATTCATTTTATAAATATATATCTCAACAAATAATCAAAGATTTGTGACTTGAGTTTTCTTATGTGTCATACATACAACAATATAAGGGCGATGCTTCGAGTGGTGTTCTCCGTTTCATATATTTCATGTTCCCTGTTTCATATATTTACGTAGAAGCTTGAGTAGTACCGTGTACTATACTAGACCCAGCAGATCGCTATCCCTACCAACGGCTCCGTCCGTATCTTCATTAGGAAACAATTCGGCATTAATGAATAATAATAAGAATTGTGCTTGTTCTTGTACCTGCTTTTGTCGCCCACACACACTGAAACGAAGACATGCGAAAAATAGACGAAAGAGTCTCTTGAAATTGCAGCACAAAACATAAAACATTTGTGCGCTTTACTCTAATAAATGCCTTTTCGTATTAAATCAAATAGAACTGAGCACGGCAACGGTCCGTTCTCTCTATTCATCAAATCGGCGAAGTTACGTTCTTAATCAATTTCCCGATTTCATTTATGTGTTGTGCTACACTTGACCATTCTATTCCACCAAAACGACAATATCTAATATGCTCCTTGATTCTGGTGCCTCTCTCGCTCTTTTCGTTTGACCAATATAGACAATTTTATAAATTATTTATTATTATTAGAATTTTATAAAAAAAACGGACATGAAGGAAAGGGCCGCAGAACCGCGTTTATTGGAAATACCCGTCATAAACTAAAATGGGAGTAATAAAATCTACCTGGGAATCCTACAATACGGCTACGAATAGTAAAAAGTATAGATACATCGTCTCACGGGGAGACAAAGAAAAATGTCACTGTGTGGTTACAGGAATCATAAGCAGTACATGCCTAATTTTTAAATAAATTTGAATGCTTAAGAAATTCCGCTAATGACGTTAATAATTAAATAAACAATCTATCCACATGCATTTAGCACTTGGTTATAATATATTGTCACTGAAGGGACGAGTTATAAACAAATAAATATTTTACAATACTCGAGGGTCAATGTTTGAATGTCGAATGTTATAATAGCACACGTAAACACAGGTAATAATACGTTAAGTTGTTTAGATATGTGAAATTGAAAGTTTAGCAAATTCTATTGTAAACGCTAACGTTTACATTAAATATAGGTAGCACAAACATTGCTATTGTTAACGAAGCTTTCGTTTCTATATATTTACTACGAATCAAACGCACAAACACACTATATTTTCTGATATTCCCCTTTATAATTTCTGTTTTTAGCACTGTTCTACACATTGCTTTACTTTCACCTGAAAAGACAAGTATTACTTTAAATTTCTTCGGGAATTTCAACAGATATAGCCTCAATAACTCGTCAGTCAATGCCAGCCAGTGATGCGATTTTTTTTTTAAGGGAAAATGTGTGTAGAAAGTAAAGAGAAGTTGGATGCACTACGAAATCGGTTAAAGTCGCAAGCTAGGAGTGCTTTTGTAGCTAATTAACATACGTACGTCAAATAGAAAATTGATTGAATAACGCATTTTGTTTTAACAGAAAGAGAATGTATTTTTTAATAGAATATCTTATATGTCCTCTTAAACTTTAAAAAGAGGTTGAATTTCTCAATAATTGTAAATATTTTTAATTTTGATGTTAAACATTTAAACAATATGATATAACAACTGGTCACAAATTTTATTAATATTCTTTATAAAAAATCTAATCTTAAAAGACGCCTTTAATCAGAAATGTTTAATATCAAAATTTACGAAATTTGCAATTTTAGAACCGAAAAATAATTATTATAATATATTGTTGGACAAAATTTAGAAAAAACTTTTACCATTGCTATTTTTATCTATTATGTTTGCAGTCTTTATTGATTAAATTGTTTTTTTTTTTTTTCATTTTAAATATTTTATTCTATAATTTTAATCAGGAATGTTTAATATCAATAATTCATAAAACTAACATTGGTAAAATAAGTATTATATTGTTTTACAAGTCATAAAATTATTTTAACTTTGTAACAAATACCTAATTTATATATTTCCTTTTAATTATTTTAATTTGGTCACAACGATTAATAATTTTGAATAAAAAAAACAATATTTACGTATCAGTACAGCATAGATGCTAATATCATTTAGCTTACATTAAAGAGCACTACGGAAATAATCATAATACATATATATATATAGCCATATTCTATTTGAAATAGGAATGTTTATATCCGTTTCCCATTTAATCAATCGCAACTGAAATTATTTTTAAAAGATTGTTCTTTATCTATAAATTCGTTCATTAGAATTTCGCGAAGACTTTCCGAGATACATCATCATCGTAATTGGCCCTTGCATGCTCAATATATATATACATACACCGACCGGTATCGAAATAATATTCGGAGACGATCTTTTCCTTCCTCATGCGTACCCACTTTCGTCACCATTCGGTGAGGACGAAACATAACAGATACACACACGCACTCGTACAAATATAAGAAATTGATACCTGCTCGTCGGCTAAATGACCCGGGGGAGCGTCGTCCGCGCGGCCTACACGGAGTTTTTAAATGTTCGGCGCGCTGAAGCCGTGTTTATTATTCGCCAATAGACCAAACGGCGAAACTTACAAATGCATACCGAACGTACGATACTGTTAGTCGTGTTACTTACGTTAAATTGTTTATGTGCCAACACTGACGTATTGGAACTCTTCGGGCCTAAATTAAGATCCGGCCGATCACTAGAAACCGAAAATACGGTACACGATTATGTGGTAAGTATGTATTGAACTTTCCCTATTATTTCTCCTCGAATTCCTTATATAGATAAATTCTGTATATATACGTATATTTAGCACACTTCCTGCACACAATACACCGAAGTATTTATGTATCTTTCAGTTTGAGAGGCTGCAAATACTTCTGTAGAGCGTCATTGTTTTAATTGAAGCGCAATGCTAAGAATTGAAATTTCAATTCAAATTTTAATCATTCAACCAGTTGACCGACTACACTCATACATTCAGTTATTTAACGTTTATTACCTTTCTTAAATGTGATTAAATATGTATAATTAATAAGACGCGATAAGTACTTATCTTTTGGAACACCCTGTACATTATTAGCGTCTAATAATTAATTAATATTCTTTATATATAGCTCGAATATTTTACGAGTTATTTGTAACTTGTTCCTGTTCCTTATTTATTTTTTTAAAATATAAAATAAATTTAAAGAAATTATTACGAGAGTTGTTACAAAATAAAAAAATATTAAAAAAAAATATGAGGTTTCCCTCTTGTCTATATAAAAAAATTATACATATACCTTAGCATTACATACATCTTATAACGCGGTTTCCTTACTTGTTTGTGTCCATATTTTTGGGCTTATTTCTATGTTCTCTTCGCAACTTTTGTATTTGAATCTAATTATGGACGCACCTTACCCATTTTGCTACCTTAAACGTGTCTTCAATATTACAACGTTTATTTCTATCTTAAATTCGCAACAAACCGAATCAAAGTGATGAAATCATACGTGAAAACGGCCAAAAAGACCTAATTCGTAAGAAATTTTCATCACTGGCTGCTGAAAAGTCAGGATACATGCTTTTGTCATATTTTATTGTAATCCTTCGTTAGTTGAGAATTAAATCATAGAGTAAATGAACATTTCTCGAATGAGGACATTATATTTTTAATGCTCGCTCAACCACGTATGATGTACCTAAAATTCTGGAAACAATTTTTGTTAATTGCCGTAAAAGAGCAGGATTACCTCAAACTATTACTTTTTTGTCGCTTTTGGCGCAAATTTCTTCCAATAATGTAATATAAATAAAGGTATTTGCCCATAAAGTTCAAATTTATAGTACATTAAAAAACAAACTATCTGGGATGTATGTAAAAAGAAGGAAAAAAGATAGTTTGATATTTTATGTAACATCAGATAAGTATATTGTTACAGCAACTAAAGACGGACGGTACAATTTCCTTCTCAACGATGAATTTACAGAATACCAAGCTTCAGAATTCAGAGCCATCTAATTTTATTTTTATTGTCCAGAACGCAGGTTTAATCTTCTTATCGTATTAACCATATAATCATCGAACAAAAGCTGTGGCGGCGCATAATCGTCATTTGTCACCAATTTCTGTTGGTCACCAGTAAATTCGTGTCATACTGGATACTCGCTGACAATTCTTGTTTGTTACCGACATACATACATACAAGAATGTTGGTTAAATGTGTGTCTCGTCCTAATTTTTAAATCATTTATTCACAATGTATAATGATATTGCGTAGCATGTTATCGAGTCATTTTTCCGTTCATTAACCGTTATGTATGTACCTATAGTTAAGAACGAAAGTATTAGTCTGTATTGTTTATATAAAAGTATGAATAATAAGATAACTACAAGCCTTGATTTGGTATAAACGCGCTTACGACAATAGAATTAACAAAATTATCATTGCTGGATTAAAATTTAAACGAAAAATTATAATTTATTGTTACTCTTGCACAAGTAATATAACTGTTAATGGCACTTTCCTAATTTTAATAAAATAATAAATTCATTTCACATTGTTGCTTTCATTTAGAATTATGAAATAACCTTGTTCTACAATTTTATATTGTAGTAGTCTAAAAATAATATTACGCTGTATTGACTTTAAAATGTAAAATAAAATAATGGCCGTTAAGTTTTATGTTTGAGTATGTCCATTCTGCAGAGAGCAAGCAAAATGGAAATAATTAAATTTTATCGGATAGATGCAAAGTTAATTCAGAAAGAAATCTTGTGAACACAACACAAATACAGATGTCCAGGTACAACGTATTAAAAATTAATGCAGCTTAAAGTTTACTATACAGGGTTCTCCATGCAACCCGTTCATTAAAAGTTTTCGGAGTTAAGCATCTTAGGTAATGAATAAATACACCGGAAGGGACTTGTCAGGCTCATTTATATCATCCCAAACGGAATTCCATTGTGGCACACTGTGTCGACTGCTCTGTTTATGACTAAGAAGACCACGCTGACCATCTCCATCCGCTCTAACGCATTACGAATAATCTCAGTTTCAGTAGCTGAAAATTCGTAGAAAGACCATGCCGAAAACCAAATCGCTTCGGAACCTTGTTAAAATGATAAACCCGGCGGCTTTAGAAATTGTAAAAAAGAGGCGACCGGTGATTTTGTCGGAAAAGGCAAATATGACAGATATAGGATGGAATTCATGAATGTCAGCAGGACAACTCTCGCCGCACCAGCTTCATCGCTTGATTAGAGACTTAGTCAGGCCCTGGAAACTCACACGATTGATAATACTGTTCAGCTTTCTCAAGCCGGGCGCGATCTAAAGGATCTTCGTTAAAAGCATCTGGAGAGGTATTAGCGGAGTTGGAAACCTCGCGTTGACCATCTCCCTCATAATCAGAACAATTGTCCAGGGGATCTATGAAAATATCCTCTAAAAAGCCAGTGTGAGCCTCGCTTTCTCGGCATCTCCGGTAAGCTGTCCTCTGGCGTTTAAGTGAAAAACACCAATCTCCACAACAACTTGTCACAATAGTAGAAATGTCTTTTGGGTGATGTCGTGTAGTTAATGTTTTACTTGACGTTTCGCTGACTATCCTGTCAGCTTCTTCAGAAGATTTCTAAAGACTTTAGAAATCTTCTGAATCTCTTCTTCTTCTTGAAAATCTTCTGAAGAAGCTAACAGCATGGTCAGCGAAACGTCAAGTAAAACATTAACTACACGACATCACCCGAAAGACATTTCTACTATGGATTACGGTCGTGAAAGCCTACACTCAACTTGTCACAATACATTGCACCATATCTTCATCGGAGAACAAACACATGCGGTAACATTACCTTGTTCGACAACGGCACCGTAACACCATCAGACAACATATATGTATGTCCGAATATCTCATTCTCCGTCTTGGAGCTTCCTGGTAGAAACTAGAAACGATGTCTGTAGTACGTAGTAACTTCATCGTAAGAAGAGCGAATACTAGTATACAATGCTTTCTCGAAGACTATTAACCCACAAAAAGTTGTTATTTAATAATTGGACAACTCGGCGGACAACTATACGAAAATGCCACATAATAGATGTGTTTTATGGTAATATGTCTTAGTGTGCAAATTATATGCAACAATTTTGAGAGAAGACCATCTGGCAAGATACGAGTAATAAATTACGCCGGCATTGTTAATATTTGTTATTTTCAAATGGACGTTCGAGAGTAAATTACACATAACCATATTTTGACTTGCTGAATACTAAATAAAAAGATTTGGTTATGCTTTCGTAGCCTTCGAGTTATATAATTTACTACAACTCATATTGTACAATTAAGTAGGTAGTAAGACGCATAGCGGATGACTGTAAATAACTACACGTCCGCATCGATATAAAATAGCTACATATAAAACTAACCAATAGTAATTTGTGTTCTATATAAATGTATTTTGGTAAATATAGAAGAAAGAAAGATATCACGAGAAGCTCCGGGAAAGTTCTTCGGTTGTCTATATGAGCATTGTAAGTCATTCCGCACAAAATATTTCTAAGACTGCCAAACTTTAGAAACTTGTTAACCTATAACAAGCTTGCAAATGCACCATACTATGGATCTTGATTATCAAAAAATACTTTCGAATGTAACTTGTGTATAAGAAATGTACAACCAAGTTTAAGTTGACAAACGCTTTGTGTTTTCTAACTTTTGTGAAACTCGATTATCTTGCATCTAATAAATTCCCCGAACTAAGCCCAATGTAATGTTATAAAACTGTTTTCTAATTAAAAGATAATTTTTAATCGTAAATTCGGGGATATCACTTGGATGCTAAATAATATCGTTTACGAAAGATAAATTGAATAAAACGATACAAAAAAATTAATATTAAAATTTGTCGTCAACTCGCCCCTCTATTCTAGCGCGTTACGTAACAAATTCAAACGATACAACTTGAATTAACCTTGATCCTGAAATAAAGTTTTATCATTTACAACACTTAAGTGCATACATTCATACAAAGCTAAATTATTCACGAAACAAGGTATCTCTAAATACTTCAATGGTTCGTGAAAAGAAAGTAGTAAACGTTAATTGCAACTAATGTAACGCATATCTACGAAATAATTTGCGGCTATTTTTGTCCATTAAATTTACCTGTTTACTTACAATAATCTGTCTAGGAAACTATTTGCATTAACATCGTTAATGATTCAATTTAATCTGTACTTATTTGCATATGTGATCCAAGAATATTTAAATTATTCAAGAATATGCACTGAAATTGCACGAACGATGTAAATAAGCAGGAGCAGGAACGATGTAATTTCAAATTGCGATTCCATTTTTAAAAATTAAAGCGTAATATGCACTCACTTTTTCTGTTGTTCTAAATGCTGGTTAAAAAGGTTAAAAGCCATTAACCAACACAGGCCATAATTTAAAAAATCTACAAATTATAATGAATGTTAATAGAAGGCTGCGATGAAGATTTCTAGATAATAGAGTTACTATTAGCATCGATTTAGTTAATATTACCCTATGTTAATCGAGGAGTTTACCCGTATTTTTCGAAATATTCATTACATAATGGTTGTTACAAGCAGACACCGTGCAATATGTATTTTATATCCTTTAATATGTCATTATAAGTTGCTAAGTTTCCGTTATTAGAAAACATGCGAAAGTAACATGTAATTTAATAATTCGATCGTTTCTCCTCTTTCAAGCTGCTTTATCGCTTAGGCAACATCACATGAATATTTATCCTCCGCCTCTCCCACCATAACTTTTTCTTTAACTTTTCAACTTTTGAACAGCGGAAGCTAGTGTTCTTGGTTGATTTCTACTTTTTGTGAACTGACTTTTGGTGTTGTGGGCAGTTCAATTGCATTTCCAATAGTATCGGAACTTAATCTTAAATAGAAAATCCTATGTATTATCGTTTTTGCAAAGACAATAAGATGAATCCAACGATACCCACCTTTACTTTGTACAGCTCGAGTGAAAACCATGCTCTTAGTGAGTGCCTCTCTACCGCTGCCGATGATCAATTTCAATTAAGATTGTCTAAGAGCTACACGAAGTGAGGTACCTCAATGTACTACTGTTGAGGAGGTATTGAATACGTTTTGTTGTTTCTATTCGACCTAATCGGGGGATTGGAGGATTCGACTTGATCGATAATAATCTGCGTATGAGTATTAGACGTAACCTTAATGACTTGATTGTTTCTTTTGTGAACACTAGAAAAATGTACGTAAAGGTTAGCGATACTTCTCCTAATTGTTTCTACCTAAATTACGGCATTCCCCAATGCAATATACTAGCGCCATCATCTTTTTTAATATTTACTATAATTTATACTATATTTATAATACTATAAGAGGATTGGGCCCTCCAAGACCCTATGAAGTGGCACCTCCCTCGCCGCCACACTTGTACAGTGACGTTCCAGGAATATCACAGGTTTCATGCAATCGTCAGGTAGCGGTTCCCAAAGCACTAGCATTTCCTTGTAACCGTCCCTGGATTTGAAGCACCCGGATCTTAGGTGATGAGCAAGCCAGTTTCCCGTATGTGAGCATTGGTCTCAGAGTGGTAAGCAAGAGAAGGACCTCTTGCCATGGAGGTCGGCCCGATGAACGGATAATAACGCTGGTTTCGTGAGGCTTCAATTTATTATTAAAGCAGACTATAATTTTTTTGCTGTTGTTAATGTAAAGGCCCCACTAGTCAACAATTTCCTCAGTCTTTGTAGGAAGAATAGGCGGCTATGCCATCGCCGTAGATCGCTAGTTCGGTTCCTGGAGCTTTTAGTACTTTGTGCGTAAACAAATTGAACAATGCTGGGGCAAGAGAAGAGCTCGCATTAATTCCTGATTTTTTTTGTTTAAATTTCTATAAGAAATTGGTGCCCACCTTCTTGGAGTCATAAATCCAACATACTACTCATTGGTTTACATCTTTAAAATATATTCTATACCATACGAAATTGGTCCTCATTTCCGTGGGAGGGAAGTCTTTCTTTATCAATTCCACAAATCAAAAATTGAAGAGATTAATTAAAGCTAGCGCATCTTCCAGGCCTTATAATGGGAAGTTAAGCTCATTTCGTTAAAAAATCTATAAATTTAGAGCCACACCAATAGAACGTGTTAAACATTATTTAGAACACCATTGGTCTCGCAACAAGAACGTGCTTCATCGACGAACGTATTTGATAATAGCAAATGATAATCTTACATTCGGTTTTGCAGTTTATAATCTAACAAATAGATCAGGAAACGACTTACTTTTTACAGAGTTAATTCTTGGTTTTATCTTTATCACTTGCACAACAGTTCCTTCAACTCCAATGTCAAACTGTCTGGAGCAGCTATCTTCTCTCAATCGTCGATGAATCTAGATAAATATTATTATATTGAAATTAAAACATAACAGCTAAAGCTAACAGAAACTTGTAGTGTTGAATACTTTTTCCAGTAAAGTCGTTGAACTCCATTGGAATTTTATCGAGTCTGTCCATAGCATATAATCACGTTTTTGTACTCTGTAAAAATGTATTGTATTTTATTAAAGCGTTACAGTGAAAACATTAACCAATCTGTTTTAAATTAATTCTTGTAGTGTCTGTTTAACATTCGCTGCGGATTCAATAGCCAACTGCTAGGAACTATTTTACAGCTATAAAGAAAAACCTGTCCGTATTCTAATAACTCGAAAAATGTTAACACGTGGATCCATGGTTATAGAGATTTATTTCTTAGTTTGATCTCATGCATGCAGTACGATGCACAGAACTTCTCCCAATTCCATTCTATATATGTAACTGTAAGGATTGTAATTTATATGATAGTGACCGTACTGCGTTTACCGAAAATATTCTTCTCTAAAGCAACTTATACATTATCAGTATTATCGCTAAACATCTTCTAACGAAAGTAGGTTTTTCTCCCGATCTTTGCCATTTCAAACTTTCTATTGCCCATCATTGCAGTCTCCTAGTTCTAATTACATTTGAAGAAATTCGTGTGCAATCGAAACTTTTCGTAGGTAATAAATTTCACTGCACGATTCCAGATGTTAATTTCATTTTACAGATATTTATAAAGTGACGTGTTTTTCGTAATCACATATTACGTTGTTCGCCAAACATTGAGGCGTATTACAAATTGTACATTGAATTTATCTACAAAAGCTTGTTAAAGATTATAATATGCATCACAATATACCACGTATTGTGCTACTGCAGCGTACAATATCTCTTACTACATATAATAGCCACTTTCCAATAGCATTAAGTCAACGTCCTTACATTGAATTGGCACTTAAATAGGATTCAACGATAAGTAATAACTTAATGTTTATGTCGAATAGCTTCTGCAGAAATTCGTTAATGAAGAGGGAAAATATGTTTCTAAAACATTTGACGCAATTATAGTTACAATGTTAAGTGCTTACGATTATGTAAACGCAGCCTGAGGACAAGGATATCGCCTTGGCAATGAATCTGTTCCTGCAATCAGGGAAATTTATTATTCAAGTTTATGGAAGTTGGCTAATATATATTTGCTTAACATTAGCAACTAATGAGGTCGCATTTCGATAAGAAAATAGTCGCAAAATAAGTCTGCTAAAGCGTGTTTATAGCTTTCATAGAAGTAAAGCTGAAGGTTAAATTAATGCATTTTCGCTGAATATAAATTAGAGAATTTCCAAACATCTTCTCAACGCTGAATGGTGCTCAGATGAAAACAATTAATATAACAGCTATACCATTATCATATTCAAAAGGTTGTTAATATCCCCCAATAATAATTTCCACATTGCATATTACAATAATGATGGAATATTGTGCATCACGAACTACGTGAATACGATATAAAGCATTGCGTGTGGTTAACAATAAATTAATCGCGCATTTTCTTCCGTTTTATTTGCGTCGTTTGAGCTTTATGCGTTCTTTAATTGTGTCACTGTTAGCCCTGGTTCAGCGTGTGTTTACGAGATTGTTGTTGCATAATATAGAAGTTACATAACCATGAGATTACTGATGAAAGCGTTAGGAAATATCTGAAATTAGAAATTATCATGGCAGTTCATTAGCTATTTTATATAATCTTGGAATCCGATGGAAAACATTGATTCGTCGGTTTGTTTTGATGTTGGTTGCAACAGTTGTTGTTTTTTGCGCCCTTACCTGAACAATTTCTACTGGAAGTATTTACAAAATTTATTGGTAGTTATGAAACAGACTGTATCTAAATCATTGAAGCCCTGCTTAAGGTGTACAGCGAGTAAAATTTTGAAAATGTTCATACACAAGTTATCTACCAACAATTCCCTATTTTTAATAAAACAATATCCTTTTTTATGCCAAATTCGGTGCCGAATATTATACTACAGAACGCAGCAAACTCTAATTTCCGAAACGGTATTAGATTCTGCAACAAATAAAGAAAAAATGTATAGCAGATGCTATCAATAAAGTCAACATAATTAACTCTCATTATTCGTGATTGTCAAAATTTCTTAGTTTAACGAAAATGTCGCGCTTACGATTTTCAATTGAAGATTATTTAAATTTAATATTAATTTACGGATAGAGCGTGCCGGCTTTCAACAAGAGATATCCCGCTAGACCAAAACCTGCCCGAAACATTACTACGTTCATTACATTTATTATTATATATTTAAGCTTAAGTACACTTTCACAAAATATCTCCTAAAATATTCACTTTAACAATAACACTTTTTTACTTTATTTTTTGACTGCTCGAGAAACTGAGTTACTGTCTAGAAGAAATCGAGGTTTCTCAGTTTAAATGTCTCTACTATTGTTCCCTCCCTTCGGGTACACCGTGTATAATTAAGCAAGTTTATCTATTACTGTAAAAACATCGTTTTATGAACATTACCGGCGGCAAATAGAACAAATTTTACAATTTTTAATGGTTACCGTGACGGTATCGCATCTATTAAACTATTTCGAAAAAAAAAATGACACCCAGCCAAGATTCTATCTCCTTTGTGCAGCAGATTTGAAGGATATCTATATAAAGGTGTAACAATTAAATACAAATCCTTACAAAGAACGCAACGTCAGAAACAAAAAGTAGAGAAAACTCTATATTGAAATACTGTCCAATCTCTGGCAAAATATTAACGTCGATTAATTATTAATTTCAGAAAGATCTCACTAGAAAGTTCGAATATCCCTTGGAAGTCCATAAAGTTATTTCGGAACAAGGATACATCTTGACGTTACATAGATTGCCTTTTGGACGTAAAGCATCTAATATAACTAAGCGACCAAGATCTACAGTTCTGTTAAACCTAGGCCTATTCGGTTCGCCGGAATCATTCCTGTTCAGAGGACCTCAACATGATTTACGTAAGTTGTACCTTTTCAAGATGCTTGGTGACAGAATAAGACATTGTAGCTTATATTTTGGCCGATTCTGGATACGACATGTGGATTTTGAGCAACAGAGGGAGCACCTACTCCAAACAGCACATGAGCTTAAATCCAGAACGTGATAAGAGTTATTGGAATTTTAGGTAAGCAATATTATACTTACTATTTATTTACTTGGACATGCACGTATGTTTTAGTTTCCATGAAATAGCATTACACGATATACCACAAGTTATCGACTATATTCTTCATTTAACAAAGGAAAGGGACCTTTTCTTTATCGGATATTCGATGGGAGCTTCGATTGGCCACATTTTATGTTCGTCAAAACCCGAGTACAATACAAAAATTCGTCACTTCATCAATTTCGCACCAGTAACTAACATAGTTCACCCCCACCCACCAGGTCAGAATATAATTTTCTCGATGATTCTCGATTTTGCAGTAAGTAGACGCACCTTTTTTTTTTTTTCTTTAGTTGTTTGTACATAATTTTTCTCACTCATTTTAGAGAAACTTGAAAGCGCAAAATATAAGTGAGATCTTTCCTAGACGGGTATTAACGGGTAGCATTTTAAAGAGTATGTGTCAGAATGGATCCAACCTGCAGCCTTTGTGCATTGCCCTAATATTCCTTATCGTTGGAGTTGACTACAAGCAGTTTAATCCTGTTAGGAGATAGAATACATTGAATGATATAATTTTTAGTCGAATAAAATCTTTTAGGCACTTTTCCTGCATATTTTTCGATACTTTCCAGATGGAGCTTCGCTGAAAACTATAGAACATTACGTACAAATAGCAACTACGGGTATCTTCAAAGAATACGATTACGGCGCAGAAGAAAATAGATTAATATACAGAAGTGATGAAGCACCAAAGTATAATTTAAGTCGAGTTACAGTTCCAACGTCTATATATTATGGAGCAGGTGATATTATTACTACGAAAGCGGTAAGGCACAACAGAAGATGAGAGCTTATTTTCCGTATATTATTAACGACCATAACACACAAATTATATTACAGGACTGTGAGTATCTTGCCAAGAAGTTGCCGAATACGATGGGATTATATAGAGTACCGTTCCGTGATTTTAATCACATGGATTTCATGTGGGCCACTGAAACTAGACAACTTTTATATGACCCTCTACTAAATTTACTGAATAAGTACAAATAATGCCTGTACGCCTCTACATATTGCGTAGATGTAAAAGCCATACAATTAAACCAAATATATGCTTACGTTTATATATATATATTGTTTGTAAATATATAAAGCTTAATAAACTACATCCGCCCCTCAATTTATGCCTAGCATCTGTTCTTGGTGGATTTGATTTACGCGAATGAAAGTCGTGTAAATGGAGTCTGCAGGTACAAAAGAAAAAATATTGGTACATTCAAATTTTCTGATATTCGGTGCAAGATTTCTTTTAAACGTTGACTCTAAAGTAATCCTTTCCTAAAGAAATCATAGAATTAAATAAAGACCATTATCGAACCGTGGTTTTTACAATTCCAGGTGTGATTTAAACCTTAAAGAATGTTTTGAGAAAATCATTCGAGTGTTTAGTGGCAAGTCGTGTTGTTTAGCTGCCGCACAATGAATTTCAACGTAGTCGACTTTTCTTAAATGACAACTTTCGAAATCTCAAGCCAAAAACGGTAGTTACCCAAAAGAGTAACAAACATGATCGAAGAAGACCGGCATATTACTGCCAAGAGTACTCAAGCAACTTTGAAGATTGGTACAAGAGCAATTGACACAATTTTATAAAACTTTTGTGTTTAGTTTCTCGATTGCGATTACTTGAGGATCAGTACACGCTGCTTATATACTAAAACATATAATATTTCATTTAATTAACAAGTTATATACGTGAACATTTGGAAACTGCAGAGCCAACTCTTAGCGAACAGATTGAATTAACGATTTTTTTTTTCCTATTACATCACTCGTTCCGCTACCATTTCATAAAAACAGGCAAGTGGTTTTCTGCCTAGAGGTTAATAGATGTCACTACATACCGGAGAGCTTGTATACGATAAAGATTTTTCGATTAAAAACATGGGATTTTGTTTCAACAGGTGGCGTAACTAAAATATCACAAAATATTTTAATCGTTTCTAAATTAAAAGCTTCCACAAATATACTTCACTAATATAAATTCACTTTTTAGATATATACTTATCAAAAGGAGTCAAATAAGTAAATTATAAGCAATAATGATAAAAATATAGGCAAAATTATAATATTTTAAAATTTACAAGCGAAACATAAGCTTTTTATGTGTTACTACGTACAAAATAGAATTATTATAAATAGAAATACGCGTTTCTTATTTCGTAAGAACGGTAAAACAATCCACACAAAGAGAAAGATACCTTTAAATCAGAGAATAAGCATTGAGTTGAGAAGTAATTCTTTTACGTAGTCGAAAAGCAATGTGTTGATTGAACAAATTCAACGTAATTTTTGCCTAAATTCTCCTCCGATGCCCAGCAATATACTTGACGTATATTTAAAAATACAACGGTGTCCAATAAAATTGTAAACGTACTTCCACAAAATATTTCTGAAATGTTACTGATAATATTACCAATTTTTCTTTTCGCAAGTTCTATTCACCCACTACTCCAGAAAACATCAAAAAGGAATGATTTTTAATCCTCTACTTGTTTACGTACAGCGCTTTAATGTGATCAATATATTTTCTCTGTTAAAAAACGTATTACATCGAAGGACATATATATACCTTATGAGTACTGTGTCGTATCCAGTTTTGAGTGCCGCTAATAATTGAGTATACAAATGAAAAGTTGTTTTATGCTCCAATATTTGAGTCAAATACAGATTTTAGATCACATACTCTGCTGATAGTTTTCTATAGGACTACAAGACGCACCAAAATATTATTAATAAGTCCATGTCCATCGCCAGAGTTTCTTGTACATTATTGTTTATGGGAGAGCGAACCACGGAAGATGGCGGGTTCGTAGTTGCGAATTACTCAGGATAATATTCAAGTTTGTCTATTATTGTTATTTACCCTATTTATTACATTATATTCACCCTTAAATATATTTGGTAATTGCTTCCTAAAAGTATGGACTCTAAGAAGCTGTTGCTGATTAAATTTTGGCCAGTTTTACGCCTTCGGATAACAAAATACTTATCACTGAAGGTTATTTGAAATGAACATGAGATGTTATGTTTGTTTTTGTTTCTTTCCACTATTCCACTATTGCAGTTTGTTTCGTTGGTTATTGAACATAGATAAATTGAAAATTTTCAGCAAAAAATTTAATGCACATACATAATTTCAGTACACTACATTCATATAACATCGTAAAATAAAATAAATAAGTTGCTTCCAAAGTAATGATAACTTCCATCAAGAAAAGAAATATATTCTACAATTAACGATTCTAGGAACTAACAATATCGCAATAACATTTTTCTAACGATCATTGTTCAGTGCAGTTACTAACAAAAATTTAATTAACAATGCAACACAAACAAAAAAATATGAAAATATCTTCATTAGAAATTTAAATCTAATATTATTGCCTCCACGCTTGTACCCTTCTTCAAGATGCCGTCCTTGCATGCGGTTTTAGAAGGCATTAGTGCTAAAGCGTGAGCACCTACAAAACTATTTAATCGGCTGCTAATTTGATTTCCTGTACTGTATGCCACGTAAATGTTAGCATTCTTATTTTCTTTTTCCAATCTTGTCCTTCGATATTCGGGCCTTGGATCCAGTTTTACATCTTCGCCCTAAAATTATTCACGAAACAAAAGTGTTAAGTTCATTTTTAATAATTGTTGTTATTACCATTACAACTGATATACGTGGTAATTCGTACGGTTTTTGATTTTCAAAAAATCTAATTGCTGGTATGACGAACAGTAGACTTGTTACGTTGGCTGACACTGGATTTCCGGGAAGACCGAAGACGATTTTTTTATTGTTTTTGTATATGCACGTTGCGAAAGTAGTGGGTTTCCTGTTAAGCAATCATAAAGTTGAATGAGTTGAATAAATACGTGTTTATTTGATATTTGTCTCCATTAATATAATGACCTATAACGAGCTTTAAGCACTTCATAATGTGGTTCAAGCGAAAGCAATCGCAATACAAAAAATTGGAGCTGTTATTTTACAAATACTTCCATTACTTAAAAAGTGCTTCAATTGGTTTCAGACTGGTTCAATTCTTTTAAAAGTGTCTTTGATAACCAACACTATTCAAGGAAATATGATTTCAATCGTTATTAACGGATATAACCTACCCGGGTTTCATATTAAGTCGCCCAAAATGTATCGTCGCTCCAAAATCTTCCAGCAAAACTTCCTTGATAAGATCGAATTCGCTCATTGACACTCCGCCGCTAGTTATTAGAACATCGTTCTGCTCGAGAGCTCTCTCTAGAGCTTCTTTTACGCTATTGGGTCTGCAAAAAGTAAGTACATCGAATTAAGTGCAAGTAATGAATAATTAATGAGGACGTCGTCATGTTTCTCATGTACTCACTCGTCTCTGGCGATGCCACAATCACGACCCGTGTAACCGTATTCGATCAACAGGTTCAATAGGGTTAATTTGTTGCTGTCTCTTATGTGACCCGACCTTAATTTTTCATCGTGCCTTTGCAATTCGTTGCCGGTCGATAAGACGCCGATAGACGGCCGCCTGTAAATTATAAATCACAAGGTATACGTACACATGTGGCGAGACGTGTTAATGGTCGCTTGATTTGTACGAATTAACGTCGGGTTCCCACACACGTGGCAAAAAAATACTTTTATTCGTTTTAGATTGGTTCAATGAGCGAATGTGGACTGAATAATATGCGATGGGGAACACATACGATTTGCAGTTTTAACAGTAGCCTCAATTAAATATTAGTTTTTCCTTTTTTATTAATTTAGAAACGTGGTACACAATAAATATTCTTTAATGGGCGTAGGTAAAGGCATGTGGAATTGTCGGACTTACTTGAAAACTGTTATTGTTGTTTTACCAATAGTGGCAAGTACTCCAATATGAGACGCTTTGATTTTTTGAAATTTGCTCAAAACTAGTTCTCCTTCACGAATATCAGAACCGACTTCCCTAAAACATAATAAATTCCAATTTAACATTATCAAGCAAATGAAACGTGTACAAGTAAATGTGAATCAGGAATTAAGCATTTGTTTTTTGTCAATTTTAGTATAAATATTACCTTATATCCTGACCTAAGGTTGGGGCGACATTGATACGAATTTTTATTTCATTACACGAATCATCATACTCCACTAGCTCAGTATCCTCAACTTGTACAACTGCATCAGCTCCGTATGGAACAGCTGCTCCGGTGCTAATTCTAATAACTTCACCCTTTCGAAGTTCATTGGATTTCGGCTGTAATGTTAGAAATACTTAAAATGTCTCATCCATTATCTACCACCATACGTCATCTCCTGCAGCTGTTGCATTTTTGACAATTCTCACGCCAACACTGTCTTCAGTTTTAACTGCATAACCATCTTTAATAGAGGCTCTAAATGATGGAAATGGTTCTGGAATGTAAACGTCTTTTGCCAATATTCTATTTAGCGAGTCTGCCACTTTAATGACTTCCGTTTGGTCCAAATTTTGGATGTTATCAAAAATCAATTTTAATGCTTCTTCAACTTCAATCATTTTGTATGGGGACTGACGGTTTCTCATTGCTACTTGATTTATTTTTACCTAAGAACAAGGCGTGCTACTTTTAGTCGATGTAAACTAATAAAGATGGTAGTTTTTGGAATATTGCTTGAAATATTGAAAAAAGTTCACATGAACAGGAAAGGAATTATCTACTAGGTAGACAGGCTGTGAAACAATAATAATTATGGCAATACCTTGCTAGGAGCAGGAGATTGTAAATGGTTATGCGTTCTTTGAATATCTTCCACCTTATCTATTAAGAGATGAACTGCGTGGATAAGTGAACCTTTGATAAAGCTGAGACACTCTGTTGCTCCTCTAACACTACCTGGCAAATTTATTATCAAAGTTTGTCCTCTATATCCGCAAATAGCCCTTGATAACATCGCCATATCAGTGGACTGAAGACTTCTCGTGACCATAGCGATCGAAATACCGGGAGCTTCTTTCTCTATCACTCGTTTTGTAGCTTCCGGAGTTACATCTCTTTTTGCGAAACCGGTACCTCCAGTTGTCAATACGATATTATATCGCTTGCTACATAATTCTAGAAGTTCTGCTTCAATTACATCAACTTCATCGGGAACGATCTTTTTGAAAATTGTGGATTCTGGGAATAGCGTAAGTATGGATTTCTCCAATGCCGGGCCACTCTTATCTTCCTTTTCTTTTTGGTAACAAGTATCACTAACTAGAACCACAGATTAATATAATAGTAAATACGGCATATGGATAAAAGAATGACTAACAATGAATTTGAATAAACATTTTTTTAAATATTACTAATAAATCACATATTCGAAAGGCAGCGCATGTTCATTTTCGTAAGTCGAACGTATGTATTCTTTTTTTTAACATCGTTGGACATGTTTAATTTCTTAGATATATAGTTTAGCTTTATTTACATCTGACGAACTTTCTTAAATAACAAAGCCGTCAAAAAGTAGCTAGTACGAAAAGAAAATAGGACACTTTGTGAAAGAACGATTAACTCATTTCCCGGGTTTCAGGAAGATTTCAGAAAAAAGATTTCATGCACAACTCTCATGCCCTTCGCTGTAGTGAATAGTTCAGTTTTACTGTTTATTTAAGTTAGATAATGACAATGTATTGAACTAGTTTATTGTTTTGTTTTGCTGTTTTACTTCCGGCTCTTTGTTTTAAGAAGGAGGAATATTATAGTTATTATTGTGTATAATACTGACATTTTCTCTATTACAAACAACTGCAAAGTTTTACCTATGATACGTTAATAAGTATCGCGAACATTGTTATGAATGTGGTTGTTGAGATGATGAAATGAGAAACAGTTTCCAAATTACAATGACTAAAACTAACTGAGCTTAATTTAAATGCAATGCAGACTAAAACAATGGTTATTCAAAATAGAGCATCCGGTGAGAGGGAATTACTGACGATCCCCTTACTGAGTTGGTACTTAAAATGAAATATTTGGGCTGCTCACTGGATCAGGTCCGGAGGATGAGTATTTTATTTTTAACTTTGGATTAAAAAGTGATCGACTTCACCGATAGCATGGGGTAAAGCTACCGCAAATGCTATTACATTTTTTTTAAATTATTCTTGATTGACTGACTTCATCGTAAATCCTTCCGCGGGTGAGAATTACGTACCAAAAATTAAAAATAAAAAGCTCATCCTACCGTCCTAGCCCAGTGACAAATCGACACCCTCAATCAACGTAATTATACTATATAATTGCATTAAAATATAATAGTTTTTCAGTTATCTGAAAGAATTGCAATTTTTTGTTTGATTTTACTCCGGTTGGCGCTATAAATATACAGTACACTTCCGATAGTCCGGCACCAACAAAGAATATCGAATGTAAGCTAATTAAACGAAAAGTTTACTCAGCGCAGCGCGGAATTAATCGGACGCGTTTGGTGTGGTTTTTTCAGCAGAACTTGCCAGTCGTCGGCCGCAAAAGAATTCGCCATTTAATAATTATAATTATATTTTTTTGTTGTTTCTAGGTTACACGTTATTTCGGTTGTAATTCATTACTGTGTTTTATATTTATGACCCCAACAGATCTATTTACTCTGTAAATTGCGCTTGGCAATCGCGGGAGATACCGCTCGATAGGCATTTTTGGTAATCTAACATAATCCGGAGCCGGATTATCCGAAGTCTACTGTAATATGAATTTTTATCACATAAAAGAATTGAATCGAATTTATACATACGTAATTAAGGAAGTTATAAAACAAGGAATATGAAACAAATATTCCAAATGTCCCTTTCTATAAAAGAGCTAAAGAGGGCGCAACGAGTTCGATCGTTATTTAACAAGCTATTACCGGACTATTTCAGCTCTGCTCGCTACTATTCTTATTCGTAGGAAGATGGCGCTAGTAACCTTAATAAAATTTAATACTTTGTCTTACCTGTTATAACAGCGAATTTAATCAACATGGTTTAATTTAAATTTGTGTTAGTAGACAGATCTGTAAATTAGAATATATAAATAATTATTAATGTGTCTTACGTCTATAATTAAAGGAGTGTTCTACCGTTGTGCTTTAAACAATTGCAGTAAAAAGTGAGGTTAAGTTTCTTTACTCACGCACGATCCATTCAGTTCTGATATATTATAAATGATAATCTTGTGCAATGCTTATCTAAATATTACGAATATTAATGCAATATTTTGGTTGCATAAAGCAACCAATTCTTATTCAGAGTGTAACTCTTGCAAGAATCAAAAAAAAATCTAATACGTACCTATATTTCGTTGAATCGACCGGAGTACAACTGAAGAGTAGAGAATTCAAAAAGGCAATATACAGATACAACAATTGAAATATTCGAATCGTCCACAATCTTGGTTCGAACTGAACTTTTGATTACCTTGAACTACGTGTTAAAAATACCGTTGTGAAGGGAATAAAAAATACAGACAGCGTACAGAAAATAGTATTTTTATTTTAAAACAAACGAAAAATAAATAAAAATAAATTATAATAAATTTAAAAATTTACTATAACGGCGTCGATAACCAACTGTTTGTTTTTCAAGTTTATTTTGTGACTTGCAAGATATTAGAAGATGAGAAACGCAATGTGGTAGGTATGAATTATATTTACAATAGTTTCATATGATCTTTGACTGTGTGCGCCCTTTATTATCTATTTATTTACACTTAGACGCTATATATGATTCATGTACGAGGGAAAATAAATGGACATAACATAACAAAATCAAAATTTGTTGATTTAAAATTTAAAACTGGAGAAAGGAAAAACAAAATCGGATCTGCCAGAGATATTAGAGATGACTTATTAAGATTGGCCACAATCCTGTTTGGAATAGTTAATCGTACACTTACGTAATACCAATCAAGAAATATTCGTGAAAATAGAAATAGAAATATCCATCGTTCCTTTCGATCTCACGCTGCGAATAAAGATGTGAAAACTTGAGGAACTATTGGAAAATAAAATAAAATAAATAAATATTTCCTTCGAAAAAAAAGGCGACGCATTGTGGAGTCACAGGGAAAAGTAGAAGCAGCCTTTTGGGAGACAACGCGATCCGAATTCATGAGCTACTTCCGCTCGAAATGGAAAAAGTTTTAGATTCCGCAGTCCCTTAATAATTTAACGTGACGTTTTAAATTCTACCGACATATAGGGCGTTATTCACGAATCGAATCGAAAAGTCCAATGTGTTGGCGAGGTTGTCCAATTATGGTACTTCATCAGATATTTATGGAATAATTCTATTCTACTAGCTGCATTTTCAACATTTTGGAATAATGGCTTCCATTGATGCTTCACGGTGGGGTTTTCCCAAATATTATATTTGCAACAGCTGCTTTCCTTTCTAAACCGCAAGAATTCATGTATTTGTAACGGAACTTTTAAAAGGTGTATGTTGTAGATTCTTAGAATAATAGGTTACGCAAGTGCTTTCAGTTATGGAAATTTCACAAACAAATCCGCATTGATTTAATTGAAGTACATTATACAATAAAGATTTCTGACTGGATATAGACTTTGTATCAGATTTTGGATAACAAGAAATTTATTTCTCCAAAAGCGATGCTAGTTATTGAGGTTTGCACAAATTCCTCATTGCTTTTTCTTTCATTATCGTCTGGTAACCGTTTATCATATTCGAATGTAAGCATGAATGAAGTAATAGTGCCCAACGTGTTCTTCCATTTTGTTGCATTACGTATCGCATCGCATCATATGGCAGGACCGAGAAGTGCATAGAACGAATTCGTAGACCGAAAATTAACGATTATACGGTCGGCACGTGCACGACGAACCCCAAACCGAAATGCTGTAGTCAGAGGCATTGAACTTTCTGGCTCGGATTCAATGCGGTGCGACGTGTTGCGTACTCTCCTTTACGACTAATATGGGTCTCAAGAAGTAAAAAGCGAACGTACTCGCCTCTAGTCGAGATAGACGAGCAAGTATGTCAACAAAAAATTAACGTTTTATGGATTCTCGCTTGCCACTACGGCGAGTTGATGAAATGCTGCTTATTCGATAGTTAATTGTGAAAGATAGTGAACTGGCACCACCCACTATTTTAGATGGAAAACGGCAACGTAAATCAGCGTATTCTCTATTACTTGTGTCAATGTGCGACGTTTCTCGTACGGTGGTTAATTTTTGTGCCGAAATGCGGAAGCTTAGCAACATGTTGATGTAGAAGTTTTCTTTTTCCTTGGCCTTAAATTGATTCTAAATGGGAGCAATTCAATAATTTGCGCACCAAAAGAAATAAGTGTAAAGGAATTTAGTGGCATCAAAGGTATAGTAAAGTAATTCACTTATTCGCGACATCTAAGCATGCAAAGATTTTCTGCTAATTCTGCTAATTTCTATTGATCTGATGAGGACAATAACCTTCACAATTAATTGCATTATTACGTCTTTTGGAAAATATTGAGAGAATGCTTACAAATAGATTTTTTAAGAGCACTTCCGCATTTATTGCGCACAAGTTGATATCATTTCAGTCCAGTATTGGTATTCATGCAAAGATTAGAGACGGTAATAAATTAAATTCGATTGTGAAATGATCTTCAATTTTTATTTGGCCGCTTGAATCTAGTTGTAATTAAATGGAAACATCTTGGGACATTGCAGTAGTTACAAAGTGGCAATGATTCGTTAATAAGGAAGGTTAGTTAATCACAATTCGAAAAAAATTGTCCAAGATCTCTATTATTTTGGAACTGAATAATTTAATATAATAATATTTTTTTTCACCATTTAGTTCTCTGGGAAAACAAATGGCTTTATTTAAAACGTCAGAAAACAAATGCCTTTATTTAAGATATCAGAAAACAAGTGCCTTTAATTAAAACGGCAGAAAACAAATGCCTTTAAGACGTCAGAAAACAAGTATCTTTATCTAAAATATCAGAAAACAAATGCCTTTATTTAAAACGTCAAAAAGAAATGCTTTTATCGAAAATGTTATTTTTTATATGTTTGTAAAGTTTTCAATTGTCGATTTCAAGCAATAAAATGGTGAAAATTTTGTGAAAAGGAAAACGCATGACGCGAATCACTTAATTCTTCATGAAGAGATCAAGAAGAAATATTTTCTTCCTGAATCCGTTATAAATCAAGATTCTTTTCCTTGTGGTCTTTGTTCGTCATGCAGAATTACCATTAATCAATATACCAGTCATATCAAAATAGGAAGACTTTGTGCTCAAACGAGATCCATAACTGTGAGCGTACTATATGTATTGTATATTCAAGCTTACAGTCATATTAGACGATAGCTAAAAAAAGAAAGTTGGTCAACCGAACTTATCAAAAATTCCCACTAATACTCATAGAAGAACACGAATCTGCGAAAATGGTTTTACTAAATTGGAAAGAAGAAAAGCACAATGAACACACGTAACGAACATTTTTTTAGATTTAGAGAATTTCATCCATCTCGTCCAGCAATATTCAGGTATCAAAAGATCTTTAAATGTGGCAATCTCCGAATTGATTCGAAGAAGTTGTTTCTGTCAAAGTCTCTAAACTACGTCTCGAAAGCTACGCAAAGAAGAAATTGCAAGAAAAACGGCGCTGACATTTTTTTTGCTAATTTCAATACGGAGTGTGCCGAATACTTTAGCTCACAGCCCTTGCTGACATTTTTTTTTAAATTTTAATAGTCAAATTGGATTAGGATGCAATTATATTTAAATTTCATTGGAAAAAAGGGAAATTGAGATTAAAGGAAAATAAAGCGGCTCTTCTTATCTACCACTAATAAACTATGCCATAGCCTCCCTAAGAATGTTCTAGAAGTGAAGTGGTAGCTTCAAAGAAAAAGATGACTGGCATATTCGGTGTATTCGAAACTAAAAAGACGAGCCTAGAACGGTATTACCTGTTCTTGAATTCTACCGCCTATTTTAGTTTCCTCTTGTCACCCCTCAATTTTCGAAGGCATCCCCTGGTGCGCTTTAGGTACGATGAACGAGGTTGAATGACCCGACTGGTGATAAATTTTCGGGTAGAGAGAGCTAGGGATGTCGATTTTTTAGTGACGAAGTATACGCTCTGACAAAATCATTATTAGGCACTAATATAAGCAAGTAAAAGGATATTTCATTTAACAGAAAAATTACGCCTGAAAATATTTCTGGAAATGTATTTAGTTGCTGTAGATTTCCCCGATTTTGTAAGATTCTTTTATCGTATTGCCTATTTTAAAACGAGCTACAAGGATAAGGACACGAAAATAAATTAAATGAAAATTGAAGACTTCACCCAAAAAGATATTCCCGGGTGAAAAAGCGTTTCTCAAAGCAACAATCAAATATAAACTGATGACATCAGAATTTGATATGGACAAGAATGGAACAGAAAGGCACCGGTCTAGAGACCGTTATATAGAACGATAATCGAAATTCAAAGAAAGACCTGGAAGATACAGGGTTGTAAATGTGGGACCAAATAATGGTCAAGAATTTGTCGACAGACGTTTCTTTGATATTCATAAATTTTTACGTAGATTTGCTTTAACGATGCTGAACCCGTCCATATACTCAGTTATTCATTTTAGTACGAAAATTAACGACCTCAGTGGCTGTACTTCATACATATTTTCAGGGAATAAGCAGATAGACGGTTTTTTATCAGTTGTTAGTTGCAAGCTAAAACTTGTGAAAGTCCGTTGGGGTATGATATACTCCAGAACACTAGTAATGTGATTTTTTATGTATTGTCTTTGAACATTATAACGGAATTATACAAGGAAAACCGACAAAATGTACACAACGTCACACACAAAGACATTATATACTGTTACGGTCTCTGCGACTGGGGGGACTATCTATTCGTGCAATTTTTGATAGCTTGTTGATAACTGTAAAACACATTATGTACCTAGTGAATGATCGACGAAAAATTAGAGGCATTTAGAGGACAAATTAGCCAAGTATGGATTGAAAGTTTTTGCCCTAGTTGATGCAAAAACGTACTACTGCCTCAATATGGAAATTACGTTGATACACAGCCAGAAGAACTTTTCAGACAAAGCAGCAATTCTCAGGATATTGTTGAGCGTTTGATTGAATCAGCTTCTGGAAGTAAACGAGATGTTACCTTCCATAACTGGTTTATCGGTTACTCTCTTATGCTTAATTTGTTAAAAACGCCTCAACTTGCGTCTGGTGGAACGGTAAGAAAAAACAAAACAGATATACCAGCAGCTTTTGTAGATATACGAAAAAGAGAAGCTCGTTTCAAGAAAGTCAAAGAACGTTGTCCTATCTTCCACTTTACATTACGACGACGGTATTTGAAGAAAGTGGTGACAAGGAATTGCCCGAAATAATATAATCTTATAATTCAACTAAGGGAGAACCACCATAGATGAACTTTCGAATTGTCAGAGAGTGGATGTGTTTAGTTTACTAGAAAATACACAACGCAAAACTATCAGCATACTTCGCACCACACAAGTTTAATTAATCAATCCGGGACAGCCCTTTCGAGGATGCCTCTGTCCTCATTTTCAACGGTTGAAAATGACGACCTGCCATACTATTCTAGTCCTTGCTACCATTATTATTATTATTTATTGGAAGGCGTCTCTATATATAATAATTATCTATCTTTTCTATTGATTTAAATCGCTTCCACTTTTGATTTTCCTTTTTCTTCGTGGAACGTTAAACTTTTTTATTTTCGTTTTCGTAACAAAAGTTATTGCGGTTCCAGCGGAAGGCGCTATATACATATGGAGCAATAGAAGCGCTGTGTTAAAGAGAGACGGAGCGTCAAGCCATGTGAAACGCAGCTACCACAATATCGTCGCCTATTGACCTATTTGAACCATAGAGTGTGTTTGTATTCTCATCGCAAGCAGTTCGAAATTCATTTACGTAAACATATGCAGCGTTGTACACGCATCTACTTATGGGGATGGATATCTATAAAAACTTGAAATGAATTTCTCCCGTCATTCTGACGATAATTTTAACAACAGCGACGGTCGGTGCATAACTTAGAAATCCCAGAGAGAAGATGTGAGAAATTGTTTTTGTTAGGCTAGAGCCATACATACTACGGAGAGAGTCACCGAATGAGAAACTTAAGAGCACGTTGTTGTTCTGAAACCGATCAGTAGCGTGCCAGACACGGCGTAGTGAGTAGGTATGTACGCGATTTTCGACGTGACCGTACTAATAAGGTCGGCGCCACTAAATACGAAAAATACGGGATGACCATGAATTCCAAATTTCTACTGCTACAATGCGCGTTTGTTGCGAGCGTTTTCGGCGCGGTTTGCGCGAAATTCTGCAGTGATATTGATGTGCGCGGTAACGTGAGCCATTTCGAAAAATTGGCCGGCTGTAAAGTGGTGGTAGGTTATCTTCAGATAGTGCTATTCGACGAGGCGACCGTCGACACCTTCCGAGGTATCACCTATCCCGAATTGGAGGAGATCACCGGCTACTTTTTGATCTTCCAAGTACCTGGCCTCCTGAGCATCGGCAAACTTTTCCCCAATTTGAGAATCATTCGAGGAATGGAAGTCATCATGAATTATGCCTTCATGCTGTACAATGTCACCGATCTAATGGAGGTAAGTGCGCCTATTGTAGTATCGTGCCGATATACATACGTCATTCATTAATTTTCGACGACCACGTGATCGTACGCACGCTGGAAAGGCCACACTTAAAAAGAAAAGAAATATATACATTTTTGTCTTCCATACATATATATTCAATACGTTACTTCTATACTTAAAAACATCTACGTTCACTAACACAACCTATTATCGCGTTGTTTGTTGTTTACAACGCGAAATTTTTATCGCCTTATTTCAAGATGAGAGAGGATGTTTTGTAAATACTAAAAATAAACGTATTCGACGTCAGATTATGAAAGTAGTATACGTAGTACCGTTACACCTGTTGGAAACGTTTGATTACTCTCGATCTTTGTTGTGCGTTCCTTGTGAATGTGACTGTATATATAGGGTAATTGGAAAAGAGATGGCGGCAGTGTCTTAAGATCCCGCATATATCCTTATTTTTAATAGAAATAAACTATATGACGCACGTAAACATTTGTTTTGTGATATGTATCACTTAATCATTACAAAATCATTTATTTTTTATGAACAAGAGAATGTCGAATGGAACGAGCGATAAAAACAGTATTTTTTTTTATTTTTAAACAGGTAATTTTCACAACTACGCAGCTTACTTAATACCTTCATAATTAAAATAATTACAGTTTTTGTTATTAAAGACTATGAAGCAAGAAATATTTACTGCGTTTTCTATTCTTAATACACTGCTACGACCTTAAAAGAACCAAGAGCTTGAAACCTCAAGGCTACGATTCATAATAATGACTTGAGTGCGAAGGAAACCTTGTTCTACCATTGCGGAGCTTATTCTGCTTATCATGCTTAATGAATGAGAATACTGGTTACACTTATCTCTATCACAGGAGGGTCCTTTAAGTTAACAATAATAACAATTTATTTGCTCAACGCGGACACCATTTACATAAATTAAATTTTGTATTAACTAATCTTGCCCTATCTAACTGATTGCAGATCTGTTCTTTGAGTTACTAGCTTATTGGCAGTTGCAATTAAATTAAACCATTATTTGGATTGCTTAAATAAGTTAAAGCCAACTGTATTCAAAACGGAAACTTATCTAAGGAGTATAATTTATTCTGCAATAAGCACGCTCTGATGAAGCCAATAAAAACAGAAATGCGCCCTCGTCTAAGCTAAATATGGAAATGAGAGAAAAAAATTGGTACACATCGTTTTATTGTTTTTCAAAATATTTGCATTCTCGAAACATTTTATTCCCTGTAAAGATGGTATCTCTAAAACATGGTTTTTGAAGGCTTCATCAGGTTCTTGAGATAATAAAAATCACCGTCCAAAAATTCATCAGCCGATAAATCAGGTAAATACGCGCATAGAGACACTAATTCGATGTTTTTTCTTCAAATAACCAGTTGCCTGATGTGCTATGTGAGAGCTGGCATTGTCATGATGAAGGAAGGTACCACGTTGTTGATTATTTTTCCTGATTTCGTCAGTAACTTCTGGCAAACAAATTGCTTCATGCCAAATGAATTAATAACTATTACTTACCTTTAACAATAGAATCCATAACATAAAACTCCAAAAGCACTCACAAAACTGAATCTAAGTAGTAGCAAGTTTGTAAAAACGAAAGTGTAGCAGGTAACAACAATTGAAACGCAGAAAACAGTAAAGTTCCAATTGAGCTCGCACTCGGATCTTTAATCGGCGCGGAATAAATGACGATATTCTTTGTGCACTTTACGGACGCAAGTATTTAAAAAAAATCTTATTTAAAATGTTTGCATTATTCGTTTGTGCGTTTTTTCAAAATAAATGTTTGGAAAGTTTGAATTTCAGAAAAGAATGTTTAAGGTGCCGGGCTTAAGGAACCGGGCCGTCCGTTCCATTTTAAAAAAAGCTGTGCCCATTCCGCATTTGAAATATTCTAACCCAATCCGGGCGAGTCAAGTAGAACCGACCTATTCACACCTTTAGTATGCGTCTAGCAATGTATATTATTATATAATATTATCAAATATTAATGTGTACCATGAGACAAAAGTAGACTTGGACGACTGACAACCGACGAGGTGGTATCGGCAGTATACGCAAGGCTTATTTTCGTATACATTTACTTTTATCCCATTGTATATACTTTTGTTTTACTTATTTTACATATTTATACTTCTATATCGGATCTCCGAATGGCAGCACGTGGCATATTAAATGTTAGTAATTTACATTTAATTTATTGGTATTGCCACTAAGCTATATTATTATTATTATTATTCATTTTTGAATATAGCATGTTTAATTCTATTTTTGCACAACGGCCTTTGTATTTGATAAATAACTCTCTTATTTTTTCAACCATTAATGCCTTGATATAAAGAAGCATATTACCAGGCCACTAAATTATTTGAGTGACTAAATTAATTGTTATTAGGTAGAAGATGTAAACAATGTGTCGAGATAATCAAAACTGACGAATTTCCGTCGTGCATTGGATTAATATAACCGGACGTTTCGACTCCGCATCTACCGCCATCTTCAGAGCCACTCCTAGAAAAGCTGCTTCTTGCCAAATTCACTATTTGACATATTCTCGCTCAATTTTAGAATTTGGCAACTAACGGTGCATGTAGGGACGATAGTAAATGCATTGCCGGATTATGTTAATCCAGCAGTTTTTATTTATATCAATTATCTAAATTTAAAATCCTTTTACAGTTTAATAGCCACCTAAAATGTTTTCTATAGTGCTTTACTGGAAACTTACGCTGAATATAATCGTCGTTTAATTTTATATATAATTGCGATACAACAGCGATATTTTTGAAATATCTGAACGACGACTCATAGAAGTATTTAGATTTAATAAAAACACTTGCTCATTTGTTGATCGATCTATTAACACCTCATTTGAAAATGGCTAAAGAAATAAGAGTGTTGACTGCTTTAAGATATTGGTTATATGCAATAACCCTCATAGTGATCTATTAATAGCAGCGCGTTTTACATTCTGAAATTCTCCGTGGAATATGATCCACCTTTAAAGTTATTCTAATGGGTGCTTTTTCCCCCCACGTTTGTTACAAAGTAGCGTAGCTGGTGAAATACATACATGCCGCAAGTGCCACTTAATACTTTATTCGGATTTAGTTTCCTAACTATAGTATGACACGAAACAAGTTTTTTCGACACCGAAACTTTAAATTATCTGCTTTTACAAAGCATCGCGTAATCATTTCATTAAGAAGTTAGGTAATAAATTAAGAAATTGCAGATGATAACTGTGCTTCAAACGGGCCACCACAAACAAATCGATGGTTTGCGTTACGAAAACAAATTAGTTCCATTGGTTGTTTAGTCTTGTTTACTATTAGTCAGCTTACATAGAAAAATTTTATCAATCATGTTAGGATCACGATTTTCGTACCAAACAACGACACACTGAAAATAAACAAATCATCAAAGATTCCGCCAACTGTTTGTAATACATATCGAGTGACAAAATTTTAACTGTGTGTGATATACGACCGGGTGGGGTGTTACTCTTGGAGAGTTATAAATATACTTGACGTACGAAACAATTTATCGCTACAGCTTTAAAAGATTAAATACAAATATGTAACTTTTCATGACACAGATTAAGACCAGTAATACCGCAGATATATTTGTTGGATATGAGATATTATTCCCGGTATTTTCTTTCATTTGGTTTCCCTAAATATTTAAATCTTCCTTAAAATTTTTGGGATAACAAATATTTAGTTTGAAATACAGAAAAAAGATTAACAATGAATGAAGAAAATAAAACATTACTTACGCGTATTTTATGTGATCTATACTAAACACCTCATTCGTATTCACCCCGCAACTCGATTTCGCACGTTTCTTTGAAATATTGAAAAGCTTCCATTATCTCCCAAACGTATGTTTGTGCAAAGTATTCAGTTGGGATCTATACATATATTCTCTAGATTTACAGAGATAACATAAAATCTATCATATTCTATGTGCTCACTCTGTGTGTCACTTTTAATAGAGCTTCTAAAAGCAAAGTTTAATATTTTAAAAACTGGAAATGTTTGTTTCTTCCCGCTTGCATATTGCCGAACTCGCTATTCTGTCGTCTCCAGATCTTTTTAGCCCATAGATAACAGATCTATCTATCTATAGATCTTCAGCTCTTCTTTGATTTTATCCTGCGCGAGGTTTTTTGATTATCTTCCCATTTCTTGATTTCCAATTTTATGTGGCTCTTTCGTAAACTCCAGTAGGGCTAGGACTAGTGAAAGGCATGCTGACACCTTACCTTACGTGTAGACATTCTGACAATCTTAAGAAGATGCATTTATAGAAAGGGGCATGTTTCCACATAAAGGAATTAGCAAAGGAATTAACAGAATTGCTTTGTTTTTAATTATGTCTGCAGTTTGGAAACTGCAAAATCAGTAGGAGGGGGTAACGGGTTGCGACCAAGTTGTGCTGTATTTGAAATCGTTCAAATCCCATTAATCCGGCACTGTTTAATTATCAAAATATTTTACTGAAACTTGACATCCTTGGAAAAACAGCTTTGGAAATGAGACACTTCGAAAATAAATAATACCCCACAATGAGCACTGTAGATAGCTCTAAAAATATACTTAATGAAAAGTATATAACTTTATTTAAGTTATTTTTTAGAGCTAGTGAAAAATGAGAATATTTGAAATGTATTGACAAGTTACATGTTCGTACTTGTTTCCAGCATTTGTCAAAATGTACATATAATGTTAAAGTTATTTTCTACTGTTATTCTTTAAAGTAAAATTGTTTTCAAAATGGTAGATTTGGAAGAAAGCCAAACATATTTTAGTTCATTCTGTCAATTCATACTGAGAAAAATAAACTGCTAGGTCAACCAAAAAGGAGCAAGGTGAACTAATTTTGTTGGTTCAATACGTGTAAAAAAGTTTTCTGTAATTGTTGAATTTAAACCAACTTGTGTTGAATCAGTTCTATGCAGCTATATAAACTAATCAGTTAAATAAATCTTTTGATTCAGCGTATTTTCAACCATCAACATTATAAAATCCGTTACTCAGCCTAATTTTATATCATTGAAATCAAATATCATTCAATATTATGTAAAATTTAATCGAGTTAAGACATGGTTTCAATTGTATGTTACGGTTGATTTCTCGTCAAAACGAAGCAGTCTGGTTCTAGATTGTTATTAAAATTACAATAACGCTATGTACTTTGTCTTTGTGAATGCTTAAAAGCATTGAAATAATGCCATATTTCATCTTAAATTTACAGATGGTTCTTGCTGTAAGGTTCGGTCGTATTAAGATGAAATACAAAGATCTTTTTTCCTTGTAAAAATTCTATTTACTTTGCTAACTTCGGACTCTCTCGTCAGGTGACACGTTTCAGTTCCATCAAATTTGTCAGTTTTAAATAGATCGGTGGACATTTTTCTGACTGTTCAAAATAGTTATTTTTTTTTATCAGTATACGTTTCTCTAACGCATGAAAAAAAGAGTCCCGTCTCGTCATCATTGGTAATCAAGCCCGATTTTTTGTTTTAAAATTACCAACATCATCAACATTAACATCTCCGTTTTCTCTTGATATTGCTTTAAAAGTAATATTACATCTGTTTTTGAAGCATTCTAACAAATCAGATGGGGTAATAGAGCTTTTATATTCTTATTGCTGAGCTAATGCCATATTATGTATGCAGAGAGTGGAATATTTTTATTCCTGGCTTTTACAAACCATTCGTAGGCTAATTTATCAATATTATTATACTCTTTTATTAAAAAAAAAACTTTATCCTTATTCTTTATAGTATTTGCTGCCTGTGTTTTTCCTATTAATTTTAAATCTTGCACTTGAAGCACGAACCGTAACTGTAAGCCTTTCTTTGTTGTATAAGTCTAATATTTGCATCAGTCGTTGAATAATAATAATAGTAATAATATATCGTCATGTCGACCTATGCATAAGTACACAAAATAACACCAACTACAGAAAACCGCATAAAATAACAGTTAATAGCTCTTTAACTTTGGGTTGAAATTCTCTAAAATTACTTAATGACTTGTATGCTCGCCGAGCCAAATATTTAAGGTTGGATTTCTATGTACTACAAATAATTTGCATTGCGTCCATCACCAAGTTGGATAGGACCGTGCTGAGCACTCCACCTTGTCGTAGACCCTCGTTGGTGTCGAACTCTCTTGATTGTGTATTTTTTGTTCTAACTACGTTTTGTTATTATGAAACAGGCTAATAATCGCTCTTATTAAGATTGTTGGAACATTTCTTCTTTTCAGGCTTTCTTCAGATCCAATATTTATAATGTTTTCTTTGCTTTCCTTACGGTGAATATATTGTCTTGGATGCTCCGACCTTTTCTAAAGCCACTTTTTGTCTCTTATCGGATCATCTATTTTATTTATTAATCGTATTTCCAATATTCGTTGCTAAACCTTCGACACTACATTCGGCAGGGTTATGCCTCTGTCATTTTTACATCCTTCCCGGTCACCCTTTTCAAATATAGGGGATCTTCCTTTTTTCAAGTTTCATTATTGCTTCCGCAACCTCACTGTTTGTTATGGCTTCCTGTTGTTGTCCCAAACTTTTAGTCTCCTGTGTTTCTGTTCTGAACCGAACTTTATTAAAATACGGAAAAAGGAAGGTTAAATTTGGAGGCGATAGAGAATAGGATAAGATACTTAAAAAAAAAACAATCACAAGTTATGCTTAGTGCTAATCAAGGAAGAACAAACATTCTTAAGGCTATTTTACACGATGCACATGCATATTTTTTTATCTTATATAGCTTTGTTCGGTGATTTTCAGAATCCATTATTATGCATAATAATTCTGCACAGAATTGTGCTTCGTGTGTGAACTGTCAGATTCCCAACAGAGGAGAAAAGTTTGCAGCGTGAAACAATAAAGTAAACAAGAAATAATGTTAATAAATATTGGTGATAAACGGTCTATCACAAGGGTTTATTTGGTCACTTATTAATACATAATATGTTTTATGCTTTTCAATTTGACATTTATAGGGAAGCTTTACCTATTTAATGCCTTGTTTCAGGTTTATGTTTATAAACGTTGGAAGTAGAGAGCTTTATGTTCTTGTAATCTGCTTTGTAATTGTCTACCAGTTTGGCCTATATACACAAACTGGTATAGCGCTGCAAACGAAACAGTTGATTAAAGGCTCTCCCCTCTCTTCCATCACATCGGTTTTATTCTGGTAGAGAAAATATGAAAATTTTATTGGGTATATGCAGTGATTGAAGGATTGATTAATTTGCAATCCCTACAATAATTACTGAATGCATGTTTTTCATTTCAATTCGTAGAAATGTACTAATTACCATCATATGATGCCAGAATATTATCTTTAATAATCATAAACAAATGTTTAATATTCTTTTCAAGCTATTTGTATACGTTTTCTTTCCGATCGCATTGTATTCACAATGAGGAGGTGAGCACATTCAATTTTTGTTTACTATTTACGACTTCATAATTTATATTTTTGTCTGTATAAATTGTAACGACCTTGGTGGCATTTCTCTATTGTTGACGCGTAATTAGGATCATCTCTTTGGAAAAGAACTCATTCAGAGGCTTCCATAAATTATGTATTGTATTCGCAATGCTTCGCTTGCTCATGATAATAAAACTCACACATATGCATAATGATAATTATGAGCTGTCGCGACAGTTATTCTTTCCTCCACGCTGTCTTTGTTAGAGCCACGCGTAAAATGCTAGCTATCTTCTTTTTTTCACTGTTAGGCTAGTTTGCATAAGGTGTTGAAATAAGATAACAAGTTTATCTTTGGAATGTACATAAGTGTGTTTGTATCGTTAAGAGTATTTAACAATTTTTATTTTGGAAGTTCAACAATCGTATTGTAAATTACGTTAGATTGTCAATTAAACCATTCACATGCACGGTTATTAATAATTCCTTTTTACGTATGTATACCGAGTGCCGGAAGTTCACAACCTCCTCATTTGAAAAGATACAAGATCGAGCAAGGTGTCGTCGAAAATGGTTCGCAGCATCCTAAAATCAAACAAGCGTGAAAAATATGGGGCGCGCGCTCGACGCGGTCCGAAAACTGGCTTTTTTTGCCAACTAAGAGGCGTAATTTCGTTTGCTTGGGGCGGGTGCGGGTACATTAATGAACGTTTGATAATTCGACGCGGTAGCGGAAGAACCATACCGAACGCGTGGGGGTTGTCAGGCGAAGTTTCAAAATCGCCTGGGGAATTAATTTTTTCGCTTTACTCGATGATGTACGGCTTTCCAGTTAATACTAACGCGTTTTCTTGACCCTACGATGCGGATATTGCTGTATCCGACGAGTTTTTGGAATTCAATGAGTAGTCAAAGGTAACTTTAAAAACGTAGGTTTCTGCGGCCAGAGTTAGTTAAGATTAAACGTGTTCCGGGTTCGGACCGTGTCATGTCGTTTGTTAAACGAAAACTCGACGTTTCGCCCACAATCATATGGGGCTTCTTCAGGAGAGGGAAAGGTGGTAGGCAACAGTTAGCACGGTAACTCAACGTGTAAACCACGCCAGAGGCAAAACCAACTAAGCGCGAGGTAGTTGACGGTAACTCAGCATGTGAACCTTGCCAGAGGCTAAAATCAACTGCTGTTACACTGTTTAAACTTAAGATTCGGCGTACGTATAATTCCGTTACAAACAGGAGCAACTTTCAAGGAATTAACTGGTCTATGTAAAGTGTGCGTTGCGTCGAATTCCGGTTATTTTGAAAAATATCTGTAAGTGCTTAATTTTATCAGTTTTTAATGTGTTTAATGATAATTTAACATTCTGTAAGGATCTGCTTGTTATTTATTATTGATATGCTCATCCTGTATTAAATATTTCTTGAATGCAATTTCCGTTTATACCGTTGCACTCCAAACTCTTCGGCTTCGAAAAAATCACATCTTTTAAGATTCTCCAAACCATTTTCAACGACACGTTACTTCTCTACAAATAAGGATCTTACTTTTCTACAAATAAGGAAGATATTGTAACATTGGCGCTAGATATAAATCAACATAATATGGGTTTCATGTCTATTCTTAACGGATTTCAAGGCCTCGAAGGCTTCTGTTAGAGAGACAATGTTAGAGTAAATAGCCATAACGAAAATTCGTAAAATTGTATACAAAGCACTGAATATAAGCTACATACTGTATGTTTGACAGAAGATATGTCAACTACGAAAGTGCTACAAAAAGGAGTTATCCACCGTAACCTCCCAAAATCGTTCATTAAGACTATTGTGCATATTTTGGGCCATACTATCCCCCTCAAGGTTTGTGGCAGTTCTTTAACGCCCCGTAGAAACTCACCACGTTTCATCTAAATCGAAATCTGTGGGTTACCGGTGTTGATGTTAATGTTTGTTTCAGTACATTATCTATGCGCGTCCATATGAATGACAAAAATCACTCTCTTAGTATGTAGTAAATATTTATATTTCTTTCAAGGTATTTGCCCTTTGCGATGATGTATAAATTTTACATTTCTGCATAAGTAGATCCTTTCGTGATTTGTTTAACGTTGTATTTGTGTGCAATCTCGTTATTGGATGCAACTTCTTCCACTCATCACCTCGTTATTTGTAGCTGGCAGCTTCATTTTTTGTTGTTTCAAGCTTTACAATAATCTGCTGGTTTATGCACGTAATCAACTATTTTACTTCTTTGGTCCCACGAATCTATTGTAGCTGATGCTTCGTTGTATTTGTTACATATTTTTGCGCTGTTAGTAAACATGTTGTTGCTGTTTAAGTACCGCAATAACATTAATGTACTATTGATTGTCAACGTAAATTAACTAAGTTATTCGTGTTAAACACGTACATATGTACAAACTTCCGCTTAAATTGTTAAGACAGATAAATAAATTGGGACATTTACTGATAAAGCTTATTGAATTACATTGTACATTATTTGCTTGTTTGTGCCAAATTCTTTATTATATTATTAGAAAAAGTTAAATATGCAGGTTTTAACTTGAAAGGTATACTGCTTATTTTTTCGTTGCTACTTGATCAGAGATGGCTTCCCAAGTTGAAGAACTTCTTCAAATTAATATGTGAAGTTGTTAACAGATGGCGCTCCGTGTATCATGTTTGAACGAGGAATTTATTTTTGGTATTTATGGCAATATTCCCCCCGCTTCTAAAATCAACTGGTTTTGCGTTTCTTTCTTCTTCTACAATGTATTCTTTCAAATTTCATATTCCATTTATTACATGCGGAGTCTTCAGAATTTCAGATCCAGCTTATGAATATCCAATTCAAGAAAATCGTTTTTTTCTGAATGGCACACACTGTATATGAGTACACCACGAGAGCAAAAATCACTGACGATATATTTCAGTTGTTTAGTCATTGAAAAATAAACTTAAAGCAATGGTTAAGCTATAAATAATGTCAAATCATTTTACAAGAGATTTTCAAATGATTTTTGTTGGCTTAATTTGTTGAAGTTGTATGATAAGTTGAAATATATGATAACCTTATATATTTCATTAAACCTTGTTATTGAGACGAGTCTTTTTTTATTCTTTCATCGGTATTATTGGTGACTGGAGATATATTAAAATCTAATAGAGAAAGGAGGGAGTTCGACGTATATAAGCTGATGGGATGTCAGCTTCGACACTTGCCGTACGGGAACGTTATGTACGTTTATCGGATATAGCTGAACAACACTTGTCATAGCAATTATGGTACGACACAAACAGAGAAATTGGAGTACTTAAAGCAACATGGCGTATTAGACGCTGTGTGCGGCGTCGAAGCCAATATAATATCGTTTTTGTTATAAAATTGTTTCATTATCGACTCAATGAATTATATCGGCGTAATTGTAAATGGGAAGAATGATAGAAATACAGAAGTAACGATAAGACCAATAATCGCATACGCAGCAGAAAGGATGTGGCTTACGAAAGAAAGATGAAGTAAGTGATAGAAAAGAAAAATCCTGAAACGAATTTTGAGGCCCAAGAAGGGGGCCGGTATAGAATACAAATATTGAAGGAATCGATGTTAGAAAGGCGTAGGCGGAGAAGAGATTACAATGGGTAACAATTAGGAACAACAAAGTTTAATTCTTACCACCACTCTTGTACTTATTGTCAATATTTTGATTTGATGTTAGCTTCACATTTAAATGTAAACAAATGCTTCTATTGCCCCAAGTTATTTGGTTGCAAAGGATATGGAAATTTATACTGTGCTATGTTAATTAATTATATCAGTGTTTACCCTTAAATACGGGGTGACACTCAAAAGGTTCCGAAATGTAGCGCGGAATAAAATTCAAAAATATTAGCATCATTAAGCTTCGTCGGCATCGATGTAGTCCCTTTATAGGAGTATTTGCAGCTGTCCCGGCACGCAAGGAATTGTTGTTTTGTTAATGTGTTTGATCCTTGGACAAACGAAAAGATCTCAAGAAACAAAGTCAAGGTTCGAATGAGGAACAATGGCCATGTTATGTTGTTGTAAACTTCCGCGGTCGTTGTTTTCTTTTAAAGAATTTGGGTTTTCGGTCTGAAACCGCGAAAATGGCCATGTTACATTTCATCAAAACCTCACTGTTGAAGGAGGATTATGTGCACTCAACAAGATAGGTAGTTTGTAACAATTAGCTAAACAGTATTGTAGAAAACAAGAGTAACACGAAACTTACAACGTTCGCTGCAATAAACGTGCATTTCATGCAAGTTTCGTAGCTGCCGACCTTTATTGCGATTACCTTTAACATCTGAACATAGGCGCGCTAGACGAACTTAATTTACTTTTCTTTGGTTGAATTGTCTTTCTCTATAATTATATGAAATTCATATCCATTAACCAACATATAACTAACATACTTACATAAATCTACTATTTCTGTACGTCACACACGATATTTCTGATAACGCACTCGATGGCATTGTCAATATTCACAACAGGCTTTTTCTTCCTGTATTCTCTGGATTCGCTACTTTCGAACATCAACAAAGAAATTCTACTGACAGCAGCAATCCTTCGAAGTGCATGTAAAGGCAACTGAAGTTCAGCTCTGCTTCGGAATTTACAACGTAAGATGCAATTTACGATTTACATCGCCCACAAGCACTTTCGGTATAATGAGTTATATACTAAACTTATGAAAATAACCGTTTCTGCACGATTCAAACGCTGTAAACACTAATAAAATACAGGCTATTAATATCCTAAAACTGCAGGTCTACAATTGTAAATGAAGCACGATCTGTCAACGTGGCGCAAGTAATTTAAAATTTTCGGTTAACATTTCTACGCATTTAATCTTCGTGTTCATATATAGTGAATTTCGTTGCATCATATCATTTGTTCTGAAAGTGCTGTTAATGACGTGCACTGCTCGTTAAAAGAGGTCCTATACAATACTTCAATATTATCCAATTTTATCTTTTTAGAGTTTGTTTCATAGGTAGGTGTAAGATAGGTAGTCGAACACGTGATTTTATTAACGACAACGTATAGGAAATTTCCAACAGTTCTATTTTATTTGGAAAATTTGTGAATAAACTTCAGCTGCCTCTCCGTTGAAGCTAACTAGTTGTCGGTATAAACGTTTTGTTTCAAGTGAGCTCAAAAACACTCTGTAGGGAGCGGTATATTTATATATAGCGTTTATCTAATGTTAATATAGCGTAATGGTAGTTTGTACCATCAGGCCAGAAGATATCGCCCAGAAACAATTATCATCATTAAATGATTCTAGTCAACGTTCTTTGCATCGTTAGGCACATATTTGAGCATTTAGTGTACAATTAGCTTGGCGGAATGGCAGTACAAACGTATAACATTTTTCAAATTGTTTTCATCGGGTGGTGTTTTTTTTTATACAACCTTTCCACCAAATTTGTTCTTGTTGCTCCGATGTGGATTTTGGAGTATCCGTTTTTATATTGATTTGTTTCAGCTTAATGTATTCAAATACGATATTATCGGGTCAAGTAAGTCCTGGCCAATTGTACGCCCTAAAAGTTAATAAAAATTAATTTACTACCTTCTATCCATCTTACAGCCTAAGAGCTGCGATTTGCCGCTGATAGTATCAGTTGATTCGTCTACTTGTACCGTAAAAAGCATGTTAACTTCACCGGAGACTGTTCACTCATTGTTGCGGGACTTATTAATTCTTGTTAATTTTAGTTAAAACATTAAATAGATTTTTCTATTTTATCGGTACGAACAACTACCGATATGCGATAGGGTTAGTAATATTGAGCATAAGAACACGAAGGTGTTTACCGGTTACCGGTACTGGCCTGGGAGAGACCGTACATTTTCTACACCACTCCGCCATAGTGTTTACGTTTACACATAAGCATTATTTTACATTGCATTAGGCGTGTATTTGATTTTTTCGCGGGGCTTTTGTAGTGGCTTAACGAAGCACCAGTGTTTCGCGGCTCACAAATTGAGAACCACGGGAATCATCGCTTGACCTGGTGGTACGAATTATTTATACCAGTTTGAAAGAGGGTTGGGCTTGCAGGTGATTGCTGGATATGGTTAATGGCGTGTAACATTTTAGAATCTTCAGTGTATAAGTAATCAATTGAAAAATGTATTGTAGATGTATCATGGGACAAAAGTATACTTGGACGGCCGGCAAGCGACGAAGCAGTATGGGCAGTGTACACACGTCTCGCTTTCGTACAGGTTTATTGCGTTTCGTCCAAGTTTGCTTTTGCACCGTCATATGTCTATTGTAATTTCGATTCGAATGAATTAAATTTTTACACATTCAATTCAAAGTCTCATTCCTTGGGATCTTGACTTAAGACTATAATCAGGTATCTAATTTCGAGTTTTTTTGAACTTACGAGAATACTATTAGATTAGATTGCAAATGAATGTTCGGTTATTTTGAAAAAAAAAAAAAGATTCAGCAAGCTTTAGAGAAAGATTATTCAAAGACAAGTGCAGCAGAATATAATTATAGTAAAGTATACAGGATGTTCAGATTTACTTGCATGAAGTTGATTTTCGGGAGCGGTGTACATATACAGATTACTAATCATTTGATTATTTATTTACTTTTGAAAATCTCTGGATACAGTCATTTAAATTAAATCATTCTGCGGATGTTTAACGTGAAAACTATCAAAGAAGGGGAAATGGTCTTCTGTACGTATATAGTATACTACAGCATATTTTATTTAATAACAATAATAATCTTTATTTCAAAAACAATATACGTAACAATTGCGCTTGTTTTGAAATACGTCAATATTATACATAACACAATATAATCTAAAAAAACGTATAAATAAAATTTTATAAAAGAAACAACATAAACATATCAAATCAATGGCATAAATAAAAAGAAAAATATATAAACAGTTACAAACCAGTACGCCACAAAGAGTAAAAGATCTCAACAATCAGTGTTAAAGAATTTATATGCATTATACAGTGGTTGGTACTATTGTCTGTTAAACTGCGTATAGATGGCAGTAAATGATTCAAAAAGTTGAGCTGTTGTATCTGCCTTGTAAAAGATTGATTGGTTTATTTCGCGTGTTCAAGTGTGTTAAACTTGAATATGCAAAGCAAACTAGGTCATTCACACCTTTTTGACGTTCATTACAAATTGTAAATTGTTTGAATTTATTTTTCCAGGAGTTTGGCGATTTCAAACCCACGCTGGTTTTTTTTTGTAACAAGAATACTTTATGCCATAATTCAAAGGCGCCTGAAATGATGCGAAGTAGTATGTTTTTTTAATATGTTGGTATTGCACGTTCTTGCCAGATGTCGCAATCAATCGCGACAATTGACACGATAACTGCTCCACATGCTGCTTCCAATTCGAATTAATGCGTTAAGCGCAGCATTTTGACGGATTCCGAAAACGTTATCCCGAGACCATTCAAATCTATTTTCGTCGTTATTTCGAATATAGAAAAGTACAGATGTTGTTTTATCTGTATTGATATGTAATCTACTTTGTGTTGCCCAAATTATTTATAGATATACAGAAATTTTCGCGACATCTTTTTTTATTGTTATATTTTTTGTTATCTATTTGGATAGCGACTTAAATTACTTTTGCAATAATGTATGGTTATTTGCACTTCCAACAATTGCTTTTTTCTTACAAAATTCATAATGTCATCTGCATCAAAAGGTTAAAGATTTAAATATAGAAATTCTTGGTTTGATATCCCTGTGGAGACGGAAGAAGAAGCAGATAGAGAATATAGTATCTTCACAGAAAAATAAATTTTCGACGAAATCCTTTAGAAATCAAGATAGATAATAGTTTTTATTTGAAAATCGTCAGCAAAAGTATAATATCTTTAAAAATAGTGGAAATAGCAATTATATTATCGGCACCATCTTGAAGGTAATTTTATATATGTTTACATTGTGTCACCTTCAAACACATAACGTTAAAAATACGCTATTTTACACTATATACGTATAGAAAATCTCATTTCTTTTCGTTAGTTTTTACGCGAAACTCCGCCGACACACCGAATAAAACTAATCAAAATGTTTCGGCTTCAGTCACTACTGCTTACCTTTAACGAGTTGCAAATAAATCCAAAGCTATGTTAGCGAGAGCTCTTATCACATCATGAGCACTGCGAAAGATGTCCACATATGAAGAAACACACCACATAACATGCTATCGCCTATTGACCTATATGAACCGGTATGTACAACGTGCTCACGTCGACCAATAAGTACGACACATCTAGAGAATACGTTCGGAACGACGTACGGATGGTTAAGCACATATTGTGCTCGTATCCACCGGCGCTAAGACGTCGAAACACAAAATCAAAACGATCTAAGCGAAATCGAAGTGAATATGCTGCTGAGGCAGCGGGGCGGTCTTCGATTAAAAGTCCACGTTGCGATTTGGAAGCGTTCAGTTGTGTAGCGGACGCCGTCTAGAGCCTAGTTATGCCGCACCAGACGGCCGATTCGCGCCAAAATTCAGTCGAATTCTTCGCTTCCAGAAGAGAACGCCGGTCACAAAAAACTTTCTCGTGCGCGCATCCTTTTCGCCAACTATTATGAATTCAATGCCTCTGCGAAAATGTGTTACCGTCATCGTTGTGGTGTACTTATGCGAATTCGTCTCTTGCAAGTATTGTACGAATGTGGATGTGCGCGAATTTCTGAGTGATTTTGAACGGCTAAAGGGTTGCAAGATCGTAATGGGGAATCTACAAGTTGTCCTGTTCGACAGAGCTACCAAGCAGACATTCCAAAATATTTCTTTTCCCGAATTAGAAGAGGTCACCGGATATCTTCTTTTCTACCAAGTTCCCGGACTGTTGAGCATCGGAAAGATGTTTCCAAATTTGAGAATTATACGTGGGATGCAAGTGATCCACAATTATGCATTTATACTGTATAACCTACAGGATTTAGAAGAGGTACACTTTTGAATTAAATTTTTTGTTTACATCCTTTATTTCAAATGGTTTAAAACAAAGAATAGGAAGAATAATTGGTATAGTTAGTTTTGCGCCTTTAAACATTTTATTAATGCGGTTTCTTTGAAACACGACACAATGATGTAATAAATACATTTTTTGGCATATCAGAATGGAAATTTTTAATAACGAGTATAAAGAAAAAACGTTTTATTTCGCTTTGCAAGTTTTCTTATTTGCCTTTTTAAATTTTACACTAGAATATCAACATATAACTCAGTTGTTTAAAAAAGGAATGACTCCAAGTACAATGCAAAAATGTAATTAAATTTTAATGATTGACCGAGATATAGATTGTTTTTTAACGCTTTTGATTCGAAGCAATAATAATGACCTTCACAAATACATAAATTTAAAACTCGAAAAAGCTACTATTCAATCCTTTAATGTCATTTTAATTAAGCTATTTTCTTTCTTTTTTGCTTGTTTTAGATCCAATTTTAAAAAAAATTGAAAGAGTATCAAAATAAAATAAATAAAAAATTAAAATTAAAAAGGTTGCAAAAGATCAGCGAAGAAAGTAGAAGGAATTTCTATCAATCTCAAAATTATTTTGTTGTTATTCCTAAGAATCGAATTACCTATATTTTTTGAGAACTTTCAGCTTATGACGAGATAAAACCAAGGAGGAGTTTGGTTTACTTAAGTTTTGTCAAACTTTTTAGGAGTTTTCTTTCAAAACCCATCAAAATATATTATTCTCATCGATCCTTCACTTCACAACATCAACGCTAGAGAAAATTTATACAATGTTACATGACAATGGGAAATTAAAAATAATTGAATACATGACACGGGAAGTTAATAAACTATTTCAGATTTAGTTCCGTAAATATTTTCAAAGTTGCGGCAACAACTCAAGTACAAATCAATACGTTATACTTCCCAGCAGTGGAATGTAAATAAAGCAAATTGCATGTCGGTTTCCGTATTTGGAACAAATATGCGCTCGGTAGAATAGTTTCTCACATAAACAAAGTGGAAAGAAAATTTATCTGTGAAAGGTTATACACCGAGCTGTATGGACTATTTTTGTACGAAAAAAAATATTCCCGTGTTGCTTCATTCCTGCGCGTAAAGGCAATCAAGAAACTCCGAGCGTATGATCTGAGAAAACGAGTTCCTTGACTCCATTTTTGTTCATCTAAACATAGTTGAGGTATGGTATCCACTAAGTCTTATCTGCCGCTCTGGACAATATACTACGTTTACCATTACCAAGTTTAAATTCTCCTCGCGTTTTATTTCCACTAACAAAAGTTTAAATGTGCAATAAATAAACATTTCAAGAAGATGCTTAAAGGTTCATTTTATGGAGGAGGTCTTAAAAGTTTGATCGTCCGCATTATTTACAAACATTCCCATGCGAGTGTACTTACATAAGAGTACGTTTTCGTTTTTATCATTTTTATAGATACAAATCTTTAGATCCACGATATATATTTTTAATCCGCGTATGTAGATACGTTAATGGGAGTAGCTAATGTATTGGTTGTTGATGTTACTTTTTTTTGTACATGTTCACATTTTACATAATAATATTGTAGTGAGAAGCACGTGCTCCGCTCATGTTACTATATCATATAATTGCAATTTAAATATTCCATTTTTATAATATTTCGACATTATAATTGCAGAATTTAATTAACTTAGTAACCATTTGAATTCTAGCATTTTAATGATTTATATTATTAATTTTTAGTTTTGTTTGACAATCACCAGTTATTTTCAACAATTTCTATTGTTACAAAAGCATTTCACACAATACACTAAAATCCATAGCGTCATCTGCATCAAAAGGTCAAAAATTTAAATATAGAAGTCCTCAGTTTGATGTCACTGTGGAGACGGAAGAACCAGCTGATAAACAAATAAAGTATCTCGCCAGAAAAACAAGTTTTCAAAGAAATAATTTAGAAATCAACATTAAAACAAACTTCATGAGTTGTGAAACAATGTTAAGTAATTTAGAAACATTTGGGAAATAAAGAAAACGCAGAATTGAAGATAGAAATATTCTAAAGAGCGAATAGGATATTATTGCATATAGGGCAGGAGTCGAAGAGGATATAAAATAAAGAGGATTTCGTAATACACACACATATTACCTACAAAGGGGATTTACTATACCATAAGTTATAAAATACGGACACGTATTTTCTTCCAAATTCGTTTTTGGCTATTGTACGATAGCTTTTAATGTATAATGTTATTCAGAGAACTGATACAATGTACTTGTGGGTCTCTTTATTTGTGGAACTCACCAACGTAGCATTTTTTTTATTAACATTTATATAATAATAGCTATGTTAGAGGAGGCTAAGTGCAGTTTTGCAATCGACGATATTGTTTGCATTTCGGAGCGAAACCGAAGTCTGCAATACATCCAATGCCGCAAAAGCACTTATGACTCGAGTGGCTTTCTACTACCCCCTCACAATTACAAAGAAAAACACAATTTTGCGAAAATATTTGACATTAGCTTAATATACTTACATAATTACCAAAGTTGACAAGAATCTTACGTAGAGTTGAAGAAACTTTATTTAGCGTTTATTTTACGTTTAAGCAAATAGTTTGAGCAAACTTTCATAGCTTTAACTCACTCAATTATTATCTAAAAAGGCGCGTTTTGTACTCTTTTGCGAAAGTTTCCATTTACGTGTTTACTTGTGTGACAATTTTAAGTCTTGACATTGTGTTGAAAAAAAAAAAATATCACGACAATAATATGCTGTTGATAATAAGAATTAAGAAAAAGAAAGCGGGATGTCTTTTTTTTTCTTGCGTGCGTAGATTGTGTACTTCTAGCTGAATTTCAGTTTCGTTAGTAACAAATTTGACAGCTATTATTTTAATTGGTTTTTGCTTTTTATTACGATCTCTTCGGGTTTTTCATTTAACATTTTACAGTTCCTGAATTGCTTGAAACCTCTCAGTTACAGTGTTGAATATCGTCAGCTGGAATTTCTTTCACTTCTTTTACTTCAGTATAATTGTTAATCAAATAACACTTGATAAATTTCAAAAGTTTTATTTAACTACAGTTGATGCGGGACAGGTGTGACAACGAACTTGTCGCCAATTTAATTCCCTACATTCGTTTTCTTTAATTAAAAACTAAATTTAAATCTGGACAAAAAAACATAAGTGCTCTTTTAGACAGGTTACAGAGTCCGTCCACGGATAATCCGGTCATCCGGAGATGATGTAGCCGTCCGGGGAAATACACCTGGGTTGTCAAGGAAAGGACGTTCGCCTGCCTTTACACTTACACGTTGGCGGTAGAAGCTTAGCTTAGCTTAGCTTTCTTTAGAGAGTCGTAGTTTTGTGCTATCTTGCTTCTTGGGAAAATGTATTTCTAATATTTCATTTTATGGTATTTAATAATACAAGGCAGTTTAAATTTTGCAGAAAAAAATTAATATGAAAGTATCATATCGGCTGGATTTTTAAAAGACAATGTGTTGGGTTAGGTATGTATACTGCATCTGGTCACCATATCTTCAGACCAAGATCTGTTTCTTTTACCGATATACTAAAATCGCTTCCAACCACAGCTGAATTAAGTAATGAAATGTTATATCTTTTAACAAGTCAATTCTTGCAGCGATTACTTATGCCAACTGAGCAAAATGGCATCAAGTGATATCCTTATCTTCATTACCAATGTTTACACAACCAAATTAGGCTTGATATATAATTTGCACCTGCTTTGGTTTGGTTCCTTCATAGGAAATAGATAAGTTCAACAAATCAACATCAACAAATTATCTGTTAATACTTGAAAAATTTAATCCATATTTTTAATTTTTAACAACAATCTGCTTTATTTATATTTATATTTACTACAAACCGTAGAATTTCTGTCTCTTGTTTGTACTCGCTTCTATGTGCAATTTTCACAAAAATATTCACTAGGTTTTGTCACTACTGCACTGCTTTTATACATCTCATACCATTCCTGGCGACATAAACAAACCACTGGCTTAAGTATATACAATCCGTACGAAATTCTCATATTTTAATCTTTTCCTGCGTTATGCACAGTACTAATTTTAGGAAGATGCCCGTCACTATTTTAAAATTTATGGGTTATTAATTTTAGAAAAAATGCTTTAGATTCTTTATACTACTAGAACTACGAGATTGTTTTTGTTGGCAAAAGAAACAGTTCCTTGCCTACAATTGTCACAAGCGCTCCACGTAATTCACTCTTTTATTACTGACATACCAAAACTGTTTTCATATAATTCTTGTATGTCAAAACATCACCAAGCGTGACGCTGCCTTAATATCTTTTAGTAAAAATAACCGATTTTCAGTGTTACTCTCTGTGTTGCATTAGATCAAACGAAGTTAGTCCCGTTCGAAACCAATAACGGCGAAATTAGTCCTTAAATCGCTCCCAATATTCTATATTCAAGAAATGTGATTGGCTCTCTTAGACATAACATCGAACATCAAATATTTTGCGCAATGTATCATTTTAATTTTGCATCGATAAATTATCGGAAATATGTAACTTTGTACGTTATTTGTGTCCACTTAATTTTCAAAACAGAAGAGAAATGCTTACGCGGGATTATTTTATCTCCATGGCTGGTAAGGCACCTTATCATGATAATGTCACGACAGTGGCATAATTAAAATTAGAAGAAATGCTTACAAGGCTGTTTTCAAATCGTGAACATTACACTAATAGGACGATTATGCAACTGCAGAAGTGTGCCGTTTTTATATTGTTTTACGTCTATTTTTATTTTAGGGTATTTCTAAGCAATTTAGAATTTAGTTGCTATTATTGTTTACATGCTTCTGAAATTGAAATTCTTCGAATGATACGGGCAATTCTATAATTATTTCTAACCATAAAACTAAGAAACTGCGAACGTAAACAACTTTATGACTTTCAGTTTATCATAAGTTAGATTTTTTCAGCTTTTTTATTTTATGGTTCATTAAAGGAACGTTTTTTTTTACTGTTAAGTAATTGTTTATTACACGTTCAATGTTATCGGCATACGATGGAAGCAAATAATACAGAATCTGCGTTTTTCTCGAGCGAATATCAACAACCTGTTGACAGGTAATACGAACTGCAGTGGCCAAGTTGAATGAACAATGAAAGGCTTACCATATAATAATGTGCAAATTATTCCAAAATTAACACCTCTAAAATGATACAATAGACAAAAGACCACTTGGAGAAGGTATAAGAAGAAAACGTAACTGATGGCGGTTTATAATTTTAAAGAACTTTTATCCGAACAGCTTGCTTGGCGCGTGGACCAAATATATATGTCTGTAATCGAAGAGAATGACCGTTTTAGAAAGCTGAAGGATATCGCTAGAATCCAGTGATTTACAGGATTAATTTTTAAAAATCCTCCTACAAGAAGAACCTTTTCACTGCAAAGACACATGTTCTCAGGCAGGCGTTATAGGAAAGTTTTAGAAATTTTCAGTTGTAAATTGTTTGTGTGGTTAATTATGCTGCAAACGTATTGTAAATAAACTTATAATAAACACAAAAGAATATTTCTTTCTATCGCATTGCATTTTTTCCTATTTCTAATATTTTTTTTATTTGCATATTTTTAATAGGAATGTGCATATTTACGCACATATTTTCAATTTCTTTGCATATATTCCGGCATTTAGCGATAACCGTTCTCTTATTTTCAAAGGACTTGAATGATTATCGAAAACATCTTGAGTTAACTTCGCCCACGTTTATTGAGTGTTACATAGACTAAAAGTGAATAGTGTTGTTCCATCAAACATTCCATTAGCAGCTAGCCGGCTAGGCAACAGTAAAGAAAGGGTTAGGTTCCGATATACCTTACAGGGAATTTTGTTTGTGAGTTTTGAAATAATAATATGTTAACCGTAAACGTAGGAGTTTATATCTGTTAATGTAATTTTTAATTGTAAATATAAAAATAAGTTTATAACTTATTTTTATATAACTCGATTAACATTTTTAAGATATATATAATTAAAGAATAGTATGATTTTTTTGTTTGAATTACCTACATACACATGTCTTCTCTTTTTCGTTAATTAATTAAGTTAAAATTAATCACGGTTGTATTTTCTTTATATGCTTACATTAGTTTGTTTCGACCCATGTAATGGTTGATTAAAATAAATTATTTATCTATCTAATAATGAAAAAGTAATTTATTTTATGAATAACATGGACCACAAGCATCAAATTACGAGAATGCAATGGTAAGTAAAAAACTAAGTATGGATACCGCCGAAGGTAAAAGAAACACCGAACAGCACCATATTTTCACAGAAAATACATTTGACGTTGCTCCAGGAAGCTGTAAGCAGCTGCAATCATCTTAGAAATGTACGATATTGCAAGGAGCTATCGATAATAAGCCTCTAACTTGTAGCCTGCGGCGACACTGTAACAGCAGAACCGTTTGCCACTACCTCAACATACCCAGATCTCGGGTTTTCTCTAAAGCAGAATACCAGAACTCTTTGTAGATTTGATCACCAGAGCATGGCTCTCAGTAAACCCTGTGACTGAACGGAAATTCGTATTGATCCTATCAACAGTACCGATCAACTCACCAATAGGAGATAATAGCTACAGCTTCGTATCATGTGATCTTGCAGAATTCTGAGGTACCGATAATGAACCCGATCTAGTACCATACAACTGCATTGAGGGAGTTCTTCCTGTTAAGAAAACCGATATAATGAAGAAAGTTCTGCACCAAATCATGACTCTCCACTGAAATCTAACAAAATAGGTGCTGTAATAAGCGAAGCAGATTGAGATGAAGTTTTAATTGATCGCCGAGTTTTCTTTGCAGTACCTTAATGAACACCAGATCATGACAGAATGTTAATCGGTCTCAACTCAGAGAGAGAAGTTTGGGCACGGGCAGTACAATATCGGATTTCCAAGATCCAGGAACGCGATGCAACGCACGAATTTATTTTGTGTGTAATGTTAGGCATCGAGCAAGATCGCTCGAAATATCTGAATACTAATCCCATCAGTGCCGACGGCATTACGCTTGATATGAAAGCACTTAAACAAACATAATTCGTACGAAAGAGAGAATCTACATTTCTGTTAATGTTATTCAAGTAATAATCTAGAGTTTGAAGAGAATATGCGTTAACGCCATATGAAGTATTAACTATTTCCACGTCAGCAAGTATACGATATACTGGCTTGGTACTACCACTCAGGTTCCATTTCATCCTACAATAAACAAAATTATGATCGAATAATTCTGAGCATAATACGCCGCATCCCAATACTTGTATTTTCTTGATAGCGATATCTTTAATGTTACAAATGAAAATAAAATTATAGCTAAGCTGGTTATCTAAATACTTGTTGCATTGCTATCTGGAACTATGTCGCCGTGTAAGTTCAATTGTACGTCAGCAGGGATGTGATGAGCAGTGAAGAGCTGGAAACTGCATTTATGTATGTACAATCAATCAATATTTTGCGTCTAATTCTGCACGTGATCCAGGAATTGTAGTCTATTGAAGGCGAATCCACATTTAGAGTTTCCAGAATGTTGACTTCCTGCGATGGCGTTTAGACGGTTAATTTATACAATTGGCCGGTAGAATCTTTGCAGAAGGAAAGAGTTTTTTTTTTAACTTCCGAGCGCTACTATTATTATCTTTGCTGGTACTTATATCATAAGTATCAGTAAAGAAAATACCTTCAGAATTGGAAGTTACATAGCACATAATTTCTTATTATTTTGACATGTTTATCAATGTATTAAATCATGAGGAATGTATGTCCAACGCGAAAAAAAGTTGTTTACTTGCTTGATTTGACAATACACTGTTATCGGTAGCAATTATACGCGCGAAATTCATCCGTACGAACTGTTGTAATCTGAGCAGAATACTTATCAGTTACGTATCCTACGTCACCTAAAGCCAAACTTCATTGTCCTCGATTCAAATTTCATATACATGACCATTACAACTTGATACTTGTTAACGTTTATGTCTGGCATACAAACGTTCGAAAAATGTCATATCGGTGTCTTTCTATTTACTAAAACGAGATTTCTTCTCTTATACAAACATTACATGGAAAACAAGTTCGTTATTAAATTAACATTCCTTTATTTTTATTGGCGTTTCGAAACAAAGATTTACTTTCCTGATTGTTGCTTTGTTTGAAGCGTTAGGATAGGGTCTTTCTCTACAAAGCTTATTTAAAGTTTGTGCAAGTTCCAATTTCACTACAAACATTTCCTTCACTCGATTACTTAAGTTTGCTTCAAACAAGTAATTTGCCATTTCTTTGATCCAATTTATAACATTTCTATTAATCCTCAATTTAAAAAACTTACTTTTGGAGTATATTGTGAAAAAGTATTCTTTATATGGTATATGTACACTACCGGCCATAAGTGTTTACCCACCTTTAAAATATTACAAAAAAAAGTCAAATACTAAATATAAAATAAACCTTTACTCTGTGCTTATACAAAATACTTTAACAGTAATAAAAACAATGTCTTGTGCTTGTCAATTTTCTAACAATGATAATTACAAATTTACTTCAATTTGGGATTCGTCAATATGTCCACCTTTCGCTTTTATTACTGCCGCACACAGTTTCGGCATTCTTTCTAACAGCTTCGCTAGTGTTAGTGGCTCGATTTTCCTCCACGTATCCTGTAGTTGCGTCCGAAGTACTGTTGCCGATGTTGGAGCAGATTTTCGAATCTGTCGATCGAGTTCCTCCCACAAAAGCTCGATCGGATTAAGATCTGGACTTTGGGGCGGCCATTTTATAACAATAATTTGGTTTCTGTGCTCCAGCTGTTCTAAATACTCACGGCATATGTTGGCAGTGTGTTTCCAATCATTATCGTGCTGGAACACGAAGTTCTCACCGATTAATCGTGTTCCAGATGTGATAGCATTCCTCTCTAAAATCTCCCTATAGCCTTCTTTTCTTAGGATACCATCTATTTTGATCAAATCTCCCATAGAGCACCGCCAAAACAGCCCCAAATCATAACTGATCCTCCTCCATGTTTTATTGTTGGTATAACACAGGATTCAAGTGCTCGTTCCCCTTTCGATCTACGAACAAATGTCCTTTTGCTTGAACCGAAAGTGAGAAATTTAGATGCGTCGGTCCAGAGTGCTTTCTTCCAATCTTCCAACGTCCAATTTTTGTGTTCTCTTGTCCATGTTAATCGTTTAGCTTTGTTTGCTTTGCGTAATAACGGTTTCCGCAAGCAATCCTTCCATACAAACCAGCTTCGCGCAAACGCCTTTTCACTGTGGTGACACTAACTGGCTTTGGACGGGAAATATTCACTTCGGCAGCAATTTCTGGCGCTGTTTTTCGTCTATTTCGCTTGTTTGTCATTACCATAGCACGATCTTCTGCTGGTGTTATTATTTTTGGCCGTCCGGATCGCCGTTTATTCGATACACTGCCACTTACTTGATACTTTTTCACGTTATAATCCACGGTTCTACGGTTTAATTTCAATAATTTCTCGGTTACTTTTACCGATGTTGTGATATGCCACTATTTGAGCACGCGTTTCTGTTGATAATTCTTTTCTTGCCGACATGACTTTAATTTTACTGGCTGTTTTAAAACACGTTGGACAAACTCTTCATTATTCGCTGCTTGCAATGGAAAAGCTGAATGTAAACTAAATTTTTCATTATATTGAAGTGCCTGTGTCGTCTGTTATCATATTTTATGACAGCCGCAATAAACATTTTCCAGAAACTGCTCTTTATCTAGTCCGTCTACCTGAATGGACGTAAACCGCAAAAAAGGGTCATTTACAATATCTTAATCTCATTTACAATATCTAATTACATAGAAACTATAATTTTTTTTGTATAGGGATAAATTTTAAGAATCGCCAATTATGAAGGTGGGTAAACACTTATGGCCGGTAGTGTATATTATATAATTGAATATGCATTGAAAGATCCTTTTGAAAGTATCAGCAATGTTGCACTCCGAGCTTGTAACGGAACTTCCAATTCAAGCTTTGTTTTAATTGGTATTTATTTATTTTGATATAATAGAATTGGTTTCATTTATTTAATTCCCTGAATGTATTTATTGCATGTATTATACTTCTCATTTAGCCCTGTATATTGAGTGCAGATTGTTTTTTTGGTATTGTATGTGTAAAAATCACGCATGTGCGTACCCATCGTATTCACTACATCTGGCCCCCCAGCGATTTCCGTTTTCTAGGCTCAAAGTTTCGCCAAGAGAACAGAGAGTTGGTCGAATGAAAGGGTCATCTCAGATTTGTCGAGAAACAAAACTGAATTTGACAGGGAAAATACTCGTTTCTGTTAGGTTGGAAACTTTTCTTATGTATATTTACGTTACACCTATCTGGTGGAAAGGTGGCATTTGAATCGATGGGAAATTAAAAGGAAAAGCTTAGGAGATAATGCTTTAAGAATGACGTATCGATCAATCAATCCTAGTTGGGCGTGACAGTATCAGTAAACAACCGGCTTATTCTATTAGTGAAGAACGATTGCTAGTTTAATATCGATGGAAGGAGCCGGTTGTTTAACCTCTGCTTGATAATTTCTCCTTCTATCAACTGGAAATATAACTTAACACCACCTTCGGTTGATTTTAACAATCTAGTGGATGTGCGAATGAAATCTATCATACTCGCTTCTACACTTTTTTAAAGCATGTCGCGCGACGCATTAATTTCGCGATGCACTTAGCACGTTCGCGTCTAAGTAATTTCAATTACCGCATGCCAAAAAAATGTCTACAATCGTCACGTTCAGAACTACAAGTTCTGTTTGAACGATTACTATTACAGAATTCCAACGTTATTATGTAGGTGTTTGCGTGATTTATCGGAATGATTTTTTTTTGTGTATGCTAAACAGTTGATAATGCGTAACTAAGTGGACCTCCTGTATGTGTTCTTTATAATCTACGTAGATTTGAGGCAAATGCTGATCTGAAAGAGTAAAGCTGGATCTATTTATGACGAGTAAAGAAATGTCGCAAAGGGAAAACGAAGTAGCTCTATAATAAACTCCACGTTCGATATTATAAAGGATATTTCTCTAAATAATGTAAAAAGGAATTTCATGAATATTTATGAGATCTTCTAATAAAAAAAAGGAAAACATGGTGCACAGCAATAGTTACCAAAAGTTCAGCTAAAATTGTCATGAGAAAATGATTTCTTTCATGGTTTCTTTTAATTCAGAAAATTATCCCAAAGTTCGTCCTACGTAGTATCGCAAACAGTAACTAGCTGTAAGCTGTTGCAGAATGTAAAATATGTTGAGCTGTTCCTACATCATGCATTTCATAATCAGTTCATATCTTCCGATTGTTGCATGTATAAATAAATAAGATAACATTTGAATACGAATGTTTTATTACTAGAAAAACCAAACGTTAATTTGTTATCAGCTTGTATATATAAAAAGATAAGCAATTAAATGGATAAAATCAATAACGGGAAGTCATCTAATGAATTAATCCAATATATAGCTCCATTGAGGATTATCTTAATTGGAAAACCTTGCACCTAGCACGCGACCCGATGCAGAGGATGCAAAGCGTAGAAAGTAACCGTATTTTCCCCATATTGTCGTTATTAAGTGGCCGCGTTTACTTGAGTCTCGGTGGCAATCCAATCGTGTGTCTAGACGGAGGAATACAAATGTGCTCCTATTAGACTTGTTTATTTTCGATGACTACCGCCGCGCTGCTGGTTCAATTTGGTCCCTTTCGATTAAATCATCTAGTCAGTTTAAGGCTTGCAGACGACGAAGATTACTCAGAATAATATCGTCTGATCGTAATTATTTTGCGCGGTCTGACACTTCAGATACGGCGATGCGATAATTGGTATGGATTTTAAAGAAGAATTATGCACATTACTTGAGCGCATCTTGCTTGCATCTAGATAAATTCTAAGTAAATCCTAGTACACAGTTCAATTACACTTATGCATGTAACTTCTGAATAACGTTTACGCAGCTTTATTTTTCATCCTGCAGTATACAAATGCGCCCGTTTAAAATGTATACGGCACTAAGGAATTTGATGTTTTTTTCTCCAATCAACGCATTCATGTACATACCTGGAGGAAAACGGGATATACCTTTGCATGCAACGGAAGTTTCATACCAATAAGAATTTTTATGTAATGTAAAAAACATTGAACATTTAAAATCTGGATCCAAGTTGTGTTCTTTTAGATAGCGCAATGTAGAATCATTTTTTTCTTTGTCAATTACGGGTCTTAAACCTACCTTCCAATGCTTAATCGGAAGCATCAAAGTCCGATATCATTGAATTAACCGAAAGATCATAATCTTACGTGTCAATTGTCTAGACGCTCAGTCAGCTTTATGATACTGGTGGTCCACCGATTGAAGAATAATTACGTATAGCCAACGAATGAAAAGCAGCGGAAGTCTGGTTAACAGCTTCTATAAAAAAATAAAAGCACAGCGTTTATTCACCATAATACCTGTGTTAGTTTGAATACGTGCGCTATCATATAAAAACGTTAGAAATATAAGTTTCCTATAAAATGTTATCCAACTTTGGTATGTTTAAGTTAGTCACGACCATTAGGAAACAATTTAACATTGTTTAAACGTTAGTTTTCGATTATAAACAATGCCAGCACGTTTAAATTATACGAAGAAGGCAGATTATTTAAATTCATTTATTATCTATAGAACGCAATAAGATGATATCAAGCATTCACGGAAACAGAAATCGTTACCAAACACAGTTAAACGAATAATACGTAATACTGGAAATTTCGTATTCCGCAAAGCTAAAGTTCATGGAAATTAATTTAGCATACAAGTGCATAGCATTGTAATTATTGCAGATGTCTTCTTTTGATCCATGAAGTTAGTCTTCAGTTTTCTGTTGAAAGGACTGCACTTATTTACTCTTTTTTTCGCCGTTTAAAACTTATTTGACTTGATTTCACAACTTTTTTTTTAAGTCTCACTGTAATTGCATTGCATTGGAAAACTTTAAATAGAAGACCCCATCCATTTTGCAGAAATTCCTACTATTTTTCACTGTAGTATTTAAGTCATACTAACGAGGTATGGTTCTAAGCTATAATCACATATCCTGACCCTTAATACCACATGACAGAATGCTAAATGAAAGAGCCTTTTTGCCTTTACATCGAAAGGGATCTTCTGTAATGGTATCGAATCAATACGCCCAGCTAATTTATTTACTCAATAAAACTCGAAACAATATTTGGTTTCAATATCCATATCTGTAATTTAATGAATGCCAGCGGGTTTTTTTTAAAGGAAAAATTATTTGAAGAAATATGGGAGGCCATATAAAATATCTTTTAAAAGGGGACCCTCTTCCCCAAAAACTCGTCAAAGCGTAAACGATTTTGGAATGAAATGTATGCTTACAAAATGAGGAAAGCCTATTAAATGGTATTCCGCGTTATTGGCGAGTTTACGCAGACGATAGAACGCGAAAAAGGGAACATTTGTTGTTATTCGAGCGTAAATACGTGTTGAGTAGTCTGAAGCGTGAAAGTAAGTAAATTGTGCTTGTAAGCTCTAGCATGTATATTCAAATGTGGGTGTATAATGTTTATTTTCTTCCGGAGAATTAGAGTAATTAGGTTCGAGTCACACCGGGGTTGAAATTTCTTTTTATTAATTAAAAGGCCTAATTACGTCTGGAAACCTGGGAAAGCACGGATTTTCCACATCTCGCCGACGGAAGCCGATCGATTCGAAGTTACATATTATTATTGTCGAAACTTATAGCATATATTTGTTGGAAATAGAAGCTTATATCTTCAAACGGAAATAAACCAATACGCCCTCTGTGTAGTTGTTCGCGCAATAGACGTAGGTGTTTAGTCGTGTTTGGTGGTATCAATTTAACCAAACCATTTAGGGTGAGAGATAAAACGGTTGAATGAGAGTTTCTACACTGTTTTTTTTCTGAAATTGCTTTCTTTTCTCTCGATGCAATACGACTTTTGTGTTTAAATGTCTCTCCTTTGTACATACATTCTTGAAGTCGCTTACGTAATGAAGACAGAAGTTTCTTTCGGGTTTGGCACTGGTTTTTTGTAGTAATCAATATTCAGCTGACTATCTTACCGGTTACCGCATTATAGCGGAAACTATATATAACAAAACTCGAAAAAAAATTCTCGTTAAAAATTTCGTAGTTTTTTTGCGAGACCTGAAACTTTGCTTTGAATTTTCGATATACTTTCCTTAAACGCAAGAATTAATAGGATTTGTTGCTTTTATGTACACATAATGAGATACTTAATTTAAAGCCACTTGTTTGCCAGAAATAAGTGAAAAATTACCTCAGCTCTGAAAGAGAACAGTAAGTAATAAGATTAGTTTACGCAAACCATTTCTGTTCTATTAAGCAACAACATCACATTTTCATCTAAACTTTGTATTTGCTATATTCAGGAAAATTCACCTAAATTTTGAGCTTCGTAAGTATTAAAATTTCGTTATGTGTAGCTGTTCAAACTTTGTCCTGTTTAAAGCTTGCAATATGAATAGCTTTCGTTTTATTGTAAATTTTAAAAAATCGCAGCAATAGCAACGTAGCGGCGTAGCAACTTAAAAAGAAATAAGATTATTTGGATTAGCAATAACAATAAGATATTAATCCTCTCTAGGTAAACAAAGTTGTTATTTCCAATGCAGGGAAGAGAGCAAGATAGACAAGTTTTTTTCAGCTAACAAGTTTTTGCTTTCTTCATTAATTGCGCATATCGTGATGTTATTTTGGCGTGAGTTCCTTGTTATTGCGCGTACTTTTAGACGAAACGTATCACCTTCGTAAGAGATTTTTTTTTTTTGAAGAAAGGATGCAGTAACGTTGTACGAAACGATCAAAAAGGTTATGAAATTTTACCGTTTATGGTTTTCCACGTACACCAGTGCCGCAAATGTTCCATTCATCTACGGTGGTAGATGCGTATGCCATTTCTTTTATGACTACGACATGAGGTTTATATTTCAAATTCTAATAAAGGCTTTTCTATAGTATTGATAGAGGCGCAACGAACGATTTGCTAAAGAACGATATTTCAGTTTATTGCTACTAAAAGGCGTTTGATGTTTGCACTATAACATCTTTTAGTTTGATGTTATATTTTGCGGATGATCATTAATTGTGTGGTAGGAAATAACAACTAAATTCTCGTTTTAATAAATAAATTAAGTGAAATGTGTGACAAACCACATTTTTTGTTAGAGCAACTACATATCTTATTGGATTAAATAATAGTGTTACAGTTCTTACTATATTTTAAAAATACAAGGGTTTGTTGCCTTTAATATTAGTAATTTGCTTTCTAAACCGAGTTAATTGTTTACATGTACCTCTACTTGCTGGCTACATGATTTTGAGAATTATTATTTTTAGTAAAGGCAGCTTTCTTTTATGTAGCGATCTTTATTTAACGCGCAACGAAAAATAAAGATAATACACCAAACTTGCTCCAAGCGACAAAAATGGTTTGGACTTCAATAAATATCGGACACATTAGAAGGAATACGGTGAAAATAACCTGACCGATACCCTGTAAAGCTCAGATAAAAGAGATGAAATTCCAGTCAGAATTCAGTATTGAAAATATTCCTTATGTGCAGGTTGTATCTTGTGTGTTGGAGTATGTTTGTCCTGTATATTATTGCCACCATAAATCACTGCAGTAGCTTCCTAGAGTTTATGTACTATCCAATAAGAGCGAATCGAATCGAAGGCAAAGAGAAATGGTAGCGAATTTGCTTAATGCAAAATAATCAAAAAAGACGGAGGAAAGAGATTGTTTTCGATATAGCCTATACATTACGAAAAAAGGCAAGGTAAATTAATATATAATATAATAAATTAATTAATGTACAGGCTATTTACCTATCTTGATGAAAGAAGCTATCTACGTTAATATTAATTTTATAAGAATGTCTAGCTTGCCGATTTTTTAACTTTACAAATTTCAAACAATTAAATGTTACCTTTTATATTGCTGTAACGATATCTTTAATACTGGTAAGGGCTCTATTAAAACAAGCTGTTTCAAAATATCAACAGCTTGCATAATCGGCTATGGACTTGGGGTATATATCCACATTAAAGTGTTTAGAATGCAATTGAAATTCTTTTGTAGGAGCAATATAAACTGGGATGGGCTACTGATTAAAATATATTAAGCTCCATCTACATGTGTGCAAAGAGGCTGTATATTTCAAGCTATTTCAAGTAAATGCGAATTTCTAGAAGGATTTGTACAGGAAAATACCCGTAAGCACAAATTTCCTTTACCCTTTTGACTAGTTCGGGAAGTAGGGCGGAGTAAATTAAACGACCTCTAAGAGAACAAAAGGGGCGCCCGCAGCTTTTGTATTTGATGTAACTCTCGCGCAACTCTCTCGATTCGGGTTAGTACATATAACTTCGTCTTATATGTATCTTATTAAAAAAGGATGTTCATTTTATGACGTTTGACAAAAGAAATATATAGGCCTGATAGTCGTCCTTCCGTCTGTGCAGGGTAATCGATGGATAGCGAACCATGCACTTGCTTTTTTATTTCAAATGGTTTATGCTTAAAACTTCGAATTAGCAATTAAGAACAGCAATATCGGTATGTTTCCTTTACGGTAGCTATTGTAACCAAACAATAAAGAAATCGCTTGAATGCCGGAAGCGCGTTCAACCGCAGACACCTCGTTTACTTTCAATATTAGACATACATATGCATTATTATAAAATAATTATATAAACTATAAAACACTGCCTCTATAAAAATTTGAATTAATCCTTTCGTTCACCGTGTCCTGTACGCAGGAGACCCGCTCCGATGCTCTAGTCTAAAATTTATAATCAATAATTGAGTTAATAATTAAAGCAAAAAATATGCTGGTTGTCAGAGAATTTGATTGGTTAATTGAAATAAAAGAATTATCGAGGGAATTAACTCGAACGCATGATAAATTGAAAACTAGATACAAAATTAGTGCAAAGATTGTTCAATATCAATATTTGTTCAGGGATATGTGAACTTAATACATAAAGAGAAAGATAAAGTCTGTTAAACTAAGAAGAAAAGCAGGAATGAAGGAGAACGAAAAAGGGAAGGTGGTGTCAATAACACGTGATATTGAAATTCTTAAAGCCGGTAAAGTTTAGAAAGACAACACGACTCGCCAACACATGGGTTGCTTTTCCAATATACAATATATGAAAATGCAAATGCCCATCTGTGTTGAACCTGCAATCCAGTAAACGGGTATCCTCTGTGAAAAAGGAAAGTGGAAGCTTCCGCAATGGATAATAGATGCCACCTTTGGTAAGTTAATAATTTCGATAGGCAATAGATACTACAAAATCACTAATAATACGATCCAGTAACCTTTGCAAAATTTAACATTACGTGCACATGGCTTAATAAAATGGAAATACGATAAAGCAGGTAAGGTAATGTACAAAAGCTATATCGAAAATAAAAAAAAAATACTAAACAAAACTAAAAGTGATCAGAACTAAGCGACTAATCGCAAGGAGAGTCGGTAAGAGGAAGAACGTATCTGGTCGAATATACGCGGGAAAATTACATGCAATAAAAAGGAACCAAGAAGACCGCAACGAACAAAAATAAACATTTGTGAATATATACCGCTTTTCAAAATAATCAAGACACTTAACAGCAAAGCTGTTACCTACCTAAAGAAATTTCAGACACGGTCTACGTCCTCTCTCGTTATTAGTTTGTGCAAATACATTTATCATAGTTTTTGAATTTAATGATAATATTTCTTGAGTCAATCCACATGTTCACGCTTTTTGGTCGTGTTTATTGTTTACGAATAGACAGAACTGCTTCAGACGTGGACATGATAAAAGGAGTGCTGGGAGATGTACATTTCTGTATATTAGTTAGTTCCCTTCTATAGAACAACAGCGTATTGTATGGAATGTGTTTTTTCTGTATGTACCTTCCATCCTTCCCTGTTTAAACCAGAATTGCTAGATATCGCGTGAGTAAATGTTGCCCGCCGCGCTCCATTTCTGTGTTAGGCACGTACCCATATCTACGTGACAATCACCAGTTATTAGGAGTAAATATTATATGCTGAGTTTGCAATTCAACAAGTAATTTTTTATAAACGCTGGGTATCATATCAAACCTTTGAAAACAATGGATGTTGAATGGTTGATGGGATCCAAATAAGGACTTTTAGTATAGGTATTACAAGATTCCATTAGTTCTAGGTTAATATAGTTAATATATTATATTTATATAAATAAATAAATCGCAGGAAGATTACTGATTCCAGAAGATATGAGGCCTATGTCGATATTATTGAGAGCAACAAAAACAAAATGGTTGTTTAGGGCAACTCTCAAAGAAGTAAAAGGAGAGAATGGTTAAATGGGTATTATTGCTGAATACTTGAAATAGAATTCTAAAATATCTTGACCCTTGTAGAAAGTTAATTTTCTGTATTTGTTTTTCATATCGTAGCATAGTTTGTACGTTCGCACATTTTTACGTGCGAGTAGAAAGAAATGAAAATGATTTTTTAAATTTATTCATCACAATATAACTTAATTGCTAACATTGTGCATATCTCTATTATAGATAATTTTGTTACTCAGATAAAAAGCCGCAACTACCGCAACTAACCTTGCACAAATTTCTCAAAGAATATCTGAAACTGTCGATGGGAATGATCAGTTGAATGTCGACTACGCCCACTTTTCTCGTGCGTTCGACCTCCTAAACCAAATTTTTCGGCAATTTTCTTCAATTAATTTGATCATATTTTCTGCGGAAAATTAGTGATACCCACAGGAACTAAATTTAATAGTCCTAAGAACGGATAAAACGCTTTGCTCAGTAAGCGGGTGGAAAAGAAATGGTGAGACAGAAGCGTTAAACTTAGTAAACAGATACAAGGCATTTAAGGAACGATCACGCAGCATTTACAGAATCAACAAGAAAACAATTAATATTATCCCAGCAATCCAGCAATATTTATGAATTATCTACAATATCGGGCAGTACTGACAATATCTCGATAATATTCAACTAAATCTTAGACTATTTCCTGACAATATTAAATCTGGTATAGATTTTTTTTGATTGTTCCCGATATAAATAGCCGCTCCCTTAGAAATTGGTAGGTTTACATATTTGTGGAACGTCCTATGTCTTACTAGTTAAAACAGAGAAGAATGAGAGCAGCACAAAGCTTTTATGCCAATTTTACATTAAAAAATGCCTACCATTGTATTATAAGAAATTTAATGTTTTATGCGATTTTCTTATAATGTCAGAGGTATGTTCCCCACAACTTAAACTGTGATTATCTAAATTTGTTGCTTTTAGCGGTAGATAATTTAATCTTTATCCTGGTCAATAACATTTAATGGCATCGTGCTCTTCTATAATTAGAGAACACTAGATTGGTCGCCAAAACTAATTGTAAATGGAGATCATTGCAACTTGACCACTAACTATCACTAACTAACACCATCACTAACAATGAAGTGAACAAATAGTACGGCGGTATGCAATGTTACAATTAACGTCTAAGAAATCCAGTAACTTAGGTTCCCCCCCCCCGAATGCGACACGCTTCACTCGTTCCAACATCGGATTTGTCGAATTTTGGATAATTGCTTCTGAATTGACTTCATCTACGATAATTCCATTAAAACAAACAAACACCCTATCAAATGAGTAAACTGCAACATTGATGGTGTGTAACGGAGGTAGAAATGATTTTGTTCTAATAATGTAAGGACGATTTTCTATCCAACTTTTAATAACGCATCATTAAATAGAGTACGTCTACAACCTCAGACAGTGACGACGATGGAACGCAAGTAATTTCTATTCCCATGGATTTAATTTAGTTAAATTACGTATTTTAAACTGGTAACTGGTACACCCTGGTAATATTCGTATTTTTCACATATCTTCCTGCGGGTTCTGCTGCATGTTGCTTCTAATGACCATTGTTCTCCGTTTGAAGTAGCCTAGCAAGATGAACTGCTAAACATTGAAAAAAAAATCTGCATTCACTACGCAGCAAATTAGAAGAAAGGTGTAACATTTAAACTCAAAGGTCTTGCAAAGAATGAATTATATTGAAAAAAAAAGAACGTAGTATCGGAAACAACTCATCCTCTTACCCAAAATGGCGAGGTTAAAATCATATTAAAATTACATTTATGACCCATTTTTAAATGATGGAGAAATAGAAAATAATACTAGTGAAAACTATTCAACGACAAGAAACTGCTTAGACGTATATATTTCGCAGATATCAGCATTTATTACACGTATTAAATTAATTTTATCTACTCCCCTGTTATGTTCGTCCTTCAGGCAAGCTTCCGGTCTTATTCAAATAGCCATATAAATTTCGACACGTAGCAGGTGGTAAAGTTAAAGCCGAAAAGAATAAATAATGACGCTTAATATTTGAATATAATGGTTTGCTGAAATTCAAATGAAAGAATATTTAATTTACGCTATTTATTAACGCAATGGCGTGACGTACGAAAATAGAACAGTTTTTGAGGTGGTCTAAATTCCATAATTATATTTGGGACAATAACATTGTTATGTAAAAACATTTAAATTGATTGGTTTGTGTGTGTGTATTCGGAAGAAAACCACTGAAGTTACTATTACTAACTTTATTTCTGCTTACTAATGATTAAGTACATATATTGTTGTTACATGTTACATGCGATTTCCTAAGTTCTACGAACATGGTCAAATCATAATAATTTCTTGGGAAAGGGACGAAACTCGAACGGAAATAAAATATACAAGTCGTTACAGGGAAAATATTGCAATGAATCGTAGACAATATGTTACAAGAAAAATAGTACATTACGGACGTTTCTGTACTTAGAATCTAACAAGCAAATAAAATAAAATCAAAAATAAAAGAAGAAAGCATATTTAACAACATTATGAAATAAAAATCGCCAACTCCAGAAGGGATAACTTTCACTCCCCCATGGCGCATAGCCACCTCTGTGCAGGCCCATTAAGGCTGTAGACATCGTTAGCATCGTAGTGAAAAAATGTTGACTCTGAATTACGCTTAATAAAACAAAAAAAACCGCGCGATCTATAACTCCGATATTTTTTCCGTCGCCTCAAATACTACGACGCAATTTCCGTTTAATATTTAAGGGGAAAGAACCAGAAAACAAACGAAAACGAGGAGAATTCAGGGCATTGTATCCATTTTACGATCGTGCGTGTTCGTAATCCATAAGATCGTTGAAGTATTTTGGTCGCTTTAGGCTCCTTGACCTAAAGGATTATATATAGACGAAATAGATAGCGGGCTATTATTGCGAAGGTCAAAAGATATCACTGAGGCAATCTAAGGGTATATTTTTATAGAATAGTTTCGTGCTTTGTCCGGTTTATGTCGGGTTTAATAAAATTTTACATGAGAACTCGCTCCTTGAAGTTTTAAGATCACAAGAAGACGTACGCGTATAAACAGGATAATTCATCTTTTACAACTACCGCTTTAGAATCCTTCGCGAAATTTAGGGAAGGATTGTACAAGCCAGTGTTGTCGTACCGACGTGAACACTTCCCAACAAATGTTTTACACCTAGTCCTTGGACGGAAGGTAATTCCTTTCCTTAGCAATCTAGAGAAAAAGTTTGAAGATGAATCCTGCACGGCATAAAATTATATCCACGTATACAGGATGTTCACTTTCCGCTGCGAACGATAGAGGTTTGGTTTTCTAAATGGAGTATCCTGTGTATTATTACGATTTTAGATATCTCTCTTCAATTCCCGGCAACTTTCATCAATATTTCCTATACATATGTATCTTAGTATTCGAGACAATTGAGATAATTTGAGATTTTTATGAAATGTCGCTGTTTTTTTAACGTCCAATATTTAAAAACGCTTTACACGTTAGCATGTGGCAAATTTTATTCGATTGAATATTTCTTGGAGCTTTAGGCAATACGTTAAAAAAAGTTTTTTTTATGTCAATTGGAGTCTACAAGAAGACCATCGAAATTGTCGCCATGTTTGATAAATGTTATTTCAATTTTTTATAATGTAACACTCGTGTCCAACGGTGCAAGTACAAAACGAACTTTTTACGACACAAATCAGCACAAAACAATGGCATTTTTTAAAAAAGAAAAATTGGTGGGGGTGCTATTGAATAAGGGTCCGCACCAATCGCCGTTCTCAAATATTCTCCGACACTCAAAATAGGCTAAACAAAAATACGGAAAGATAGAACGGTGAAAATTGAGTCAAAACTCGGTAGAAATTATAATCAGCTATTACCTTTGAATAGTTATACGTTTCTATTAATTTGTTAAAAAAATTCGTACCCATTCTTAGCTTAGTTCTAAGCTTTTGCAATTGACTTATTGCTTCACCATCTCGATCTAGTTCTTACGCTTTTGTTCGTGGTCTTCACGTGTTTAGTCGCATAAATTTGTATCCTTGATTTGAATGTTTTAACTTGGTAATTTTTGAAATGTAACCGGTTTCTCTGACGAAGCAATAAATTAAGTTCTAGTTATTTAAGTTAGATACCATTTTTTGTTGTTGGTAGTATAAGAAAGACGTATGGATGTATATAAAGTGTTTCATTTGCATATGGATATCTTCAAGAAAACAAATTGAAACAGTAATGAACGTAATATCATGCCGTTGCGCGTTTAAATTAGTTCATTACGTCTTAGAATGAGATCCTTTGTAACATTTGCCATCGCTTTCGCTTTTTGTAAGGCTTCCAAACTGAAATTAATATTGGAATTTTTACTCAACCTATGCTTCCGCGAAAACGGCAATTGAAAGCCTTTTTATTGTAATGCAAGGAAGAAATGTTATGCTTCTAAATTACACCTACCTAAATGAAAACATCGAAGTATTCTTCGGCAAAGAAATTTTGTCTTTTTCGTAGCAAACTAAATAGAGCAAAACAATTCTCAGAAAGTCTGGAAGATTTAATTTAACTCGTTCTTATTCACCGTTCATAAACTTAAATACTGCTAATATTGATTTAGTCTTACCAGGAAGTACTAGGGAGGGTTAGCATAGGCTCTGCAACAAGTGGTCTCTTACTTTTAGAAACGAACGTGTTTATTTATTCGTTAAGGTTTGACAAAGTGTGCTGTACATTTGATCCTGTTTCTGAAAGGATATCGTAGTTTTTATAAAAGCGCTGAATGCTAGGTGAAAATGCCGTGATGCACTTACATTTTAAATTTTTATTGGAAAGCTACAGGCAAGCTCATTCGTTGTGCACCGTCACCATGGGGAGCCCGCTTATTATTGGAGATAGGGGGTAAATTTCGCAAAGTCACTAAATTTTGTGTTTGTTATTGATCCGAAGACTAGGTACTAAAAACTTAGTTACGCAAATCATGTTGATGTAAATATTATGTAGCATAATGTAGGAGACGTTTTCGTTTAGCTATAAAAAAAATAGCTACTAAAGAAAAATTTTTTTACATAGACCCTGTATTTGCTACATCTTCTAAAGTAAGCGGAGAAAATTGACTATCAAATTTATTATAAAATTACATTATTTTTATTTACTCTCCATATAAGCTTATTTTACAACTCGTATTGAAAAGCAAGTTACATGAATAATGCAATTTTCACTTATGCTGCGTTTGTAAGAATTCCATTCAAAGGTTTCTTCTGGTCTGAAAGTAAAAATATTTATATTGGCAAGTACCCAAAGCAATAGCTGTTCATCCTAAAACACTAAGATGTGTTTTTAGCCACAATCTTACCTCAAAACAACGAGAATTTATGCATACATGCTGCTCACATTCATTTACTATAGTGATCACTCTAGAAATACGGTCATAATTTGAAAGCGACTTGGAAACTTTTCTTGGAAACTTGGAGTTTTAATAATACACCTACGCAATGTAAAATAACGAACTCAAAAGTTGGCTACTCTTTTTTTTAGTAATTTTTAGACTACTGATTTTCTGTTATCATTGTTCAATTAACTGTAATAGTAAAAAGGACGATTTTTCCTCTTCGTTGGTTGTTAGAATTCGAAACCCATGTATTTGCATAATCTACGCAAAGTAAGTACAAAAAGTAATTGTTTGTTTGCCTTGTCATTTCGTTGTTCACACATCACTGGTTAATTACCGACGTGGCTGCCAACAACTTGCCTATGTATTTGGGTTCAACTATACGCAGAAGTCTGCCGATCGAGCGAATCTAAAAGTGGGCATTTTCGTCAGACTGATTAAAGTTGGGGTTAATGAACTCCGTAGTTCGGAAAGTACGTCTTATAATATTATCCAATCAACATGCCAACGAAATAAAAAATAATTGGAGATGTAGTTCTTAGATAAGTATCTACTATTGAAAATATTCAAATTTCGCTTGCTTCTCCTAGCTACAAAGGAGCTTCTAAAGATTTAAACTTACATAGTTCATAATTCATTACTAATCTTAACTGTATATTTATTGTGTATTTAATTTCACCGAGCGCGCGTCCATAATAAATATAATTGATAAGAAATAATAGAATCGAAGACCGAAAATCGAAAATTAAAGGCACTATTTGTTCAGATAATGTTGTATGTTAGTTGCAGCCACATCTGGCAGTTAAATCCATGATTAAAACTTGAAATTACGTTTGGCATTTATAGGCAAGTTAAATTACATTTGATGTTTATCGATGTATCGTAGAAATTAGAAAGGATATTTACTGCAGGTTACCAAACATTTAATATTAAATGCTATTTTCGTAATAGGCAAAAGTAACGAACAGAACGAAGAGTGACCTTAATTTATGCAACTAATCTGCTGTTCAATTGAAGCAGTCCACTAATAAAAAAATTAGTAAAAAACAATTATTTTATAAAAAAAAATATCAAAGAGAGCAAAATAATTAATAAATTGTTAAAAAAATAGCATTAAGAGAATTAAAAAAAATGTTTTTTTAACAATTTATTAATTAACACAATTAACAACTTTGAATATGGAACTTTAATTTTAATATTTTGAGAGGCCCTCTCGTGCTTGTGACCCCGTATACTTTCCATCAGGATATCGATAAATCCTTGTAGAATTCTTAGCCATTCTTGTCGCTCCGTCTCTGTGAGCTCATCCAGCATTATGTGAGGAGGACGGGATCGCGATTGTCGATCGAGTTCGTTCGATGCAATTGTAATCTGGAGAATTAGAAGGCTATAGCATTCTTTGAATGTTATTGGTAACAATGACGTCGTTCACGATGCGGACTCGGTGAGGATGAGCATTATCATTCACAGATACAATTTTTTTATGGCACAACGACTCAAGTCTCTATACCTCTCTGCATTCATCGATTGATTTATCAAAACCACCAGCTCAACCCCAACTGACACACGTGAAGCTATGTTTCTCTCAAGATGCCATTCTTCATGCCTCCTCCACACTAAAACTCTGCTATCAGAATCTTGTATTGCCTCGTGAATAGCAGACATATGGCTCTTCTTCTAGCCCTCAAACTAAATTCGTGCAGCCTTTTTCTAACGGTTGGATTAGATAGAACCACTGTTGTAGCTGCACGAAGCTGCTTGCTAAACTTCATGAAACTGGCGCAATAAGTCATAAACCCGGTATGATAGAACCGGGAAATAAATCTTTTACGTAAAAAGGCAATTAGATAACTTTCTTTGTTATTTGGTATCCACAATATCCACATAAAATTCGTGTTATACAAGAAATCAAGCCCAGCAATCACTTAGTGAGTTTCGGTTTGAAAATCACATGAATGATGTTAGTATCCTTCTCAGACAAAGCTTGGTTCCACCTTAATGATTTTATTAACAGATAAGATATGTACAGAAACAATTGCATTCTGAAAAGGTTGGGGTTTAGATAGCGGCTTTGCGGAGAAGAATTATTGGTCCATTATTTTTTCATGAAACGGCAAACGCAAGACATTGTAATAATCCGTTGCGTTGTCGTTTTGCTAAATTATGTTCCAGCGAAACGCCTCGTAAATAATTTAATTTAGTGATTGCGTGGGTGTTATAATGGGTAGACTGCAATTCGAACTTCTAGGTACTTTTTATTTCTCAAATTGCGTCGTTGTCGACATGTCAACATGATCATTGGGTAAACAATTTGAACGAACCTGTAAACGAAATCCGAGAGGTGAATGATAATCCTAATTCATGCACATGTTCTAGCTGAATTTTTAACAATCTACCGTATCACCTTACGGGGGATAAAATCAATATTCATTCAGCAGCTAATTAATTTACGAAGACAACGTAGATAGCAGGTAACGCATGTTAAATTTGAATAATTCCGTGGAGTTTCACAATGCACGAGATTGAATTGTAATGGTATAGCCACCTGCTTTCGTGCGATGAGAACCTCTACTTGCTATCCGCTTTATTTCTAGCGGAAATTGAATTGAATTCGTTTCTTGTTCAGTGAAAAATAAGTTTTATTGTTGCTGATAGTAACTGTCACCTAAAGAAATCTGGAAGGTAGCAGTTATAGCTTACGTGCAGAGTGGCGAGAAAGTGCTATTGTAATATGTATTTTGACAATATTGGAAACTTCCTTGGTTGAATTATATGTATTCGTTATATAATATTATATATGGTTATATGTATACGGTAATTAAAAATAATTGTACGACGTACTAATCCACAAGGTACATATTAAATTAAGAAAAAAAGTCACAGTGAAAGCTGTGGTAATTAGTCGATATTATTAAGTTTTTTTAAGTTTTGTTAGGCTCTCTTCAATATTATAATTAGAGTAGGCGGGTGCGCACCACATAATGGAACCACATCAATCGTCACCTTCAATTTTATTAGCTTCTAGACGAATAGAAGAATGTACTGCCGAAGTAATTTCAAAAGTGGTGTTAAAGCACATTGGAAAAATTTAAAATATCCAGAGATCAAGTCTTAATGTTTATATCCCTGAACCACCACAATCGATCCTTACACGTTGGGGAAGATGGTTACAAGCGGCATTTTACTATCATAAATATTTTGCGAGCATTAAGAAGGTGGTTCTATTATTCAATCCGAAAGAATGTGCAGCTATCAAAACAAGTCAGAAAAAATTTGAAGATAGTCAGGTTAAAAGTGATTTACAAACTATTCACAGCAATTACATCCGAGTAGTGCAAGCAATAGAAAAATTACAAAGTTCTGCACTGTCGTCAGAGGAATCATTGCAAATTGTGAAAGATGTACGCTCACAGCTTTGTTCGGTAGAAGACTCAAAGAATGAGCGTGTTCTAATTAAGTTTGAAAGTGTTTTAGACAAAGATTCAGATTTTGCGACGCTTATACAAATCTGTGAAGGTTCGTCTACAGATGCGTTAAGTTGTTTCAAAGATTTTTCTAATTATGCAAATATAACATCACTAGATGTAGAGCGATCGTTTTCTTTATACAAGAACATATTTTCCTCACGGCGGACGCGTTTTGCAGAAATAACTTTGGAAGTGCACCCTTGTATTAAAAATATTTAATCTCGCTTCTCCAGTTTTTCAAATCACGGAAGACGCTTAAGACGGTAATTTTTTTTTTTTTATCATCGAATAACATACACTCTCGATGTTATTTTTTATACTATAATGACTAGAGATGGCAATTTCCCGTGTTCTTTCAGTAACATGATTTATCGAGATCGGTTTATAATCTACAAAAACCATCCTGAAAACTTTTTTGTGGCTAGCACCGGAACGGCAGCGTTCGCGATAATATATCTCCCTTCGCAATGAAGAGTCCATTCGTTAGCTACGGACCCGAATTTGCCCACTCTGATTATAATCAGTCGCTACTAGACTTGTTTCTTCTTAAATAAATAAATTTGTTTGATGTAATTGTAGTTTTTACTTTTTTTTGTGTCTATGTCGTGCACATAGATGTAATTAAATTTTATTTCAATATTATTTCTTCTATAGAGTAAGCCGTTGTTGCAAGTCCTTTTATAAAGTAGGTAACTTGCCTATTTTGAATAACAGGATAACAGCAGAATTGCCATCTGTGTCAGACAGATATATAATTATTTTTACACGAAATTGCTTCTACGCGGATGCTCACGCAACACGAATATTTTTAACCTGTCCGAACAAATTTTCGTTTGCTATCCACTAACTACCGGTGAAACCTATTAAAATGCTTTCCCATTTCGAAAACATTCAGATGCCATGAATATTAATAAAGCTATACGGCACAATAATATTCTCACTTATATGCACATACAAATGTAATATAATTCTTGTTATATTTACTTTGGCTTTGTGAAAATACTTTTTACTTGTTATAACGTAAAGTGTATTCGTCCTTAACGGTACTGGGCGGATGATTACGGCAAAATGTAAATATCTAACATAGAAGTAGCGTCGCAAAGCAGATTTTATTAATCATCTGTTTATTTTAAAATAAATTTTACTACATTGTTGCAAAGTGCTGACCATTAATAGCATTTCTTATGAACTAATAAGTAATTCCGATTGTATTGGAAATAAAACGAAGGAAGTGAAGTGGATAATTACGTAGATATCTATTATAAACAGAATTAACGGCATTACTGAAACATGGCTACATTACGAAACATAATAGTGTATGCTATTAACACTATATCAGTTATTCACTATTAATGTGCGGAACGTACAAATCATGACGGAGATGACGATTTAAATATCATATTAATGAGATGCTTGGATTTAACATTGATTAATGGGCATAATGTGAAAGAGTACTAATGATTAATGGTCTCTCTTTTTTTATTGTAGTTTCTTCCTTACAATTCAAGTGTTTAGTTTGACGTTCGCATGCCGCTAAGCATCGTAAAATCATGATCAAGTTGCAAACTGGTTTTTAAATTCGAAGAACGGTGCTTCTAATTATGAGATGTTATTGCTTAGGTTTTTTTTTCTTTGCAGTATTCGTGAGAATATTGTTCCCCTTTTCTTCTAAAATTGATAAAATTTCTTTGTTTTTTGCCACCTGTTAGTTGCTTAGATACCTATATATACGCGAAATTACGACGAAATGTTTTGCAAATTAGGCTCATGCGACTTAGATATGTAATCATAATGTCAAGTTAATTCACCTGTACATTAGTACAGAATCGCAGGCAGAAAAGGAATCTAGTTACTTACACCATGGCACAATAACAGTTAATGAATTCTCGACATATTCTCCTTGGTGCTCTACACATTTAGTCCAGCTGTGTATCTTTTTTAAACCATTCAGATAATGTCTTTCTCTGCTTTGGCAATAGTTTCTTTATTTCACGTAACGGCTTTCCGCCAAATCATCTTTTTAAATTTGGAAAAATAGAACGCGAAGAGAGTTTCTTCCTTTTTTTTCCTTCAACCGGCTTTTCTTCTAAATTTAATTTATAATGACAAAGATGATGTTAACAATTTAAGCAATATTTACAATAATAAAAAAGAAATAAAGTAACGGAACGGTTCTACTGTTTTCCTCTGTGGACTAAAACTTATGCGGTTCGTATAACGGTATAAAATTATATCTTTTGCGAGGTTAAAATTATTTTAACTCCTTAAAGGTGAGCTAAAGTGAAACTTCTTACCGCTTGAACACTAGGAAAAAGGAACTACTTGATACTTAGTTACTTTTCATCACAACGGTGATACGTAGGTGGCAATTTAATTAAACTGCGGGGTATATTTACACTATTACGGAGGAATTTAACACCGTCCCTTTTTACTCCGGCAAATTGTTATCTGGGTAGACAATTTTTTTCTTCGCTATGAGGAACCGTTTTTTGTTAGTGCAGCGGCGACTAAATTGAGAAAATCGCATAATCCGTTAAAAGCAGCAAAGCGAACGCTATTATTTACCTTCCATACATACTTAATATTCTCTCCGTAATTAGCTCAAGTTTCTGAAAATCAGTTGGTATTCACTGGAGCTTTGTGTGATAAAAAGTATGCTTCTCCCACCACTTTATAATATCTTGTGGCTTGAATATAAATTTATGTTGTACAAGGCCTGCTTCCGAGTAATTTTTATCTGAAAACTTTTCCTGTACTGTCCAGGAAAGGAATTATCTTCTTGACTTAGTATTGAGTACGTATTCTTGAAGGAAACGAAAAGAGAAATACAAGAAAAATGAGATAATTTCATCCGGGAAACGTCTTTCGTCCGACCAAAACAACATCGTTGCAGTGATGGAAACAGTAAGCATTAAGAGTAAAACTTGCGGCCGACATATATAATTCTAAAAAAGATCGCAAACGTAACAATACAGCTTGGTGGAAACATTTTAAACAAACTTGATTAACGAAGAGAGGTAATGTAAGAATAAACAAAGCCTAAGGCGACCTGTACATCCGTTATTATTAACTGCCGCTTTAGAAAAGTTTTCATTCCGCAAAGATTATTTTCAATATTACATTTTTTTGCAATATACTGCGTGTACATGGAGTTCACTTAACTGTCGTAAAGGTATTCGCAACTGCTAAACGAACTGAATAACTTGGCTTCGTTATGTACCTACATTCTTATGGACACTTGTTACGCTACTTCTTGTATCGCACAACAGATCAAGAATTTTCATTCTCGAATTCTTTTCCGCTCATAATATTTAATATCGCTACGCCCGTATATTCTTGCTATCTACACATGAAGATGTTTCGTATTCGATCATGTTGCGAACAGCGTAGAGATCTCGCATGCCATAAATTGCGAAAACAGATTACCAAGTAACGTACTTTATGGATGAATTCGTTGAAAACTGTATCGTCAAACAAGATAAACTAAAAGAAATAATGAAAAACTACCTTTGTTAACGTAGAATCAGGTTTTACTCTTGCAGAAATACGTATGTAGTTATATCGCCTTGGTTATTCATGTGGCCATGATCGTTCACTTTATTCTGGCTTTAAATAGAATACTTGTTATTTTTTTTTCGTTTTTTTTCCTATAAAAATTCTAATTTAAGATTAAATTCAGAAAAGGGTAAAGGTTGTGTACAAAGTTAAAAGATTTACTAACAAACTTAGTATTAGTGTTGTGACGAACAAAGCGTCTAGGCACCAATTGTTATTACGGTTGTGACCCTACTATTTTTTTTTCGAAACCGGAAGAACGAGGAAGACACAGGGTAATGCATTATTTTTTTACAATGGCAGGGCTGATACAACTACCTTCCATTTCCTGAATATTTAATTAAGTTTATACATTTACTAATTAGCAAATGACGGGAGCTGCAAAGCAGCAAATCCTTTTGCGTTTAGTTCATTTTGCGAATACTTTTGTCACTAAAAGGCAACATAAAGCATCTGATATAGAGTAAAATGGATGGCAAAAAAAAACTGTCGACAACCACTAACGAGGAAACGAAGAACAAAAAGAAGGAGTTGTTTTTCTTATCTAACACCTGAAATCCCAATTTTAATAATAAAAAAAATTAAATCCCTGTGTGTTAACACCTATCTAAAATTACAAACAATGTTAGGATTTTATAATTGTGAGTATTGTGTAATAATCAGTGACTTTCGAGTTTGAAAAATTTTTTTTTTAAGAATTTTTGAAGAATTCCTGTACGGAACATAGGCATCGGATTTCAAGGTATTATAACTCACTCAAGCACAAAACGGCATAAATCGACCACAAATTGTATACTGCAAACGAAGTTTCAAAATCCAGTGGTGGCGGGGTCTAGGACATACTATGTCCGAAAACCAAAGCGTTATAGCTCGCTTAATATTGAAACGCAACATTTTCTTTTTCCAGCACAAAATGATACAAGATGTCGAGGTAGCGGTGCTGGCATCTCCAGAACCTCGCCAAATAGAAGCCGTTACAACTACACAATACTAAGGTGGCGGGGCTGGCGTGTCCTCAGCCCGGCAAAAAAGAAACCGTTATAGCCCCGTTAAAATTAAAGCACAAAATTTTTCGTTCTTTTTGCGGCACAAAACGGTGGCGTACAGGAAATTTCAAATTCTGGGAGTGGCGGGGTCTTAAAATTATAATCGGTCCAACTTGTCCATCCATGTTGTTTAAAAAAAAAAGGGAGTTGGATTAATAAAATAAGTAGTAGCCCCAACCAAATTTTCTTTAACAAAATCAATGTAATCGGCTTTTTAGTGTACTTTCTATATTGCTGACGATGCAAGAGCTGTGGTAGAAAACTTGTGTTCATTTAAACGTGGTTCTTCACAACTCGTGTTCCGTACTCACCCGTTAAAGTGTAACAAATTGGAATTCCTTAATTTTTAATGTAATTTACGTTAATTATCATTGTTGGAAGATAATACTCCACCTATTTAAATTAATCGGTACAAATCTTGCTTATACATCGCCTTCCACTGCACAAACATAAAAAAAAAACCCTTTTCGACTAACAACTAATTAAATTCAAAAGAGCATTGAATTTTTCGATTTATATTGACTTTGCTATAAATACATCCACGCGCTAAGGGAAATCTGAGTTAAACTTATTTTTTTTTGTAGCGGTAATTATAGGCTTGTAGAATATCCAGACTTATAGGCACGTATTTACAGATTACCAACTTAAAAGGTTTTAACAATTTAGCGACGATCCTGCTGGGTCGTCGCCATTGTTCCTATAACCCAACGCTAGCATAATCGAAAGTTCAACGACCAATCGGTCTGGAAAATGATAAAAAGAATGCTAATACAATCATGGCAAGGTACCTGATACGTATAGCAGAGTGATGATGCGACTAAAACGTCGCACGAAATAAGCGTTTTCTAAGTACAGGCCCCTGAATTAGCAAGTTTTGTTTGCAAATGCTTCGTGATGTTTCCGAATACGTAAATGTAATTAAGGTTAAATTGAATAGGTCATTGATACCTTGGATCGAGGTGTTAATACGCTTACATGCTACTTATTGCAAGATCTGTAGTTGTCATCCTTTTAAAAGTACTAAGTACTAAGGAATCAGAATCTACAGATCTAGTGAAAAATGTCGAGTTGAATTAAATCCATAACAATGCCTTTCGAGCTTATTAGTTGAAAAATGAGAATAGCGGAGTGTTATTGGTTTTTCTGATATTTCGAAAGGAGTTGAGATTTCGATTTGGAGTTTGCGGCCTTTACGCAAATTATCAAAAATTATTGTTTAAAGCAGAGCTTTAGTTTTATCAGCATCAAGTTAGCCGAAACATCATTTTCTGCGGACGTTTGAATTTCATTATTTGTAAGACCTGGGATATACGCTGAACAGGATATATGTAGAGCAATAATAGCGAAACATTTTGAATATTCTGCGATTGTTTCCTTTTCAAATAAGCCCCCGTAATGGTATTATGTCTAAAATACAGGAACGTAAAATAAAGCAATGGAGATTATTTTGAGCTGCAATAGGTGTCGCTCATACAAATTAGTTTTTGTAAAATTAGCATATGGTGTTATGTATCTTAAAATTAATTTTAGCCTTCTCTGGAAGAACTTATATTCTAATTGCGAATGGTAATTGGTGTAACACAAGCCTTTCTTAATAATGAAAACGTAAATGACTAACAATTAACAGAAAAGGGTGTTCTCAGAACTGCCTGCTCTAAAGGAAATCACATTTATGTGAATGAAAACCTGAAAAAATTTCCAGGCATTCTTGCTATTATTCCTTTAAAACAATGGTCTTTATCGTGACTCAGAGTTTTTATTTCTGGTAGGCAAAGGCAATTAACAACTTTAAACTACTGGAATACAGGTCGTAAGTAACCTAGATGCTGAATATATGAGTTGGATAAAACTTGTACAGATAGGTTCAAGGAAGGACAAAGTTCTCAAAGAAATGAGAGGGTATTGATTTTTTTTATAAAGGTTATCGTATTAAAAGGAAGTAAAAGATATGCTTGTTATTGTTAATAGTTAGTAAAATAGTTTCGAATGGTACAATGGTAGTACCTACTCAAGCGCACATTGTTACCATTTGTTTATTTACGATCTCGTTTAACCTTGAAAAATGTATTGATCCAAAATATGTAAAAAAATGATGGTACAGGGAGTAAAATGCGGATAGCTATATTCATTTCGTTAAGTGGAAGACAAGCGAAGAGCCTGAATCAATAATATAGTCGCATTTGCCTTTCTTATCATCGAAGCAGCAGAAGAAACGTATGTTTTATGTCATTTGATAAAATGTGGACAGCTTAAAATAGGAAACAGATACCTGCGTATATGCTTTTATATAGATTTCATTAGTCATAGGGACAACCACGGCGGAATAAACATGCGATCGCACTCACGAAGAGTGCTCAAAATGTGATGCAATTTATCATCCTAGCGCATCGGCGAATGAAAACAAAGAGGTTCTCTGTTGAAAGGAATTAACCTATAAAACCTCTAACATAACCCAACAAGAGGAAACTAAAGACCTACAAGGGCAACTAATAACATTAAAAAATCCTTGCAAATGCAAGGAAAAAAAAAACGAAGAAATGGCTAAATTCATGTAAAGAGAATGATATTCAAAAGAAAAAGATCAAAGGCTAACAGTAAACCAATTGAAGCTTCACTAGGGCAGCTGAAGAAACGGCCACTGGAGATGGACGAGAAATATAAGTAGGATACAGGTACAAATAAATAATTTGGACGTGGACAAATGACGAAAATAATTTTCATTTGAATTGAGGATGTCCTCAAACCTCTTTCCATTTTGCATACATCTATTTTGCGTATGTATTTGTCCGGTTATTGGAGTTGCTCGTCCTTTTATTTGAAGTGTGCACATCCGTTTATTAGCCCATTAACATAAAGAAATATTGGTTGCATATAAAAGTATAAGCTGGAGTTTGGTCCCAAGAACTCTGTCAGGATTATAAAGACTTCTATTTATTAGAGCTTTCGCGGTATATGCAGAGAGAAGCTTATTTGTTAGGAAAAGGATAGGTGGCATTATTTATTAAATCTTACTAGTCATTCTCTCAATATACAGGTATCCTTTTTTTGTAACAGTTCTACTGTTACATTGAACTGTTCTAGTTCGATTAAAAGTATCACTTAAGACCACAAGAAAAAACACTTAAGAATATTGCAAATTAAAAGTAGGTGTATACGTTTTAACCAGAAAAAAAACGAAATGGCCTGCCGGAAGTAAAAACGATTTTACTATAACATGTAACTACATTCCTAATTACAAAAATAGACACCAATAACGCGTGAAACTGCCATTTTGAGTACATTGAAGCTGATACCTTCACCAATGCGTCGATCGATATTTTCGGAGTCTTGTTTGGCTACGTCAACCTTTATAAACGAGTTTCATAAGACAGCTCTAACCATTTTTTTCAGCAATGTATATAAATCTATTTGCGTTAATAATTTCCTTGCTTGTCACGTCATCCTTATTTATGTAACACACGTTAATTAGACGTATTCAAAATATAAATGTTGTGTTTAGGAACCATCCTTTCTCCATACAAATGGACAAGTTAAGCGATGTTTAAGAGCAATGACCGTCGTGATGCATTAGTTTTCAATAAAACAAGTTGAACAAACAAAATATAAATCTCTTAACAGAGAACTTCATCATCCTAATTACGCCAAGATAATGCGGTACGGAATGCAATTCTGGACACTCAATCAAATACATGTGGCTAGCGCTAAAATCAGGTTTAGTTAGATTACTATCATTGAATATTGAGAGGGATTTTGGTTAATTAAAATACCTGAAAAATTAAAACGTCTAGATTAATGGACAGATAACGTGAACATACGTTAAAATAGGTTTTTTTTTCTTCTTTGTCTGATTGCGCTGCGTATACCTCATTACTTTGATGCATCAAAATTCCACGTAGATTACTGTTGCCTTTAATACAACGCGAGCTTAATTTCATTTATCTGGATGTTTCTTTATTGCACTTGCTGCTACTCCAATTACCTTCCCTGAAACTTTATTACCCTTCGTGTTTTCAAAGATGGGGCGATAATTTTCGAGACAGTAAAAGAGAGGATATAGTTTGTGGTGTTTTCTAATTTTAAAAATGTTTATGACTTACATTGTAATCCCCTTAACAGTATAAGAGGCTGTACTTACCATGTTCTTTAATTCATTTTATTGTCCAATCTCTTGTTGGGGGGAGGGGATTTTCATAATGTAATTGTCTTTGTTATGACGCATGAGTTGAAGAATAGTGTAACTTTGTCTACTGTAGCCCGTTTGTCCTCTTAGATCACTTGGAGCTGCGTACAATGTTTATGTTTCCAAGAGATTAATATTATATTCAAGAATGATGAATCCCATAATTCTTGTAGTTACTTTTTCTCGAGAAAGAAACCCATTTTGCCGCTTCTTATCAAAGATGGTTGTTCGGCCATGCTGAAACTCATTAAACCAGTATCTGATGGGGGCATGGTCCTTATAAACAGCATCCAACTGCTCTCTGATTTCTGAATTGAATAAATTCCTGAAGAAATTTTTGAAAAATTGAAGAAATCTTCTCTCCAAAGTAGTAATACATAGGCGGTTGCTTGTTGCCATATTCACTCAAACGAGAAGTAATACCACGTTGTTAAAACCAAAATTATAAATTGACGTGTCGGAGTATTTTTACTCACGTGAACGCAGTACTTCCCCAAATCTCTTCTTTAGCTCATTGTCGTGAGACACTATAACATGTCCTCTATCGATGACTTATCCCCATTAATTCTATTATTACGCATCGTAACGGTTAAGGTTAACCAATGCGGTTGAAATAACTTTTCAGCGCAAAATTACTACGCGGCATACTGAAATTAAACGTACGCCGTTTGTAATATGTTTTAGCACGTACAATCTGTGCCATGTAGATGTAAACACGGTCGTAATGATTAGTTATTTCATATCGTAAAATGAACGACGACGAAAATCGTAAAACTTTAGGTCTATATGCATGCAATATTTTATTGATAATGGCGTCGGCCTTCTCTGTTACTGTAAACAACGACATTAAAGTTTTTAAAGTGTCCAATATTTTCAGGTGGGTACTTAGTGGATCGTTTGTACTAGGCGCACACGTATATCTGGGTCGTCCTGGTGCCTTACTCGCTCCGTCCCCAGTTGTTACGGATTCTAGCTTTTCATTTTATTGTTTTCGTACTTCCTATTCCATGGTAGAAAAAAATAGTTGATTTGAGTTAACCCACAACCACAAAGATAATTCGTAATAACAAATACACTCGTTATCAACCACAGCTGCTTTAATAGCTGCAGATTTGTTCCAACCACCAGTTTCAGTACGTTAGAAGTATAAATTCACACTTCGAATATTGCGCATAAGCCAAACATACATTTCTTCTGAATTAGTAAATGACGAAGATGTTGGAACACTTTTAGCAATGCATCGAGTATCGACTTTGAGAATGCGAAAAAAAACATCGACGTTGTACATGTCAACATCGGCGTTATCGATATATCGGCCCAAAAAACATCGATGTCTCCGAAACACTGTGTTTGATTTAAATTAGTATTATTAGTAGGGACTACGTGCAGAAAAATGGGTGCCAACCCCACTTAGAGGAAGCCCGGGCATTCAGCCGGTTCCTACCGACCAACTAAGATCTGCCCACACGAGTTCGAACTTCATTCGAAATACTTGATTTCCATAGTGGTAGATAAACTTGCCTTAACCATACAGGGTGTGCCAGAAATCTCGATTTTTTTATTGCAATTCTCAAAATTCTGAACGATACTAGAATCTGCGTAAAAAATAGAGCAAAAATTTATATCAAGTGCTATTACTAAAGCTAACAGTTTAGGGGATATGCTTGATCTTAAATATTGCACTGTTAACATTAATATGGTAGTAGTCTTCACTATTAATTGATCAACATAATTAATCCTCAATTATTCATATTAAACTAGCGCACGCTCTCTCATTGAAAAGCAGGCAACTTCTATCGATAATTAGATTCGATCTGCTGTAAATTATAAATAGGATTACTCTTCATTTTAAAATCATAAGCTCGACATTTCCTTTAAACTCAAGAATACATACAATTATGAATAATCATACTACAGTATGATTAATTGGGAGTTAATTATGTTGATTAATTAGTACTATTACCGTGCTTATTACTGTTGAATATTTAACTCTTGGTTGTATTGATAGTAGGATTTAATCAACGGCCAGACATACGAATCACGCAAGCCAGGGAACGAGAGAACTTTATCAGTTATTGGAATAATGGGTGATTAGTAGTTGGAAGGCGAATGTAATTACGCGCTAAGTTGCTTGAAATTGGAAAACTATTCAAATTAATTATCTCGTAAGAATGAATGGGTTTAGAAGATGATAAATTAAATTAATTGCTGTTCGCTAGATGACACATAGTAGACATACACACATTTTGGCGTTTTATGTTCAGACTGCTACAATTTTCTGGAATTGCATTCTGTATATTGTTACATTTTGGTCTTTTCTCCCAGTCGAGTACATCTATCTAAGCGTTATATTAAAACGTTTTCGAAATATACAGGACGTTCAATATTAAACACCAAACTCCAAAAACCCTAGGCCACTTTTATAAATGGCACCATATATATTTTTTTGTATCCACAGTGGAGGTTTTTATATGTCTAACATTGAAAGTAAAACAGATATTTACAGTTAAGTGCGAATTCTGTATTTGGATATTGCATCGAAGTGGTTTCTGGTGTTGGTATTATTTAGTCACTGTGACAACGATAAACAAAACATACTTACATTGTTTTTGTTAACTGTTGATTGAAAAGTTTAACCATAACGGCCTACTTTGGAAATCAATTACATAAAGAGTATAAAGTTAATATATCATTATGATTTATGCATGAAGTTAAGAATAAGCCAAGCATTCTTGAATGCAACACTGTGTGCTAAGAAAAGTGTAGAACAGCCTCTATAAACGATTGCGCAAATGTATCGAAGTCGAAGGAAGATTGTAGATAAGTCAATAAGGAGATAGCTATTTATTATTGGAATAAATTAATGATCAATACAGCCAGCAGCTCCATCAAATTTTAGCTTTAATTTAACAAATGTTTCCGGTTGTGAACATCGTAGTTCAGCACACATCGGAAAATGCCTAGAAACAATAACCAAAAAATATAATGCTAAAATAGCTTAGCTTCCTCATGGTATTGATGGAATAATTCACGGCAAACGCAACAAAAGGAGAGAGAAAAAAATTACACTAACACACGGACATGTTTCTGCCTACCCGGCGTCGTCAGTGTGGTTTCGAGAGTAATTTTTTATCTCTACCTTCTATCGCTGTTGCCTCACAGTTAATGCCACAACTTTAAATTTTTTTTTCTCTCATTTTGTTATGTTTGTCGTGAATTATTCCATCAATACCATGAGGAAGCTAAGTTATCTTAGCATTATATTTTTTGGTTATCGTCGTTCAGAATAACAAAGATTGTACATCCTGCTAGCTAAGATATACAATATCTGCTTGGATCTAATCACCAAATGCCAGACTCGCCTTGAACAGCAAGTAACTTAGAGACGTTAACCAAACAACACTAACACCCGGGATCACTTGAATGCAATATCCAAATGCAGGGTTGTCGCTTAACTTTACTTTTAATGTAGCACATATGTATCATTATATAAAGATAAATTTCCTACACGCTGGATATCAAAAAAGGTATATGGAGCTATTTGAAAAGTGAAATTCCTGGTTTTTGAGTTGGCAAGTATACAGTTTAGTCTCATAAAAGCTTTCCTTAACATTTCAGACTTTTTTTTATGGAAATAGATAAATATATGTAAACTTAAGCGATTGAGGACCAAATTGGAAATATTCCGAAATCTATTGGAAATAGAGATATTATATTACTTTCTTCCTAGATGAAGAATCCAAAGGCGTTCCATTTAAAATAGCAAAGCAGGTGGCTGGCCAGCTACTCCTCGTAGTATTTTTTGAAAGGGACTGTGTGGTCTATTACGTCATCAGAAAATTTTAGTTTCCTACTATTTACCTAATAAAGGAATTATCATTATTATGAAACGAATTCCATTAGATAAATATCATTAATCCAGTAATTGCTTTTACATACATCAAAGAAGGAGCACTTTATACAAGAATAATTGGTAATAGCTCCTTTGTAGAGAGAAGGATAATACGATATGTATCTGTCAACAGAAATGTGCACTGGATGTAGTCGATTTGGTACATGCTGTGCTATCGACATGAACATTTGAAATTAAGCCATTGCTCTTGGGAATGATCTGACGTTGTGCTCCAACGTAGTTCATTAACACGTACGGATGGAGTTGAGTGTGTATCAATATTAAGATTAAAGCTTTGTTTGTCAGGAATTGCTTTATCATTTTATATTAAATTATAAGTTCATTCAAAGTTGTTAAGCCATCTTACTTACTACCGAATACCTTATACACGGCGTTTTTTTAGATAAGTACCGCTTTGTATAAAAAACAAAGGAATTTTTATTTTTACATGATACTCCGAACCTTGATCTACTCTTCAACATAATTTCCGCCTATATTATGGCGCTTATAATATCGTACAAATTGGACCGAGGTTTTTGAATTCTAGCCTCATTACCATCTGATATGCTAGCCATTTCAGCATGACCGTTTTGACGTCGTCAACATCATCGTAGCGCTGATCGGGGCTACATGGAGGGTGATCAAATTGTTCCCAGTCATATGGCGCGATGAGACGAAAACTTGGGTTCGCGTGAATGAGAACTGCCGTGAAGCAAAATGATTTTGTATTGGATTTCACTACTTAATTTATTTAATGTCTCGCAATATGTGTCAGCATTGTCTTATTTACGCCGAGGCAAGAGATTCGTAAGCAAAACACCCCGCCCAACAGCGCGTATTTTGCAATCGGCGGAATTTTAAATAGTCTGAGTCATGCAAATGTAGATACGATCAAATCTTATCGTAACGGAATCTAGCCAATGGTTGATGGTAATTAGCGCGGAATGGTACTTACTTAAAAGATACAGCCCGTACATCACAAGTAACCTAATTGCTACTTGTTGACTTGTTTCTAAATCGAATTAATCAACCTTTGTTAACAAGTGATTTGTATATAATTCTGTGGTCTTAAACATAAGTTATAAATTTTTATTACGAAAGATTAAATGGATAGATTAATTAGAAAAAATACGTAAATCAATATTGTTAGCAATAAAGTAATTGTCTGCTAAATGAGGTAGATCATTAGATACCGTAAAATACTATAATAATATTAAAACTGCTAGGTAAGTTTTAATAAACTATAATTTTCATGTCAAAAATTACAATATAACATACATATTACCATAAATATATTAAGATAGTACTTAACAATAACATTTATGGGTTGTTTACTTGATAAGTTTGTGCTTTTAAAGTAGGCGTACATTCTTAATTAAAAGGTTGTTGATGAGCAACAACTTGCATCAAGAGAATAACGAACTTTTATAGCTGTATATTTGATGTTTACACCTGAATTTGTAGAACCCAATTAAAACGTCGAAAACCAGAAGCAATAAAAAGGAAGGAAAACACGTGCTATTGAGTAGCCGCATATATTCATAATAAACAATGTTGTTTACTAACTCAGTAATAAATCTGCCTTTGTGCATGCAAAGTTCTTATATTTTACACAACTGGTACCAATTTAAACTTTCAATTTTAAAGTTATATTTCAACATTTCGACGTATTGTTGAGACTCGTTCTTCAAGGCAATCGGTACCGGGAGACTAGTAAAATCTTGTCGCTAAAGATTGATTTTTTAAGCTCTCAACGACAAATTTAGCGACAACTATTATTTCGTAGTGATTTTTTAAGGCTCTCTTTTCAGTTGGTGGCGGGTACTTACGTCTATGCGAATAAGATCTCTATTGTCTAAATCATGAATTTAAATCGTGTACAAAATTTTGAAAATGTGAGCTTGTCGTATACTCTATGGATGAAACCTATGCTTTCCGTGAGGGTTTTTATCATTTTTTTATAGTATTTATGAATAATTATCCTGTGTGCTAGAAGTGAAAGTATACCAGGGATAAGTTATTATTTTGCCAGTTTTACAGTTTGAATAAATTTTACTTTTGAGGTATGCTTAGCATAAATAAGACGAATACTTCTTGAACATCTAAATATGAAAATACCTAGATGTACACTACCGTCCATATTAGTTCGGACACGCAAATAAATTAAAAAAAAAAACGAGAAAATATTCAAAAACTCATTTTTCCAAATCTTTAAATTTTTATTACATTTTATTAATAGCGATTAAAATTAAAGTATAAACGTAAAAAAAAGTCATTCTAATGAAAAATAAACAAAAACTTCTTAAACATTCCGTTCATCAAAGAAACTCCCTTTTGCGCGAAGAACAGCTTTCACAATCCGAGGCATCCGCTCCACTAGTTTTTCAAGGACTCTATTTGGCATATTAGTCCATTCCTCTTGTAAAATGTTCCACAGGTGACCTACGGAGGTAGGGCATACTTTTCGGATCCTCCTGTCCAGTTCATCCCATAACAGCTCGATGGGGTTTAAATCGGGGCTTTGTGGCGGCCATGTCATTATTTGTAAATTGCCATTATCTTGTTCTTCATTTAAGAAATTTTTACATATTACTGCTGAGTGTTTGGGGTCGTTGTCCTGCATGAATACAAAATTTTCGCCGATTAGACGTTGCCCCGATGGTATTGCATTTTCTTGCAGTATTTCTAAATAACCTTCTTTTCGCAAAATACCTTCGATTCGCTTCAAGTCTTCTGTACCGGCGTAGGAAAAACAACCCCAAACAAGCACAGAATTTCTTCCTTGCTTGACAGTTGGCACTACACAATCCTGCAACATTCTTTCGCCTTTCGTTCTTCTTACAAAAACGCGCCTTGATTGTCCGAACACCTCAAACTTTAACTCATCAGTCCATAGCACCCTTTTCCAATCATCCACTGTCCAATGTCTATGTGTTTCTGCTCACTGTAGCTGTTTTTGCCTGTTTCCCCGTCGAAGTAGGAGTTTTTTTGTTGCAATGCGGCCGTGAAGAGTTACAGCTTTTAATCTTCTTTTCACCGTAATAACAGAAATTTTTCTTGCACGGCCGTGATTCATTTCGGCGGCGATTTCTGGTGCTGTCAGTCCCCTATTTCGCTTGCTCAGGAATTTTATACGCTCATTGTCGGCGTGAGTTGTTGTTCTCTTACGAACTGAACGTGCCCGATCACTTAAACTGCCCGTGCGTTGATGTCTCCGAATGATATCACTAACAGTCGATTTATTAACTTGTATTTTTTCGGAAATTTGACGCACTGAATAACTTGATGAAAAGCAATAATTATAGAGCGCTTTTCTAAACTTTTCGGTTTTCCTCTGGGCATTTTAATAACTTAAAAGATACGCTATTAACACTAACGCACGCACAAGCAGGTTTATTTAGAAACTAAAGCATTTATCAATACACAATAAACTTTCGGGTGGCCTGCTCCCACCCCAAAGAGTATTGTAAATTTATTACCTGCACTATTGTCTCAAAAATAATCCTATTTGTGTCTATGAGGATTATTTATTTATTATATTTTATTAAAATTCTCTAATCGATATTCTTGAAAGTTTGCCTGTACAATTGGTTATAAACTTCATAAAGAACCTAATATAAATATGTTATTTATATATGAACGCAATTATATTATCTTTTAGTAGAGTTTACAACATTTTACTAGGTGTCCGAACTAATATGGACGGTAGTGTATGAATCATAAGCCTCCATAGTATAGCTTTAAAAGCGAACATCAGTCTATATGTGGTCTTAAAGAACCTATGTGTATATACATACATCTGCCACGAAATATCAAAAAATATGACGGTTAGCGCTGGTAGAGAAAGATAAAAGTGTCACCTGGTGAACATGATAAATTAGGCGCTCCTAGGAAAGCCACTCAACAAGAATTCGCTTTTATGTATGTATATATTATAGAAGTTGTGGAGAGAAAATACGACATGATATATGTACAGAGTGAATTTTTTTTTGATGTTTAGAAATAATTCTTGCCGCAGAATCTGAATCCGCAATAAAATATAGGGGCTCCTATTTAAGATTACAAAGTTACCCCACCTACAAAAAGGGAGAGAGGAGGAGCAATTTTACCATTAACATATTTTCTCCGCAAAATGATTAAATTTTAATATGGACGAAGTGTTTATTCTTCGAGATATTTGAAAGTTTAACTTAAAGTTAAAAAAATCACCCGGTATATTTGTTAACTAATTTTTAATTACGTCGCGTGAAGAACAGAATGTTCTTCTTTACACGACAACATTATCTCTCTCGTACCTCACGTAGTTAATTTAACTCATTGTCATCATGATGCAAATTCAATTTTCCAGTTATCCAATCCGCTATTCAAATAAACTGTACGTCAACGAGTAAGTACAAGCGCAAGGATGCGTATAGGAACTATTTCCGTCCTTGCCGCTACCGGTGCATTGGGACTAACAATCTTTGAATGAACGCCACTGCAGCTGTATACGCTATTGCTACTTTAAACAAGCGTGCGTATTTCTTCAGTACGCTGAAAGGTCACGAGTAAAATTTTTATCGCCGTTTGGGACGTGCCAAGAAAAGAATATCATTACGGCGCGGTAATTGTACTTTTAGCTTTTAGTAAATTAAAAGCCAAATGTTTTTTTTTTTTTCGCAACTGCGTTTATATTTATTTACATATGTATGATGGCACAAAAGTATACTTGGACGGCCGGCAAGCGACGAAGCAGTACGGGCAGTGTACACAAGGATCGCTTTCGTACAGGTTTATTGCGTTTCGTCTAAGTTTACTTTTGTGCCATCATCATATGCATATATTCCACAATGAGCAATCAATTTTAATTTAGGACGTAAATGTTCCAGAATTGTGATCATAGGAAATTTTTGAATGAATGTGAATAATAGTCGTTGGTGTCAGTCGATGTTAATGCTTCTGTAAAAATTGAAAAAATCGAATATTAGTAATACTTTAGGCAGCTGAATTTAAACGTGGTCGTATCAACTTTAAAAGTCACTAGACGATCGTCGAATTAGGTTAGAGAGATAGCAAAAACTTTAGGCATCTCGATAGAATATTGATTGAAGATTTGGGTTGTTGCGTTTACTCATTCACGACCAAAAACCCGTTCGAATGAACATTTCCAAAACCCTGTTGAAGAGACGTAAGTCGGAGCTTTGGTGTCGATTAATAAGTGTAGGTGAAGCTTGGATACGCCAGTACACTTCTGAAACCAAGGTACAGTAGATACAGTAAACTGCGAAGGGTAAATCGGCTGTACAAAGGTCGGAGACTGATCCATTGGTCGCGAAAGTGATGGCGACTGCTCTTTGGGGTAATGAATCATCTCGGAAAATGGAGAACGACAACTTGCATGCCACGCATCATTACTTAACAAGCTGATGGCAGAAATTGCGGGAAAGCGACTACATAAAAGGGAAAGGACCAAAGTGGTCGTAATAGCAAAAATTCATAAATTGAGGTTCCAATATTTAGACCACCCACTTTATTCACTAGAATTTCATCGAACGGCGAGGCTATCATATTCGTAACCGCTTATTGTGCCGAACAAGATGTCAACTACTATTTGGACGGCTTAAAGATAAACTTACAAGGAGACTATGTCGAGAAATAAAACTGATTTTGGCAAAAGAACACTTGTTTCCAGCGTTAGGCTGGAAACTTTTCAGGCTGCTTCCAGTTCTCAGAAAAGTTCCCCTATCCTTTTTGGAACAATTTTATAACCGTAAAACTGTGCATGAGTTTTTCATTGACTTAGTCCTTTAATATGGAAAATTTACAGCTACAACTTTTTTTCAGCAATAACTATGTTTTTTAAAGACCGATATCTTAAAAATCTTACATGCTATAGCGGTCTTTCAAATTTTATTCCACAAAGTATTTCTTAGTGTTTTCAGCAGTGTGTTTAGATAATTTCGAACGATCTAGATCCTAGAACAAACCTATCAAAATCGTTGCCAGGTTTGATTCGCATTATTTCAATATTTAAATGAATTTTGTACTTTTCTGACGAACAGTGTCCACGATAAAACTATACATAAATACCACACAATAATGTACGCATGAACTTGCAGTTCTTACAATAATAATTTGCGTATTGTACATAGAAAATTTCCACACAATTCAAAACAAGTCTTTATTCAGTTCAGTTAAAATACCGGAATCGCGCTAAAAATGATAAATTTCAGTAAATATTCCTTCGGAACGAATGTTATTAGTTAACCATTTAAGGTTTAAATAACATAATTCCCAATCTACTCGTTGCGAGTGTATAGGTACTGTTGCATTCAAATAACAAGGGAGAAACCTACTGCCAATTAAAGATTTCCTTCTTTGTTAATGATTGGGAGAGCCAAAGTCATCCTAATTGTTTAAGCAACGCAGTAGTAAAATGTAATAAATTTAATTTCTCTAAGGAATGAAAAATTATAGGTGGCATTGTTTATTTTAAAGTAATTTAATGCTCACTCTTAGCACACAATTTCTTTATCACTTTGAAAGCTACTGGAAGCAGAAGTCGAAGCTGAATGTTAAAATAGAACTTGTAAAATTAGAAGTCTTCTTACCGGCGCGACGATGTATTCCTAGCAGCGCAAATAAAACTTTGAAACAGCTTCGGAAAATAATAATAACACTTCTGCCAAAAGAGTTATGTGTAGTTGTATCAATTGAAAAAGCTCGAGTACAAAGGCGATACAAAAAAACACAATTTTTTGCACAAATGTTTGCCATACAAGATTCTTTCCAATTTCCGAGCTATCTTATTTACTCAGGGAATTGAAAGAAATTGTTTTCTTTACCTTTGCCTCCACGTATGTTTTTTTTTTGTTATTATTGAGTACATTTTCTCTTTTTGAATATACCAAAGGTGGATTCTGTCGTTGCGCAATTCGTTTGTTTAATAAAATTTATTCTACACGACGGATACAATAACATCACGCATTTTGTCTCGAGTAGAATCTCGTTCTCTTAGAAATGTTTGACAAATAACAGAGAGCTAGTATTTGTACAGAAGTTTAAGTAGCGGCGTTTTTTTTTTTTTACGGTTATACGATCTTAACAAAGTTACAGTTACATTTTTATGTTTTGTTTCCATTTTAGTTTATTATGGGTATTCCCAATAAAAGCGGTTCTGTGCTTTTATTTGCTGAACCTAAAGTATTTGGCCTTGCCACGCGGAAGATAGTATCGATATTTAGTTGTTTCAAGGGGGGAGACAAAACATAAACCGCCCACTGCACTACTACATCGATAATATCCAAAACAAAATTGAAACAAAAATTATTGTCAAAAATTTCCCGTATTTGCGCTAATAAATACAATTACGTGATTATGTATTCCACCGGAGAAATCAGAAAATTATATGAATTAGTTATAGTACATAGATTAAAATGTTTCATTGTTTATGATACGTAGACCTTCTCCAGGCGATCTAAATTTTATTATAGAAAATAAGGAAGTAACTTGAATGGCTTTACTAAATTAAGGAATGTGATCTCAATCTCTGATGTTTATTCCTGGAAATAAGGAGTAGCTCGGCATACAACATTTTGACGTAAACGGTTGGAAATATAATAGTGGGAATCATATTTTCAAGACAACGTTATGGCATTATGGAGGTTTGTAGGATGCAATGAAACTAATCAAATTGGTCGCACAAATACAAGAAAGATATGCTCATATATCGACGGGTCGATGTAACTCGGATCCCCTTCTTGGAGATTGAAGGTAAAAGAAATAAGGGTAGAGAGAGAACAAAAAGAGCAGAAATAGATTATAACCTGGAACATCTAAAGAACGTATCTGTAGCGAAGAAGTATAAGCAAGAAATATTAGTCAGCAGAAGGCAGAAAGTAAATGGAAAAAATTAGAAAAATGGTTGGATCAGGAGTGTAAAACAAAAATAGAAAAATAGAAAAACGGAAACACAAAGCAAAAAATTATTGGAATCGAACAAAGAATTAAATAAAACTGAATATTAAGAACAAAGAAAAAAGTCTAAGTGACGCAGACAACAGAAAAGACAAACCACTGAGGAATTTTTATAAGAGTTGGAGGAAATTCGAAAAGGTTGCAAATGCAAGTTCACTACAGCAACAAAGAAGGAAATGTAATTTTTCACAGTATACGATTAGCTGCGATTAATTTGCGATTTCTGTTGAAACAAAGCTGTAATAAACGTTATCGATGAGCTTTTCTACATAACAAAAAAGGTGAAACATCTTCACACTTGTATTAGAGCAATAATAATAAGTTTTACTGCTTAGTATTAATTTTTTCCATTGAGCAGATTATTTGGCAACAGATGCATATGTTTATGTTTATATTTATAACCTTTGAGTAAATCACAAAGATAATACGCCAACGAAACAACACTATGTCAAATAAAACATCAAGTATTTTGCAGTAATTTATTCGAATTTCAAATCTAAAATATACACTTAAATAATACATTAATTCTAAGTAAACAAGTTTAAATTGTCGATAAGTAAAGAATTACTTACCATAAAACAAATAATGGGAATATTTGGCTGCCCACGCACCTATATACAGGATAAGTTTTTTCCGATGGATGATATCAGAATCTTGGAAACTAGCCAAGATAGAGGCGCGATAAATGGGAAAACTGTTGTGAGCTCAATAAGCCTTTTGTTTTTTTAGAAAGAGAGCACTGCTAACTAGTTTTTTAACGGAAACCACATCCATGACTTTATAAAAAAGGCATTTTTCAAAGATTCCAACGATATAGCACCTAACATTATTTTTACAAATAAATAATTACGACTATTTCCTGCTTTCGAATTAAAGAAAGAATTAAAAATCACTTTCTACCAAACATTATTAAATAAAAACTGGTTTTCTTTAGTGAGGTTACGAACCAGCGTTGTTTTTAAAGCTAATAATTACCATTACCTCTGGGGCATTTGTCTGCGTAGTGTGCCAAGGGTGAAGCGCAGTTAATTGTTCCCCAGCTGCGAACGGTGTACCGGACTCACTAAAAAAAATTGATCCTAGCCAGACTCAAACGAACAGCGCTTAACTCTGCCCAGTCAAGACACTCTTACTACTGGACCACCGGAGTTTTACAAGAAAAATAATGTTTATTCCGTTTGAGGAAGGAAACAACATAAATTATATGTAATTTAGGTGATGAATAATTTCGCTATAAGCAATTCTTCGTAATTATACGAAACAGTTTATAATAAACCTTAAGAAAATGTATTCGGAAGATGGAAAGTATAAATAATATATTTCAAAGATTATATACAACATCGGCGATTATTGACCCCCATTTTCCTTCTTTTACACACAACTTATTCTGGCGCGTTTCCAAAACGCATTAGGAAAAGTAGAATGCTCAAAGTGCTGTTAGCAACGCAAGCCGCATGATTTCTAAATAAAAAAAAAAGACGCAAATCATGCAGGCCGAAGTAACATTGCTTTTCTTGTTCTGCGGGTTATAAATTTGGAATGCACCATTGCAAAATACTGTTGAAGAATGTGTGAAATCTTATCTTTGGCATTCTAAAAGGAGCAAAGCTACTCTACTTATCTGAAGAAATATTCCGACAATATAATTGGGTGAAATTTTTAACATTTGAACATTTTAGCCTCATTCAACGCTATGTATGTTGTTGTTTAATAGTCATTTGGGTCTGTGGATGTTAGTGTTGCTCTGAAAATGAAACAAAACGAATATCGACCCGCCCTTAAATTTTTGCATTTTAATTAATATTGAGATAGACGCTGTTTATAGGTACTATACACCATCATTTGCCACAGCGAAATTATAGACAGCTAAATTTAAACACGGTAGTACCAGTTTAGTTGATGTTGAACGTTCTTCATGGCCAAGAACTGATACCATCGGAAAAGTCCTGCATAGATACTTTGTTGTAACAAGCACATTTTCATGTTAATTAATTTGATAACACTGAGCGCTAACGAGAACCGAGGGTTATTTTTTTATATTTTTTTCTGTAAATGAACTATTGTCAATTTGTAAAACCAAGTTAATAAAATATTGAAGCATTAAAACTATTAAATTTGAAATGTTGATTGTATAAAACAATTGACCCGCTCAAGTAATAAGTAGTTGGTCAACCCAACAGCGAATGCCATTTGCAGACCCATCTTCATGTGGCTTTTCTGGATATTTTGGGCTATACTACTTCCTTTCAAGCTTTTTAGCACCCTGTATACAGCGTATGCATCTACTGCGTAGATGGTATAATGTATAAAGTTTTCGGCAGTGCACCGAAAAGCTTTTTACATCAACGAAATTCTACGAGATCATTATCGAAACCGTTGCCAGATTTGATTCATGTAATTTCAACATTTTTCTGTGTTTTTCAGGATTTTCCATAAAAGCTTTCCCCAAAATCAATATGGGGTTCTTTTTTGTAAGCTGATCTACAACATATTTTTTTAAATTTTTCCATAAGCTCGTCAATTTAATTTCATAACGGGAGACTTACCGCGTTATTTAACCATTATTAACATATTAACTATTGCAATAGTTAAAATGCGAATATTGTAAAGTTTTAACAGAAACCTGGACCTAGTACCATAATATTAGTTAGTGCGTCTGTGAAGCCAATATTACAAATAAGAGTAAAGGTTAGTGAAAACCCTGAAATCCAGGATCTTCCCAAAATGTCAAAGGGAGATTTATACTTTAGGGAATTAATTTGATTGAATGAAATACACCCACTTTATTTCTGCTGAAAATAGAAGTTAGAATTGAAGTGGAACAGACTATTGCACTTTTCGCAAAATGCTCGAGAGATTGCCCGCCGTTGTGCACATTTAAAGGAAAAATAGGAGACCATGACAAAAGCTTACTCTGGAGTTTCCGTTTGAACATCAAGGACCTTCTTGTTATTCGACTTCTATTAATTAAAAAACAAAATCATCGGTTGGATACATATGTACCGTTAATGCAAAACAAGTATGTCCGTCTAGCTTACTCAGTACTCTACAATTAATGCCGCCATAATTTGAGAATTGCGTCACGTCGCTACGTGACAACCGACCAATTAGATTGAAAGCGGTCGCCCGATCCGTAATTAATTTGTTTATTTTTCGAAAAGTCTGGGCGAGAACACGTGTCTGTTGCCATTTAAATCGACGGCGTATCAATATTTGAGAGCCCTAGATTTCCGCTATAGGTGTATAATCAAACATCGGTGCTATATATAGGAGAAAACAACGTAGCTGATAGCAGTCCGTGTTTATGCAGGGGTATTTCGCGAAACTCGTCAGTTAGAAGTTTTAATGATGTTACGAATGAAACTTGTAGCATCGGACCTATTAACTTGAAATAGTTTCGACTACCAAACGTCTCCGGTTTAACCGGAAGTCTTTCACAAGCGAAAATATTTTTAAATATTAGCTTCGATGCTGAATTTCATGACGACATTATTAACACTTATAACTACCGAGTTTCATGAAATAGCCTCTATATTATATCTTCGTATATTGTTGATCTTCGGCCTTTAAATTAGGCCACGTTTTTGCAAATGTAAAAAATATTGTTTCGTATTTGAGCGTAGCTGTTATATGGCTGTGTCCATGCTTAATCAGTTAATAACGCAAAGATATGCGACATAATTATTTGCTAATAAAAACTTGAATTTGATTAGCATTACTGCTGATTTAACGTTTATTAAACAAAGTTTAAATGATATACGGCATTTCTTGAAGTTTGGTTTATTTATTTAAAGGATGTATAATAAACACTGTAAAATGAGATCAAAAGTGTCGAATGAAGCGCAGCAAATACAGACGAATCTAATATAGATGTATACGCAAAAGGATGTTTGTATTAATATGTAGATCGGTTGGCTAATGTTAAAATAGTCAATGGATGTAAGTTTTTCTTTTGATTCTTTACACCCATTTGTGTTCTCCTCTTTGGTGAGACAGACGCTATTTGAATTGTTAAGTATATAAATGATGATAATAATATGCCTTTATTGCGCAAAATATTAATTTATTAACTAAATACAGAAATATATGCTAATACATGGAAAAAGAGAAAAAGGAAAAAAGGCGGAATGCAAAATGAGTAAAACTTACGGCAATGCAGGGTGGAGCCCAGTTTCATGAAGTATGAAAACTGCTTTCGCTTTACCCTGTTCTATAGTGAATTTCAAAAATTGAAAAAATAAAAAGTTCCTACAAATAAACTTAACCCATTCCGTGTGTGCATCATCTACTGATATTAAACGCATAATATTTTTCATAAAAAGGATAATAATAAAATAAGAGAGCAAAAACACTAATTTACAAGGAATAGCTGTTGCGCAAGGCGCCATCTGTAACCGCTGCTAATACGACACACGAGGCTCTCAAAGCATCACAGTCTATCTTCGGGACAGCATAGACCAATGTATTTGATAATTTACATACAAAATAGATTAAATAGAAAAATAGAAATACTTTTAAAGTAGATAATTCAATGAAATGCCACATTTCATAAAAATTTTTACACGCAAACGCTTATTGACCAAAACAGTAAATTATGCATCACAGGAAAAGATGCTAATTGAAATGAGTTTTAAAGTTTAAAAGTTTAGATTGCTTTTCCTTTTGTGAAATTTAAATTTTAAATTTTAACGTCGACGAAATTAGGCATCCGAGAAGTAAATTTAATAAATACTGGAGTGGAAAGTTACTACAAGGTTGATTAAAATCCACAGCCTTCAGTAGTAATTTTAAAGAAATTATTTGAGGCTCCATAGGTAACCTGTAGAAGCTTAAAAAATTGCTTCCATGTTGGGATAAAGATATCATCAAAAGTACAGGGTCTTATCGATCATATAGACTGAACGTGCTTTTGTAATCGCATGCTATATAAAGGAGGCAGTCCTAGTTTAAGTTCAATTAATGTTGAACCATGTCTGCTTTATATGTAAAAGCTCGAAAATAAATCATCATCTTTGTTACATCAAGAAACTGAATTAAATAATTCCTTTATTAAAATATTTTCAGCACACCCTGTACATTGTTCTTTTTTGCATTAAAAGAATTACTGTATATTAATTTCGGCCACCGAACGAGCTCCTCTGGCAAAATAAACCCGGCACGATATGCGCCTGGCCCAATCCGGCCCATTCGCACCTCTATTATAAACCTAAGCAGTTTTGGCAGGTATATCAGATTTAATTTTCCAAAAAATCTCTCCTCCAAATCCCACTATTTATTTTCGAGGGATTGTACACTCGCCAAACACCTAAATCTCTTAGTTTTCTTGTTAAGTCAAATCGAGCCAATCGAGCGCTATAGTAAATAGCGCCGCCCAACGATAAATTCTGATTTAGATCATCATTGATAATAATAAAACGTAATAAAAATATAAATAATAAAAAATAATAAAAAAATAATAAAGACTCATCGGGTCATTGTTATTAATGTATACGTTGTAATAAATATTTCCCATTCATTTCAAACATTTTTATGAGGATAAACAAGTACTCTAAAGCACTTATCAATTATCAATGAATGGCGATAAGTGAAGTGAATAGCAGATAGCTTTCGTCGAGTGTGCATTGTTCTGCTTTCTCTTTTTTCACTCTTAATCGCTGGATAACACGTAGCGGGGACAGTCGCCTTGATTTTGAATGATTCTACATATTTAAAATGTAGTTTAACACCATTGGACATTTCTAATTTTAGACGACCTCGTTCTCCGATTGCACGTTAAAATAACGACGTAGATTTTTTGGGCGTCTAATATTTACTAAACACGATAAAATAGGTTGAGATTATCCCAACGTCCTCAACGAGAAAGAAAGGGAGAGCAGACCGTTTTGTATGCACTGTAGCACAGTGAACTATTATCGCGTAAAAATATAAGAAATAAGAGTGGATACAGTATGACGTAGGAGCAAAGACGTTACTATAAAGTCAACATCTTTATCCATCGCATATAATAAAATGAATTCGTCATGAATATGCATGAACGTTGTCGGTTTAGTTTGATAGATACGTGCATGATATTTTTTATCAGTTTTCGTCTCTCTACCAACATAAAAATAACTCGCCGTTTTTTTACCAGCGGTAAACAAGGTCACTCTAAATGTGGGTGCGATACTATGTGGCCGATTTTTCCAGAAATGCGCATTTATTGAAATCGGCCAAAAAGGCGAGTAGCGACGTTGAAAACCGAAATATTGACAAATTAATTTATTTGAATACAAGCCACTATTACCCAAAAAACACTAAAATTCCGAATGGTCAATTAGAGGATCACGTGACCCCTCCAAATTATGCAACCGAACATACGCTGTTGCTACTGTACAAAATAAACGGAATAGATATTTTATAGTATACTACATAACATGGACCAACACTATGGTGGAGTGCGATTTTTTGACCAAACTTGGCAGAAATTCATAACTACTCGAAGGTAATAATTGACTATAGTTTTGTCGCCTTAACCGGAACCAATCCACCATCATGCGCTGTTATCAGTTATGGATTAGGAAGGGCCAGGAAAATCGCAGAAGAGGAACCGGGGGGCACCTTCACCTCTCAGCACTAAGGGACCGATTCTCCAGTACCAGGTCAATTGCTGATCTGTGGTGATGAATCCATAATGTGTAACATTATGAGAAGGAAACTAAGGAACTACGATTTGTCCGCAAACACTGGAAGCTCTCCGGCATGGATTGCTTTGGACACCATACCTCAAGAGAATATCGACCACCTACTGGAAAGGAAAACTATTGAATTTGCACATGTTTACGGCTTTCGTAATACATTTTATAACGTCTGAGTAATCTACACATATTTCCAAAGCAACCTTTACATTTATTCCTAAAATGAGCCTAGAGCCGGTTTTAAGCAAAAAAAAATATTAAAATTATTGAATTGTGCAATATTACTAGTTAAACTGAACATATGGAAGACCACCAATTAAAAATTAATTAAACGTGAAATTAGTTACGAGCAAAACACAAACATTTTAAAATGAACATCGAAGTTATAAAATAAAAAGAAACTTTTTGTTGCTTAAAAAATTGTTGTCTAATATTGTACTTTAGGGCGCGAAACTGGTCGTAATATTTAATTGAATTGAAGAATTTGTGAGAGAGTTTTTTATTTGTAACCTTAGACAGCTACGATTAAAAATTCCAAAGTTCAATCCTATTTTATCATTGCCCTTTTAGGACCGGACGTAAATATTTTGATTTTGTGTCGACTTCACTTTTGAATGTGAACAAGTGCTTCCTTCATATCAAATTTCTTTGAAAGAAATACAATGTAATGTGAATTGTAAATTTTAAACACAGTTACTTCCTTAACTACTGTTTAATTAACGGAAATATGATTGCTTCGATAAAATGTGTCCTCCGAAAAAAATTGATAAAAAACAGCGTTAAATATTTATTGGTGCAAATAAAAATTATCGATCAAGTGAACTTCTCATTCATTCAATTAATATACATAAAAAACTAAAAAATAGCACATAAAGTTACAGGGTTGCATTCAGTTTTACATAAAGTTTAGTTTTATTTCTCAACATAGTCTCATAAGTCTAAATACTTTTCCCAGCGATGCTTCTATCTCTTTTATTCGTCCAAATAGTAGCTGGTATCTTGTTCTGCAAAATGTGACGGCTTTCTCGTTCGATGAAAACCTCTGTTCTTCGCGAAACTTTGATCCTAGGGAACAGAAGGATGTCACCGACGTCTAGATCTGGAGAACAGGCTAGGTGGTTTATAAATTTGAACCCTCCAATTCCTTTTTCAAGATAATCGATTAACACACCGATGGAACATTCTTCCTCTTTTGCAGAGCCGATTCACTCTTTGCAGTGCACTGTTTCGATTGCGGCTTGGCTTCAGGAGTGTCTACAGTTATTTATCGACGTCAAAACTCAGACTTACTTCGCCTAAACTGCTCCAACAGGGGTTGGGAGATATTCAATCGAATGCATTTTTAGTCCTGAATGAGCAAGCGCGACACCCAACGTGTAGTTAGCGGGTGCAAATGGCGATAAGTTATTTCCTCTATGCACTGGCAACACTTGTTTCGAAGACAACTTTGTGTAAGAATTTCAAATGAGTACAGCGGCCATTCTTTCAATACTTTCTAAATTTCTGAAACAATTCGTAAAAATTCCGGGAGAACCACATCGCTAAATTATTGTTAAAAATATATAACTGCATTTCATGCATGTACTTATATGAGTAGGACTTTGACTAATGCGAGGTATTCAAACGTAAATGCTTAACTTAAATGTAATACAATGTAAGGAACATCCGTAAATAACCAAAGCCTTGGCAAGTGGAATAAGTAGATGGGAAACCCAAATTACCGTGTTGCAGCGAGCGATTACTTTGTGCCATACTACCTTGTACTTCGGCGAAGCAACTCCTGGTCAGATTTGCATCATACTCGCTGAAGATTTAACTTTACCACAACTTCAACGCATAACTGACATGTCGGATTATCGAATACTCTATGTGTGCAAACAATATGTTTATCTGCACCTACTGCATTTCGCATAATAACTTCATCGGAGGAAGCAAAACTTTACCGTATGGTAGGAAGGTAAGAAAATACAAGTAAGGATATGATTCTACATCAAAAGAGACTGTTGCGTTCGGAATTGCTTGAAATGGACCGGGTCTGCAGACGAATGCTTAATATTCTCTACGATTTCATAATTTACACAAAACTTGGTTCATGCGTGGAGGTAGTAACCACCATACATAAGCTACAGCTTGTTTAACACCTGTGCTTTTGGCTTTTCTAGTAAGATCTATCAGCAAACATTAAAAAACTACCCTGCTATATATTAAATTTCAGAATAAAGTAAACTTTCGTCATTTTTACCTAAAGCTGGCCCCCCAATCTCTTGAATGAATTGTTTATTGCTGCATTCTGAGAATAATAAAAATTAAACTATGAAATTAATTAATATTATGTTAGTATAATTACTATTATTTCTTTTAACTACGCAATTAAAATACGACTAATTTTTTTATAATCACATTATAAGTTAGGCCACCTATTTTATTTACATTTAGACATGTTAGTATTTTTAAAAATTTTAAACTTTAAAAGAGATAAAAATGATAAATTTTATTAAGATTATGGTGCAAATTTAGAAAGCTAGTCACCAATAAAAATTTTATTCAAGTTGAACGCTCTAACAATGTTTACTAATTTGGCAGCTTTCCTTATACACAATCTATTCCGTAGTTTATATATATTTATATAAACTAACCCGAAAGACGGAAATAACCATTCGATTTCAGTAAATGATGTAATGTAGCTGAATACTTAGCTTAAACAGAAAATTGTTTATAGCTGTTTGAGATCAAAGTACTTGACCCGAAAAGACGGCAGTCTTTGCCTAATGTAACATTTTCGTTAAGTTTTACGTGACATTTTGTTTTGCTGGAAATTTGATCTTCCGTTTGTTGTTCTTCAAGAAAGCATCAATAAATAAGCGAACGCTCAGAATTCCATAAGAACCATTGTACGGCTGTTCTCATTATTTGTTCTAGCTTCGTTCCCGTTTGCCCTAACATTGTACACTACATAATGTTTATGGGTAATTCCGTGCATTACAAAAGAAATTGTTAATAGCTTTGTTCGTTTGTCTATCAATGTAATATGAATAGCACTAAACTGCGCTTTAAAAAAAAGAAAAAAAAAACAGCAATCACATGTTTTCAGAATTATTCTTTTTCTTTTACCGTAAGCATAAATATCTTTCGACGAATGTTCTTTTTGTTTATTGCTGGAGCACGATAGGTAGAGATAGAGCGTAATAGAATTATGATCACGTGATCATAATTCTATTACACTCTGGAACTAATGCGAGAAAAAACAAACGAATCGATTAGAGATAAATTTACACTAGGTCATAACATAACAAAGTAAATCAGTGTGACGTCGCCTGCCAAAATCTTCGTAATCGTAATTTGTTAGACTTGTCTGCAGTGCGCCATCCAGTAGTACATATCTCTTAAGTTATTACATATTCCGACATTTCTTTTCATTTGTTTGAGTGAGTTTCTTCATGTTCTTTATTCGGCCGAAAAAAGGTCAACAAACAAATTAGATACAACGTAAACAAGAGTTATGGCCTTGCTTTAGAGAATTTTTGTGCCCCATTTATAGAAACGACGCTATAGTCGTATGTACTAGTAAAAGAGGGAGACGAAACTATAAATCAACGACCGATTATAATAAGGAAAGTAGATACATCAACCTTGACTGAATGAGATGTGTAGTAAATATATAACGTTAAAATAGTATCTTGCAAATGATTGTAGCGTAATAGACTACTGTCTATCTCGGTTACATCAATGAACATCCATAATAACATTATTTCACGTCGATCGCGCTACGTCGTAATCAACCCATTACGGCTTCTTATTTTTAATTATTCCACTCTGCTTTCTTCTTTATGTTAATTTATTTGAAATGCATGTTTAAATAGGATTTAAGAAATACATTCCAACGTTTCTTATGTAGTAATAATAAACGCTGAAAAAAATTGAATATGAAAATTTTCTAACCGAGCTTGAGGCTTAGTACTTTTTTTTTAACACGAGGAAAGTATTTTTAATTGCAAAAAGATATATTTTTTGAGCCAATTTCTTTAACAGAAATATATTTTTTTTTGTAACTAGAATACGTACTATATGTTTAAATTGTTGAATTGTAAAGAAGAAATAATTAGTTTTAGTTTTAATAAATTTGCACTACTTTTGGTTCATAATTTTTACTTTCTTTAATTTTGTTTTGCAAAATTCTGTAATTCTACTGTTTTTATTTTTCTTGGATTTCTCCCAGAATGAGAGATTATTTTATTCACCTAAGCTACAATTTGGGCATTCGTGAAGTGATTTTGCTAGCTTCACTAAGACGGACCATATTACATACTAATATTTTAAGGGTATGTTTTTTTGACATGGTACTTCATGTAACTATATAGAAATTGCCACCATTGATATAGATATAAACGTGTTTACTTATTACTATTATGCAGATTGACTGCTTTGAACATTTTAGGGCAAGCAGGTTTTAAACGGATAGGGTAAACATGTAATTAACTTTCATTCCACATGCCAAGATTTCAATGGACATGAAATAGAATTTTTAGGCTAATTTTTTCATCTTTGCATGCAACCAAGAGTTCTCTAAGAACATAGAAATTGGCCATGTAGTTTTTTTACAAAAAGCGTTTAAAGAAATCACTTATGTGAAATAATGTAAATTTCACGTTGGATGATTTTTTAGTAATTTTAGTAAAGGCCTAACTCAACAACAGTGGTGCCTCGAATTGCTGCGATCAACTTTTGGCAATGAAGCACCTGAAAAGACTCTTTGTAGAATTTCATTATGGTCGTGCTTCCGTCAGTGATTAAATGAATTTCACGAGGACAGAGGAACTTCAAAATCCGTATACACAACATTGTAACGTATGACAAAGACTTTCGGGCCAGAAGCTAAACAATAGTGAACTGTTTAGATGTTCCTAAAGAAAGAAAAAAAGACACTTTGTTGTTTCTCGAAATATTCGCCTTTAAGTTTTAAGCACTTTCGCATTCGATGAAACCAGTTGTCGAAACATTTATTCCAATCTGGAAGAAGTCATTAGGTAATAATTCACGCGAATGCGGACACGGAATTCATTAATTCTTATTCTCCTTTAAATAATCGACTGTTCGGTGTGCTGTGTGAGAGCTTGGCGTTGTCGTGGTGAAAGATGATGCGCCGATGTCTCTGTTTTTTTTTCTGATTTCATCATATTTATCATACTAAATGTTAAAGTTTAAGACAATCGAAATAGTACCATTTAGTGGTCAATACCGGAAATTTTTAGGGTTCCCCTCGTATTTGTTCCCGAATGTCGAACAAAAAATCAGCGGACAGCGATTTTTATCATCTTAAGAAGTTGCTGAAGCCCTCAAAAACCATTTTTTGGAGGTACCACCTTCCGAGTGGAAAAAAGTGTTAAGAATTGATTCGAGTGCATGTAAAAATTGTTTTAATGGCGAATATTTCAGAAAAACAAACAAGATTTCTCTTTCCTTTCATTGTATTTGTGAAAACTTAGACAGTATCCCTCGTAGACCAAGGCGCATGTATTTTTATATTGATTGGCAATAATTGTGATACTTTCATAGTACGACGTAATATCATTGTCAATTTCCTCAGTATTTTGTGAGTGGAGAATAAAAGTTCCTAAGGATATTTTTTGCTATTGGTAGCACTACCACAGTATGTCCATCTATTGCCTGGATATGAGATAATTACTTACCCAAGTAATTTGAAAAAGTCACACAAGCAAAAATTATTTCCTGGCACGTCCCGTAAAATGCAGAATTCCAGTGCACAAGATGTTTTTTAATGGAACATCCTATATTCACAACTTTCTTCAATATTCGGATGTTTCTTTGCCACCTTATGTACTTGAGTAATGAATGAAATTTTATTCGATTATATACTTCTTCCAGGTTTCCGCAATATGTCGAATTGATTATGTTATTATTTAAAAGGACTTGAATAGTATTGATTAAATATGGCAACGATATCGATTGCCATCATGTAAATTCTACTCGATATACAAAAATTTACCCCAACACCCCAAAAATACTCAAACAAATAGAATTTGAATTACCTCTCAAGTATACTTCAATATAATTTTTTGTCGTGTAGGAGTTATCTCCGATTAATCTTTATTCAGAAACTTTTTCTTTAATTTGCTCAGGGATAGAAATATCTCCCACACACGCACTAGGGGGGCATGCTACATAATTAACTTATACTATACATAGATATATATCTAGATATTATATAATCTTCAGACAGTAAATAGAATTTATGTAATCGGCGCTAGCTTAAACCTTGCGCGTAACAAAAAATTCCGAAATAAAGGATATGTACCCAAAAAGGGAACAATGTAAATAATACTAAATTCCGGATAACGGCAGATAACAATTTTGAACTAATTTATATTTAAATTAAAAATATAATTCGTTTAATATTTATGTCTTATTTCCTCTTCTCTTTTGATTTCAGATTGGACTTACAAATCTTCAGCGAGTAGGAAATGGTATTCGAATAGAGAATTGTCCGAAACTCTGCTACGTTGATACCATAAATTGGGCGCAAATATCCGACGCCGATGTCGAATTTCCCGATAAAATTAAATGTGATGCTATTTGTCCGCAACATTGCAACGGTAAGCTCCGATTCCGAATTTGATACTTCTAAACGCTATCTCTAGAATTTGATATTTTAATCTCATTCACTGCGTAGATATTTCAGCCGACGCCACTTAGAATCTATGATAGCGCGTGCGAATATATTCGCCTAGAATAGCCATGTCTACATGCTACATCGGGTCTTAGTGATATCTATCTATGCTCATTAAATTGAAGTGTTTCCTATGTTTTAAAAGCTTCGCATTTTCGTTAGGGTTTAGTTAATTATTTAAAAGCTTTACAACTTACTTTACAACATTAGGTTGACACTAAACTAAAGTTACTAACACGTTAGTATCGTTGCTCCAATACTGGTAACCTAACAAAATAAATATTGACTACATCAGTTTCAAAAAGCGCTAGTAGTTTGTTGCCTAAAATTCTGCAAAAAATTAAAATTAAAACACTTTGCCAGATATGAGTTAAATATGTATTTTCGGAGAAATATTTGTTGTTGTAAATGTGGACTTATTCAAAAGAAACTATAATAGCTCTGCAACTTTTAATTTTAGGAAGAATTTCATTATTTTTGGACTTAAAATTTAATGATAACTCCAAAAAGTTAGTATTACATAACATATTCCATTAAAAAAAAATAAATCTTTAAGGTGCTACGGACCTATGAAACACCTTTTAACCAACTTTCAGAATGTTAATTTTATATTTTCAACTTGAGAAACTTAGTGTGGGATGCTTTATAAATCTAGTCCTTTTATGTTGAACTCTAATCAACATTTGCTTACTTATCTTCACTATTTATTATTTATTCTGGTTAACTTATTAGACAATGTATGTAGGAAAACGATGGTTACTTCCAGTAGATGACCTATTTGCTTTTAGAAAAACTTCTCTATTAGATTTTGCGAAAATATACAGAGTGTTCCTTTTAAAAATATTGAAATAACATAAATCAAACATGGCAACGATATCATCGATGACCTTCTTTAAAAATATGGTCTGGTTAGTATAAAAACATCTTGAATCGAATAAAATCAACGTTCTAGCATGCAAGATCGCTCGTTAAAGAAACAGCGACATTTTCCAAGAATCTCAAATTATGTCAGTTATCTCAAAAATTAAGACATATTTCTCAAGATATTGTTAAGATTAAAAGTGGACTCCCGGTAGAATGTATATATAAAAATAAATAAAGGATGTACAAACGTACGAATGAAAAATGACCGGGTTAAATTTGTTAAACGGACAGATAGTCAGTAGTCATATATTCATCTGCGTTATAAAAGTTGTGCGTTGCCAAAAATACTTTAAGTAATTCTTTAAATCTACGCGTCGTTGGTTCTCTTCTCAGTTTGTTCGGTAGTTTATTGTAATAAATAATTGGGCGGTATTTCAGGCCATTCTGATATAGTGATGTGGGATGAAATGGTATGTTAACTAATGGTAACTATTCTGCTATTCGCGTTCACGATGAAAGGAAAAAATTCAACAAAATTCAGCAAGCTTTAGTGACGTGTCAATTTACAATTTTGGTTTGCCATTATTTGACCTACACTACAACGTGATATCACTTTTGGATTGAACGGAAATGGCAACGAGACTATCATTTTATATAGAACAGCCTCTATATGTTGATGAATTTAGATAGAAGATTACATAAGCTTTTCAGTAAACTCTCCTATTCAGGTTCATTATGAACTGTTTTTATTGTACCGGGTGGTGACGACTTAACGGATTGTATAAGCTTCTAATTAGAGAGCTGGTGGCAACTTACGTATATGATTTGCTCATCGTAATATACAATATAGTTCACATTTATGTGCTGTAGAATAAATGGTAGAAAAAAATAACTCTATTAAATCATTTCATCGTCTTCTTTTGACATTTTTGTCCTTAGTAGAGCCTCTAGAAAAAATATAGAAAAGGAGACAAACATGAAAGTTTCTGATTAAAGCAAAAGCAAATATTTGGATTTCTTATTTTCCATTTTTAATTTATTGCATTATTTATTTATTGTGCATTATAATTTTCTTCCTCATTTTCATCTTCACTATCTGTTGTTTTATACATGGCGGATTCCTCATTTGATATTAGAAAAACATTAGAATGTTCGTCACCACCGATACTAACTTTATAAAGACAGAAGCCCTGATTGTCTGTTCATATATATTGTTACTCTAAAATCTAGTAAATTTATGATTGCTGTGAATTTTAATTTTTGTATTACATCGCCCAGCTTGTGCATAATAGTTGAAAAGGCCCGTCATCCAAACCGCTGTAATTGTTTCGTTTCAGACAGAGAAGCTGAGACACAATTGTTATCTGGGCAACTAACAGCATTATGCGTGGGTTGTTTAAAATACGGATATTGTGTTTTATTGTAACATAGTTATTGTGTACGCACACACTACTGGCTACTTAAATGCTTTAAATAAAAATTGCGTTATTTAGTTTAGCTGTATGAGGGTTTCCGCAATTGCCTTATCGTATAGCAGCGAAACCTTGCTGTACTTCTTTATAAAATTGAAATAGGGCACTTCTAATATTTCACATCCATCGCTTGTGGTACCAATTGACTCATTTTTCATAAATTATTGGAAATTTTCTTAATGTTAAACATATGCTGTGTTTTTCAATGAACTTTATATTTCCTGATTCCTTCTATCTAAATTGCTACGAATTTCGACAACAGCCAAATTATTAATAATGAAAAAGGCTATTCTTAAAATTGCTTTTCATTCCTGTGCTTTCGATAGAATTAAAAAAATATGAAATATTGAAATGTTTCCTTTTATAAAAACACGAATATCTAATCGTATGACTCATGGTTTTAGGATATTGCTGGAATAGCCAACAGTGTCAGAAATGCGCGACTCCTGCCACGATGTCCCCGCATTGTAAATTCTGCGAGACGTACCTCGATGGAGACAACTGCGTGAAGGAGTGCCCTAAAAACAAGTAAGTCTTCATGTTAATAGCAACCCCTAAACCAATATCATCAACTGTTAGATTTTCAGATTCAATTGGATGTCTAGATGTGTTACGTATGAAGAATGTACGTCACTTCCCGATAAGGACATGTTCATTATCGGCGACAAGAATTGTACCCACACCTGCCCCAAACGCTACCAAATGAAATACGAGAATAAACGCAAATACTGCGAATTTTGCGGAGATAATTGTACAAAGGAATGTGAAGGGGTGGAAGTCGAGAACATGAACATCCTGAAGAGTCTGGAGGGATGCACAACCATCAAAGGTTCATTAACGATAACTTTAGGGAAAACGGCCACAATAACTCAGAAAGAGCTGGCGTACAATTTGGAAGAGATCCGGATAATAACAGGCGAATTGAAGATACAAAGAACGTATCAAATCGAATCTTTGGATTTTCTAAAAAAGCTTAAGGAAGTTAGGGGATTGAAAACACATAGCTTACATAAGTACGTGGTAACGGTTCGAGACAACGTAGATCTGATAAAACTATTTGACTGGTCGACTGTTCAATTAAATCTAGGCCCCGGTAACATATCATTTCACTATAATCCAATGTTGTGTTTATCGGAAATTGAAGAATTTGCTAAAAGGACGAATAAAACGGCTAGCTTCGAACCCGAAAATATACACATTTCAAAATTATCCAACGGGGACCAAGCTGCCTGTTCGAAACGCTACGATTTGAATATTGAAGAATTCAATAAGAATGCCACGTTCATGACGTTGAGATGGAGTGATCCAGATGAGTACAGAAACGAACTAATCGGTTATTATGTTCATTACAAAGCGACTAAGAACTGTAATGAAACAAACGATACCAGCAGAGACAATTGCGAATCGCAAGACTGGATGACGCATTTAGTAACGGAGCCGTGCGTTAACCTAACAGATCTGACTCCGTTTACATCGTACTTTTACTATATCAAGATCTTAACGAATAAGTCTAATTCTGAAACCCCAGTTAGATGTTTTAAAAGCTCTGCCCATGATCCGTCTCCGCCTTCAGATGTCATTCTGGCTCCAGTCACCTCGGACACTATAACATTAAAGTGGAAGGCACCTGAACTACCAAATGGAATCCTATCGCATTACGTTCTTTTCGGTTTTATGCAGAAAGACGACCGGACGCTTTTAGATAAGCGAAACTATTGCAATAAAGGTATAACGTTTGACAGTGAACCAAAGAAGCTCCAGAGTTACTTGGAAAGTGACGAATCCAACGGTACTTGCAGTTGCGACGATTTTATCCATCTCAATACAGAAACCTTAGAGAAATTATGCTATTACCACGTTAATTTAGGAATGGACCTTATGAATTCCTGCAACGATTACAAGGTAGAGATAATAAACTTACCGCCAGATTCACCCATCCAAATTAATAAAAGAGGTGAAGGTTGGAATCTCGACGATTTAACGTATAGAGAAGTGTATGAAAAAATAGATGCCGATGTTACCATTTATAATCTTACAAACTTATACCATTATACTCAGTACGTCTTCTATTTTTCCGCGTGCAATACTGAAGAAAATATTTCGCATTGTAGTGCGGTTATGATGGAATACGCTCGAACACTTCGCAAGGAAGATGCTGATGACATACAAGGAATGGAAATTGAGATCGATAAGAACAATACGTATATATCTTGGAAAGAGCCTGAGAAGCCTAACGGTATTATTGTCAATTACAATTTAATTTACGGCCTCGTAGATAGTCCCGGCACTACCAAAGTTTGCATTACCAGAGCTAAACATGCGGAATCGGATTTCACATACGTTATCGAGGGTTTACGGCCCGGAAAATATGAGATACAGGTTCAAGCGGTGTCTATAGTCGGCGATGGTAAATTTACCGATCCGAAAGTATTCACGATTACTTCAAATATTTATGGCGAGTTAATAATGGCAATTGTAGCTATTTTTTCTTTGATTATATTTCTTGTAAGTTTGCCCTTGTATTGCCACTACAAACGACGAAGAGAATTAGACAGTATGCATTTAATAACCAGAATAAATCCCGATTACGCAGGCGCCATCTATATCCCGGATAAATGGGAAATGGAGAGAAGTGACGTAGATGTTCAGAAAGCATTAGGAAACGGTACTTTCGGCATGGTCTATAAAGGTTATATTAAATCACAAGGTATCCCATGCGCCGTTAAAACTGTAAACGAAAATAGCAACATACACGATAGGTTGGAGTTCCTGAACGAAGCTTCTGTTATGAAATCCTTCAATGAAGCACATCACGTCGTGAAGTTGCTAGGTGTAGTATCGAAGGGTCAACCTCCTCTGGTGATTATGGAATTAATGGAAAGAGAAGACTTAAAAACTTACTTAAGAGGATCTAGAGAATCATCGCAGAATATAACCTGTTTAGAAATGTACCGGATGGCCGCTGAAATTGCCGATGGCATGGCTTATTTAGCGGCTAAGAAATTTATTCATAGAGATCTAGCAGCTAGAAATTGTATGGTATCTGCGGACTATACCGTGAAGATAGGCGACTTTGGAATGGCCAGGGATATCTACGAAACCGATTATTATAGAAAAGAAAGCAAAGGTCTGTTGCCCGTGAGATGGATGGCTCCAGAAAGTTTAGCTGATGGGGTTTTCACGTCAGATGCGGACGTTTGGAGTTATGGAATTGTCTTATGGGAAATGGTAACCTTAGCAGAACAGCCGTATCAGGGACTCGCGAACGAACAAGTGTTTCAATTCGTGGTCGCTAGAGGAACACTGGACAGACCGCCCGACTGTCCGGATTTACTCTACGAAATAATGCAAGTGTGTTGGAAGTGGAGACCGTATGATAGACCTCTATTTACGGACATAGTGGAAAAACTAGAAAGCCATATCGGGCAAGATTTTAGATTAGTTTCATTTTATCATAGTCGCGAAGGTGAGGAGTATCGCATGAATAATAGGGAAAGAGTGTATAATCCTCCGGCACTGTCACTGCCCTTGCATGACGAGCAATTTGTCCACTGGAAGACTTCCGACGAAGAGGTAAGCTTGTATTCGGGTAATGCTGACCGTCCAACCGAAGTTTTAAATTCTTACTCACACCAAAGACATAGCAGACCGTCATCAAATTACCACTTAGATAGTAGTACATCGCAGAACGGATATAACGCACTCTCATCAATGTGAGGATATCGAAGTTTCCCTTGTCTTAAGTTAATTATTGTTCATAACATGTATTACATGAATGTGATATAATTGTTTAGTCATTAGGTGTAATTGAACACTTTTTTGTTATCACGGTTTTCCTGAACTCATTTTTCAAACGCATTTTGTGTCGATTTCCATGTATGATTTACTGTCAAGTGTTGTACGTTGCATTAGTATTTGAACGAAACGTGTTTAGAATTTAGAAGTAACTGGAAACGTATGTAATCAAAATTTGTACGGTATGAAAGGAATAATACTGATGGAAAAAACGATATTTTTTTATTTTAATTATAAATAGAGCATAAATAAAAATCATTATTCATATATTTTGATATCTTACAGAAAAGCTTATTTAAAAAGTATTTTTGTCTGAAATATTAATATTTAGCATATCTTAAGTGTTCCTTTCAACTTGTTAGAACTTTGTGTTTTAGCTAAACAATTTGAGACGGCTTTCGAGAATACCCGTAATAAAGGCATAGAACGACTGCTAATATTTCTGTGCACCTAAAATAAAGATTACAGTATGAAGAAAAGAAGACACCTTTATTATGTCTTCTTTTCTACTAAGATTCTCGAAATTAGAGATGAACAAAATACTTAAGTATTCCTAGAAATCCCTTATATAACCCTTCAAATATCTTCAAAGAACTTTTCTCTAACCTATCATACCTAGAATACATAAACCATCTAATTACAAATAGTTTTAAACAAGTGTTTTAGACCCATACCTGTGTAATTTGTATCTACTGCTTCTTATCTCTTGCTTTAGATCTTAGTTATTTGTTTCTATTTTAAATGATTTGAGACAGTTTCCCCCCATTTTTCCTTTTCTTCGTTTTCCCTTCCGGTTCTCTCTAAGCTATTGTTTTCATTATACTTCCCTCTTTCATTCTTTCCCCTTCCCATTGTCTTACCCACATCACTGATGATTTTTGATTCATCAAATACGCCGTATATTTCTTTATTCGTTTATCTACAGTTGTCCTCCACACGCTATCCTTAGATGTATCTCTGTTTCTTCCTTACATGTGCAATAATAATTAATTAATGTTCCTCAATACATGAAGCTGTCTACTTCTTTAAATTACATATTTTCCCCTTGGTTAATCTCAACTTGTAATCCTTCTTTTTTTTATGATTCACTTGTAATTTCATATAATTAATTAATATTAATATAAATAGCATTGTTGTCAAGGGCTCCCTTCGTTTCGGCGGATGTGTTTCCATTTACTTTAACTGCACGCGTGTTCCTTATTATTTGTTAGTTTAAATAATCCATACGGACTCTTTGAGATTAATTGATAAATTTTGTGAGAAAATAAAGATCTGCTTACTTCAATTTTCCTATTTATTCGTTGTTAATCTTATCAGTTCTCCTACTCACAGAGTCGTATGCTTTTTTAACAGCATGTATACAGGTATTTCATATTTGTAGAATGATGTTAAAGGTAAGAATTTAATCCGTTACGGACCTGCCTTTACGAAACCTTGTCTGATAGTCTTCCATTAATTTTTCTGTGTTTAATTCTATTTTGCTTTTAATCCATGCGGATAGTAACGGTCTACCATATTTTATCTTTTCGGCAGTTGACAGAACTGAAGGTTTAGGTCTTATTTTTCATTTTGACTATAATATTATTTCTTCTCTAATCGGTTCTTTTACTTCGTCCTATGGACATGTTTGGTCCAAGTAAGGGTTTCCTGTCACTTCCTTTTCGCCGCTAAAAATTTAAGCATTTCTATTATAAATTTCTTATTTCTTTTCTTTTATATTTCTCATCCATTGTCTTTATCTTGTTCTCAGTAGCTTGTCTTTTCCATTGTCTGCATAATTTTTTAACTTTTTTTTCTTTGTCAAAAATGATAGCAAGCACTGCAGGGTTAGTATGGCAAACGTTTTCCCCATTTTCAACCGGCCAAACTTGAGTGGTATGGAATGCGCCGATACTTTTGTGTTTTCTCTTTGTTCTTAATATGTTGTTTTGTCCACCTCTTTGTTCGATTCCAATAACTCTTTCTTTAATATTTCCCATTTTACACTCCTGATCCAACCATTGTTCTTGTAACATGTCTCTCTGTTCCTTCCTTTATAGTCTTTTCTAGCGTTTTCCATTTACATTTCTACAATGATGTCTTTTGCTGTTTAGCTTGTTTAACTCTTAAACTTTCCTTCCTTTGCTTTGTCTTTTTTTGATTCCTGATGGGCCACTCTTTTAGTTGAAGTGGCACCAATATTGTTGAGCGCAACAACTATACTAATATTTCAGAGATCTGGGCCGATAGCCTTTTAGGAAACCAATAAATATTTGTATCAATATTAGTATTCCATTTCAGTATTTTTCTCAGCATACAGTGCAATTTTGTACATCGCAAGTGACTGTCTTGTTACTTTGCTGAACGGTTAATTACCAGATGATGTATAGTTGATTAAAATGAGTACCTACCAAAAAGAGATTAGATTAGTTTTCGCAGATAGTTTCTATAGTATTTCCTTATACTGTACCTCATTATATTTTCTAGTACAATAGAAAGGTAACGGCTGTTTGTAAGAAATTACGCAACTGAGAAATGTATGTACATCTATTTAACATTAAATGTATTCGTAAGAAATAAAAGAAAAAGCGTACGCGGTTGGAACTAAGAAGTAAAGTAATGCTCCATTTAATTGTAAAATTACATTTGTTGGTTTGAAAGCTGTTTAAATATATTTTCACCTTACACGTCTCGTCTATTCACAGTTTCAATCAATAGCCCAAAACTAAAAAAAAAATAGAAATTACCAATTTTAGAAATTTTTGGGTCCATAACCTTCCATATTTGAAACTGCCAATGACCTAAAACTGATAATAATACGAATTATTTGTTGTATACATTTAAGCAGAACTGTATTTAAGCATTTTTCATAGCGACCAAATCAGAATAGTAGCGAAATAAAATTACTTGACACGGAAATTGTTGATTTGTCAAATAGGAAATTTGTAATTATGTATGTATGTAGTTAGGTGAATAAAATTTATTCTGTTGATGCTCTCCTAGTTTTTAAACTGTATTAGTTAATAGTGCAAAACAAATCTCACGATTTATCATTATTTCTTAGAATAGTCGCTGTATATACCGGCTTCCTAATTTATAGTAAAATATTACCATAAAGACATACACTGATAATAACACAAAGTTCCTGAAGATATTTTTAAAGTAGCAGTTATTAAGTTTAATATTTGTTTTTTTATTTCCTTTTTTTACTATGAAATGCTTACGACGGCGAACAAAATCCACAAAATTGTGTATATAGTAATATAAGCAGGCGTATACATCCTCTGTAATTTTATATCTTTGAAGCAACATAATGTATTTGATATGTATGAAACAATGAATAAGGCATCGAACAATAAGAATTTACTAGTAAACTGAAGCCTGGCGTTTAATGATATGATGTATAAATGTGTATATTTTGTAAATGTTATATACTTTAATAAATTTCATAGAAAAAGTCGAAGTAGTTTTGTTTGAGCAACTTAGATAGTAATAATTTATTGCAGAATGTTAATTTTTATTACCGAGACAATCGATTACAACCTATCACATTGCTGTTTGAAATAAGCTGCAGGTTCAGGATAAATCTATGCCTTCAGATCTAACTTAATAGGGAGCCATGCAGTAGGTGGTATCAGGTCCCGTCAGAACATTAAACACCATAACACGCAGCATTAGCTCTCGTAATAGTGATAAAAGTGATATCCCCTAATATACCAATATTTCTGAAGAATGTGATAGAGAAGTTGTTCAGCAATTTTTTATAACTATTTCCGTATCCCTAAAATGTGTCATTCCTTAAATTAGTAAATTCAATATGAAGCTATGCAGAGAAGTTTTTTCATTTAAAAACAATGCGTAGGGCATGATGAAATACCTTTGTTTCGTTAAAGATATTTAAAACATTGCGCACGAAGTTTTTTCAGCAGTAAATAATATAATAGGGACACATTGAAAGTTGCTTGAAATCTTTGCAATTTAATTAAATAGAAATGTTAATGAAAAAGTTTCTGAATAAACTTTTTAAGGCAATGCATAACATGGATGTTACACAAAATCCCTTTCACTAACATGATAGGAATAAACTGAATTGTATATTTTTTGTCTACATTCGCGTTTCAGGGTCGTTTTCAACAATTCACCTTGAGAAAAACTAAATACAACAGTTTATTTCACTTCTTTGATGTACATTACCACTTTAGCTTTGTTTCTTTTTTGTTGTGCCCGTACGATGCTCTCATATTTTCAAATTCGGATTACCAACGTGGCTTCTTACCCGAAAGATGACAAATTTGATATGTTTTACTCGCAAGGAATAATTCCGAACCCGAAAATTCCAAAAATTGTTAAACTTTGGTAACATTTGGACTACGTATAGGTGCTACGCAATTTTATTTTTTTGCTACACATATTTTTCAGTTAAAGCTGAAACTGGTGTTTCCCCGTCTTGTTGCCGATTTGTTATTTGTTTGTGTTATAGGTTTCAACAAAGAAAACACATACTTACTGCAACAATTTATTAATTTATTAATTGCATTTTGTATCTGCATTAGTAGCAAAATATAAAAACTATATAAAATGGAAATATTATTATTTTGGATTATATATTTATTTAGAATTATCTAACATTATTTTGAGGAATTTTCGTCTTCTATTGCCGCCTGTTGACTATTTTCTAGACTAGGATTGACTTCAATTGCCGTGTCGTCTACTTGTGCTGGTTCCTGCTTCTCAACGGAATGAGCGTCATGTATCTGCCAAAAGATGTCGTCGGCATACGCATTTTCGTTATTTACCGATGAAATGTTGCGTATGATGAATCCTGAAATATTTATTTAAAATTACTACATCAGCAACTATTTAAAAAATAACATCACGCAAAAACAAGGAATTTCTATCTATTGTTTCTATTTCAATTATCAATTATTTTTAAATGATCAGATGTGCGCGGTCTTTCTACAACCAGATGCATTTCTTGGGGTTTCCCCAATTAAATGTAACTGGTATTTATGTTTGAGCAAAGGCATTCTGCGGATTTTTTATAATGAGAGGCATAATGTAATGCTTTGGACAAAATTCGTCTTATTTTGGAGGAATGGTCTTATTCTATGCAACAACTGCTGTGCTGACTCACAAACCTGGAAGTCGTAGAATTGCTGAAACTCTTGCGTATGTGAGGAAATGTATAGATTATTCACCTTAAATTGTTCTACTGTTAAAGTTTCTATGTATTTAATGTTGCTAAGGGTGCTGCAATTTTAATAGACAATAGTGCAGATAACATAACTGCCAATCGCTAATAAAGGAACACTGGCAACCTGAAAATTCAGATTTGGATGAAACTCTATAGATCAGACTTTGATATAAGAACAATTTTTTTTTAGCGGCTGAATCACTTCTCTAAAAATTTGCTTTCATCTACTAAATTTTTTTTGAATAGTTTCATGCATGGCAACATGATAAAAATGTGTCCCTCGGAATTTTTTTGTTTTTGCATTTTTATCAAGTGAGTTTTAAATTAAATCGTAGAAATTTTTGATATTGTAATGCCGAACATTACAGTGAAGCATGCGATTAATTCTCACGACATTGTCATACGTTATAATCGTTAATCTTCATCTTGAATCCGGATCGTTTAGTTTGAAAAGTCTACAGGAACTTTTAGACACAAGAGAGGGAGTGTATCAGATAGCCTGCGGCTCCGCTCGTGTAAGATAACTTTCTAATCGACGAAAGCCCCATCAACTCCGAACTTACTAGAGGAAATCCGTTCGCTTCCTCTTCGAAGGTCTAATTATTTAGCGCGATCCGCTAACGACAAGGACTCGTCTTCTCTAAAATATAGTGCGCTTGGTTACCTGTTATAAGTCCGGAGATAATAGCGGTGACTAACGTTAGAACGACGGCAAGAATTTGATATCCGGCTTGTTGGACGGCGGTCCTACCATCGCCAGGAGTCAAGAGGGGATGTTGCGGTCCGGGAACGATTTCCGTAGCAGCTCTCGCTGGAAACACTTGATACAGTTTGAGGCGGTAGTCGCTTTCGGTCGCTAAACCGGCCATTAGGGCTCCTACGAGACCTGCCATAATGGCGGGCATACCGTGCAAATTGTGAACGCCGCATGTGTCGTGAATATTAAATTTTTTATTCAGCATAGGCTGCAAACATAGCAACGAGAAAAGTTTTATAATAAATACATTTTAAGCGGTAGTTACCGTCAGTTTGTTATAACCAAACACAGATAGGACGCCTGCGTTTATGCCCACTGTCAGAGCACCGAGAGGTTGCAGCATTAAATTTGCACTTGTTCCAATTGCAACGCCACCAGCTAGGGTTGAATTTTGAATATGCACCATATCGAATTTTTTATTTGGCGTTAAAGTAGACGATACTATGAAGGTAGTAATACAGCAAGCTGACAAGGATAAATATGTGTTAATAACAGCTCTCATCTGCTGATCTCCTTCTAATTCTGCAGAGTTGAAGCTTGGCCAGAACATCCAAAGAAATACAGTACCTGAAATGGAAAATAGGTGTAGTTGAGTGTAGGCTTTCACGACCGTAATCCATAGTAGAAATGTCTTTCGGGTGATGTCGCGTAGCGATTGCTTTATTCTTATGGCGCATTACTCAAAATCCATCCCTTGTGACGAGAACTGCATCAGGCACAATATTTTTGGAATTCTGAAGCCCATACTTAGGCTAGCTTTACAGATTTCGGGCGTTGCAGTTTCATTCAATATATTTTTATAATTCGAAGAAAGTGCAACAATACTTTTAGAAGCAATTAATTGACCCAGGAAGAGTTTTTATGACACCTAAAAATTAAACTTCCCCTCATAAAAATATTTGCCCTTCTTAGTAGAGTTAGTAGAAGCCCATGAGTTACTATTACATTCACATAAACTGTACATATACAGCAATCGCCCAAGTAGCGTGTAATCTATTATTATACCCGTTGTTTTAAATATATGTACAGTCCACTGTGATATTAATTAAATACAACAGCGGCCAATGCACCTCTTGTTTTAGCAGATTACAGAGGCTGAACAATCCAGCGTATTTTATGCTTCTAACAGGAACCAAATACCCATTAGATACTGCTGCGTTCCTTCTGTTATCATACGAAATCATGTATGTATGAATGCATTAACCGGTATTGGAACATAAAAGATTATTCAATAATTGGACCGGTCGCTCTGTCGGGGTCTATTTATGCTAATGGCTTTCAGATATACCGCTCGACGGCTAAATCTAAATGCAATTTGCATGTACAACCTGTATGGGGGCGCTGTACAGTCAGGAATGGCTGGTATAATACCCGTAAAATACAGATTTAACATCACCCGTGAGCTTTAAACGGAAATATCTCCGTCTCTAATCAACGATGGGCGATATTCGCTCCGTAAATTCGATGCGACGCGCGACGCAAACGACCCAACGTCCTGATACGACGCTACGAACGATAGCACAAACACAAATATACGCACAAGCAAACGTATTGCATTAATTTCCGGCGGCGTACGCCTTAGCGCCATCTGTCCTTCAATTTACGAAACGATTACAAACGTAAAACGGTGCCCAGGCGAGATGAGAGAACCTTTTTCATAATCGGTACTTTCCTCTCAAGGAACGCTTTAGTAGGATACCGGCAAAGGAAGAGGAAATAACTAGTAGAAACAACCAGCGAATTATTGCGTTGGAGGCGCTCAGTTTGTCTTCTTCTTAAATCCGTTTGGTGAAATCTTGTTTTCCTCCTAGGAGTGTAGACATTCGTCGTTTGACCATCAAAATTTGAGCCTACACTATGGGCACAGCAAAAATAAATTCTAGAGCGGTAACTACTATAAATTTTACAGCTTCCGTTGAAAGAGTGTTAGTTTTAGTGCAAATGAAGCATAAATTTTTTTGAAAATTTCATTTCAGTAGCAGTAGCGTAAGCTTTCTGATGAGTACAGCAACTTGCCTATATTCTTTATGACGCTGTAGGCTTGCCAATGACAATCACGGGATAACACTTGATTGCTGATTTATTTGACCAATTTGACCGCTGCACTAAATTCTCTCTGTAGCTTCTTCGGAAAGCAAATTCCTCAACCTTCTACAGATTTCAACGAAGTTAGCAGATAAACAAGTTTAATTATCGAAATACAGCAAATACTTAGGAACCTACTCCCGATGATAACGTTGTTGAGCGACTAATCGCAAGACGTCGGCAATTAGTCGGAGAGACTTTCGCGCGTATTTTCCTTCCGTCGGATTTTAACGCCGACACCTAGGAAGAGGGGAAGCGGCTACAGACAGAGAAACGTTCGCTTTTCATTATGTCCCGCCTTCTTCGCGAAGTGTGTTTATTCCCGTAAGAGCCGGCCATAATCTTACCAATCATCGCAAACAAGTCTGACGTGTACGAGGAGCCTTCCAATTGATTCCCTTCTTGCTGGACAGGATTCTCTTGTGATCCGCTTTTCTTCCTTCTACCTAGAACGTAACTGACGGCTAGCCCGAAATAAGCTCCAAAAGCGTGGACGAAAATTGAGTCGCCTGCATCTATTGCCTGTAAAGGAAGAGACGTTTTAGGCTATGGCGCTTCCTATAAGGACAGGTAATATGTTTCCGCACAGTACGGGGATTTTACTTATCATAAGAGATGGAGATTAGGTACGGTTGTTAAATTTAGTTGTCACAAATTATTACAGAAGATGTAGCTGTGCATTTATTGATCGTAGTTTTTTGTGCATAATACGACGAATTTATTTATTTATATTCTCACGTTTTGCGAATACACCATTTTTATTTATAAATAGGTTTAGTATTATATTGTTTGAAGCTTCTTGAATCTAATAAAAGCTTGAGACCTTTCTACTAGTCTCAATTTGTAACAGGTCAATGTCATAGTAAGATGGTTGCTTTTAGAAGTTTTGCTTTAAAAGCAATAATTTTTAGTACTACTAACTATTACATTAAAACTATTATTGTTATTACCTTCAGTATTTTTGTTCCTAAATACGAGTTCGTTGAAAAGACTACAATCTCTATGAAACCCATAACAATCAATTGTACATAAGAGGTATTTCCAAGCAAGGCACCCATTGATATTAATACAGTCGCTGCAGCTATATCTGCTCTCAACAGGCTGCAAGCGCAAAGAGAAAATATTATTTAAGTAACGGTTACTAAGCAGGAAAGCATTTTGGTGTGAATTCATCTTTTAACCAAATAATTCACCACTGAATAAGTAGAAAATGAAATGAAAATTAATTCTATATTCCATGCGAATTAGCTTAAAAGAATAATTAATAGACAATGGCCCATTTTAGATTAAAAGTGTTCAAGTTGTAGAAATTTAAATTTGTACCTGATTGTGTTGATGGGTATTTTATAATCGTTTTTTCCTAACTCGAAGGATCCTTCGCATATTATAGCCCATTGCACTATAATAGCGGCTAAAAGAAAGTTAAATCCCACAGCGCCGAATCCATATCGTTTGAGGAACGTCATTAGGTAGCCAAAACCGATAAAGATCATCACGTGGACATCCTGAAACACTTAAAGGAAATTGCGATTAATAGATGAACGTCGTTCATATTTTTGATTTTGTAAAATAGGCATGAAAAAAAGATGAGAACAACAATAAAAATTCATTTTTCAATAGAGGCTTCTCGCTTTTGGACACAAGCATTGCTTTGTTTCAATAACATCTCTAATCTCTAAAATAATTCCTTTGCTTTGTCTGCAAGGTACCTTTCAACAGTCGCTATTAGCTCGTCATCCATTGTTCCCATTAGTGTCTTTTTTTTTTGAGATTTGGAAACAAAAAATAGTTACAGGGAGCTAGATTTGCATTACAATATGGTTGGTTAATTTCTATGAATTCAGGAAAGGCAGCTTTTGATAGTTTTGAGTCCAGGACTGGTGCATTATGGACCTTTTTGTTTTCCGCGCATTTTTGCCTTAATAGAACCTCTGAAGCGATGTACTAAGCTTGCATGATACTCTTCCGTTACCGTTCTCCCTTGTTTGGATAATCAATCATTAAAATTCCTTTTTTTCTCACAACATTCCGTCCTACGGCTGAAAATTATAATTCGCGCATCCTCGAAGCTGCTGTTCCGGACTAATTAATTAAATCTATGTGGTGCGGACTGTGGTGTGTGTTGCCATCATTTTTCCTGCAGAAATGGTGACTTTAAACTTCCTGGAAAAGCTACAATTGTTGGTGTGCCACTGGATTGATTCTTGTTTTGACTCGAGTTTTCTGAAGTACTTAGCGAAGCTGCTAATTACCTTGAATCCTCTAGTACCAAACACTTGGCTTTTCGCATAACATCGGAAGCGATCACGTCAACATTACGACCCGGATGGAGATCATCATCTAGTGATTTTCCACCAATTCGTAAATAGTCGACTTTAAAGGACAATCATACCCGTATGCAGCCAACATTTCTTCACACATGATTTCTGGAGATTTCTTTTGTTCGGTTAAGAATTTTTATAACTGCTCGATATTCGAGTTTGTTCATTTTTTCACAAACTGAACTAACACTGCTACAATTGTTTTATCAAACACGTTATCAAGGCATATGTCTAGTCCGGGAATGCAATAACTTTCAACATATAGAGTCCAATTTCAATTAGAAAAAATGTAAATATTTTAGATAATTTTGTAGACGTTGAGTACCAATGTAATAGCAAATTTACTACATTAGCATACACCTATGTACGCTATAGTTCTTGAAGCTATTCCATCGGAATGATTATACGAAACAGTAGGTATGGTCCCAGGTTAATAATCTATTAGACCGCGGAGCGAATCAACGATGTGTGTATATTCCGGTCAATTTCGAACATTGTTTCTGACCCCTCATCTGCATTGTAGCGAACGGAACGCATATTATGCGCCCATCGAATTTAAACAATGGTAATTTGCCATCATGCATAATGGTGCAATTGAGAGAAATTACTTGTGTAACGCGATATTAGTTTCTGTATCCGAAGGAACAACGATTTCCCTCAGAATTATCAAAGTACTAACACCTTTACACGTGACATTAAAGCTTTTTAAATTGAGAATAACTGAAACTAAACGTGTTCCGGGTTTAAACCGTGTCATGCCGTTGGTTAAAATAAAACTCGACGTTTCGTCCGCAATCGTGTGGGGCTTCTTCAGGAGAGTGATGGCAACAGTTAGCACGGTAACTCAACGTGTGAACCACGCCAGAGGTGAAACCAACTGAGCGGGAAGCAGTTGATTACGGTAACTCAGCATGTAAACCATGCCAGAGGCGAAAAGCAACGACATGACACGGTTCGAACTCGGAATACGTTTAGTTTCAACTGACTCTGGCCGTGGAAGCCTTTGAGAATAACTGTTTATTTTTATTATTATTATTTATGTGCTTCAAGTGCTTAAACTTAATGTAGATAGAAATATGTTATTATTATCAAACCAAAGCAATGAGTGGAGTAAGTGATGCGATGAGCATTAACAAAGAGCACGAGCCAACTGTAAGTTCTTATTTTACTTGCACCAGCACGATGTTTTACGATGTTCACCCTAAACCTGGAATATGGGAAGCTTACTCTGAGAGTTGCTACCCAGGGCTCCGGTATCTCGAGATTGATAGCAGAGCGGGGTAGATATCACGCTGCCAATACTTGAGTTATACTGTAGAACCTGGATTAAAGATTACCCTATCTAATTTTCTTTCTTTCTCTTGAATTTTTGATAAAATTGCGTAACAGGTCATGCACTGTAGTTTCCAATATTTAGTAGAAAGCGAAACTAAAAGGAAACGAAAAAAAGAAACAAATTTTTTACATCGTGTTCTTCCCAATTCAATATTTCCCCAAGAAAACACCAGCTGCCGCTTTTACATTCTCACTTAACCCTGTTAGCGGAGGTCAAAGATCCGATATCTCTGGTTACTTAATAATGTAGGCGTTTTCGAATAACACTCGACCGGGCGCTTCCTCTTGTGCTATACTCTGTACATGTTAGCTAGCTTTAGAATAGAACTTCTTGCCTGCCGATATTGTACGGAATCAAACTCGAAGCTACTTATAAATATTTCACGGTGTAACGGATCGCAGGTAGATACAATTTCAATTGCACGATCGAATTTCAAACATTTACCGCGAGAAAGGCAGGTTAGACAAGACAAATATCGGATGACGCACTAGCTAGGCGCCAAGATGTTCTCGGATTCGAGAACTTACGATTACGCTACAAGTATGCAGTTGCGCTTTAAGAACTTTCACTGCACTAAACAGCCAAGCAATATGAAATCTTCAGGATCATGGATGGAGAAAGCTTTAAGGAGCTAATTTATTCCTTCTTGTTACAAGCGTTTTTTTTTTAAACATCGACATTTGCAGAAATCACCATTTCTTCGGAAATACATACGTGACTGTTTGCATCTAGATTAGATATGAATTCTTTTTTAATTAATGCTTGACACACAATTCAAGCAGATATTACATAGTGTAATGTTTTTACAAGAGAAGGAAAACAATGCTTAAGCTTTGATGCTACGCTACCCTCTGTGGTATAAATGACTGAAAAATATTTCTCAAATGATTTCATGACTTCTTACCGAGTAATATTTAATTTGAGAAATTACGGTGATAAAGATACGATTGAATTTAATCTGTACACTTTTGTAGGAAAATATTAGATTAAAAGCGAATATTTACAACATGAAGAAAATGGAGAGAGGAGGAGTTATTTAGCCGTTTCTTAGGGATCATCGCTGGCTAGAGTCATATATACGTAAGGAATAAAATGCCAGGAACGTAGAGAGTAAAGAAACGTTAATGAATAGTTTTTGGGCCAAAATAGGATTAAAGGTCTAGCATATAAGGCGTTGAAAATCTTAACAAAATCCAATTATTTCAAAAACTAAGATAGAACTATGTTGAAGAAAGTAATCATTAAAAGAGAGAAGTTAAAAAATGCAATATATCACGCGCTCTTTTTAAAACAAAAGCAAACTTGTATAAGACCCGAATATGAGGATATGTAGTTGAGTAATAACAATTTCCATGTTCCATTCAAGGAAGGAATTTGTTCATTTAAAGCATAACGCAGTGCACTCCCTTTAAACTTTGCTTCAAAGGTGTTCAACGTAACACTTTCAAGGGAATAAACTTTACGCAGGTGTACGTGTAGCTTTCATCGAGTGTTTATTAACGTTTTCGGTATGCAACTACCAAATAAACTGAAGTTTCAATAAATTGAAGACATTCTAAGGTAAAATATTGAGATAGAGTAGAAATTGTATTATGATACTACCGAACTAACTCTGAAAGCACGTTACAAATTTATTATTACGAAACCGTATTCAGTATTTCGAATTAATAAATTAAGTTAACTATATCCTCAACGGAGATACTTTACTTTTGTCTAATCTAATCGACATACAGTAGCGTAAAGTATAATGTATCGGTTTCGGTATATTCGTGTAGATAATGTCTACGTGAAATATTCACGCTGTTGCGCTAACGCGGCCTCTGCTCTTCGTTCGATTCATGTTCTATCATTGCTGCTTTCATGTTTACCGAACCTACGTTATCCGAAAACAATTATGGTCAATCATAAGATAAACTGCCTCTGTTCACGCCATTTGGTACCATCCGATTTTAATAATAAAGGAATTTGAATTCTTATGCTTATTGCAGCTTTTTAGACGAAATTTTAGAGTAAACGAATGGTAAAAAAGCTTCCAAAAATTTCCACCGGAAATGAAATTGACGACGTAATTTTCGCGATGAATTTCCTATGTCATTTCGGAAGCTTTAAATGAATTCGTTTTAGTACAATTTCTAAAGTAGAAATTTTTAAATTTAAATACGATCTTCCTTCCTCACACCCTTTTACTGCACGAAATGGTTGGTAGATTGAGTTTCGTGTTTAAGAATTTTTGGTCTTCAATCTACCCGCCGTAACAGTGAACAAATTCAATATGATGCGAGTCATTGAGTCTATCGGTAAAGAATATCTGTCAACGTGCGATTAAATATTTAATGTTTTCGGAAAAAGTATTCAAATTGAATTTTGATAAAAAAGGGAAAAACGCGCTCGAATATCCCTCCTAAGAAAGCTTTGAGGAATGTTCACTTCTTTTCGAACAAGTAACATCACATGCAGATGAAACCACTCAATGCATTCTTGACCATACAGATGATGAAGAATAGTGGATCATGGTACGATAGTTCAATGACATTTCGTTTTCATTGTGGAACTACTGCTAAGATGTTTAGCCATGGCCAAAATAAAATTGAGGTTACATATTCATCAGTATTCCGCTACTTATTAGTACAGTTCTTTGCCTTGGTAACAGAACTTATTCTCAGCATGTGAATTTTATTGAAGATACCGCAAAATGGTCGTAATCCCTGTAATCAGCAGGTCAAACTGCATGAGGAATCGGGTAATCGATAAACAGCGAACCGTACTTTGTTATTATTGCATTTTTGGCTTCTCCATCTAGAGATAAACCAATATGTTCTATTTAAAATAACAAAGTAGGTACTTGGTTCGCTACTTATTGATCGCGCTGTATCTCCAGAAATATTTTTGAAAAATAGCTTAGGGTGTCTATTTTACTATCTGAAAACGTGGACCATTGTACCATCTACAGACTAACGCACAATTCAACAATTTCAGATGATTAGGACAGCCTGTATGTTTCGATATCGACATTCAACACGCGTACTTATAAGCACTTAGGCAAATATTAGCATACTTAAGTAACTTATTAGGAAACAGGAAACGGCGAAATCTCGTTTATTTGCGACACTTTAAATCGCGACACAAATTAATTAAAACGACGAACGCATACACTTATAGAAACTTAAGTTTACCGCCTTCTCTCCTTCGTCGTTGATCTCGACGGAAAACCAGAAGCGACATAGATTCGCGGAGCCTTTGCCGTACATAGGTCGAGCCGTGCGGTTCGCGCCTGTGGGGCGAAAACGATACATCAAACACGAGTAAACTTACACTCGACGGCATCTAATTTTCTCTTTGTTTGCGCGAGAACTCTAGAATCGGATTAGATGGGGCGCTGCCACGCGATAATTGCGAAACTGAGAAACGAGATTAGAAGAGGAATGAATATGTATTCGCGATGGTGTGATTGTGCGGCGTATGCAAATACTAAATATACCCAGGTATCTACTTACATATATGATTAAAACAAAGATCTATTTTGCATAGGTATAGGTTTCATTAGAATATCTCTTGGAAATAGTTAATAGATGGGGAAAGTGATCTAGGTGTAAATATGCTTGGAAAATTGCCATATTATTAGATCGCAGGTTAAGCAGTAATAGGGTTTTACACCGCCAGTTGTAATTATCAATATTCGGAAATAGCATGAACCCGGACGCTCAGAGAAGTCAATAGCTTGACCATAGCTTCACATATTTTCGAATGACTTTAGCAAATTTCTTTATAAAGTAGTAATTCACACACTGCGCCAACAGTTCAGTCTAGCGCAGGTATTCTTAGCACTGGAACACCGAGCCATTAAGCCGTAATTTTTTCACGTCGCTTTATCAAAATAATGAGCGCGTGTATCGACTGCTATTTCGTTTGACTATTCATCATTATTTAATATCACAGAGTTAGGTTGTGTAATGATGTATGTAAGTTGCTCCAAATGTTCTGTTGTTAAATTTATTCGCTTGAAAGTTAATAAAAATAAAATAAAGTTATACGATGATATTTCTAAAATTTTCAAATTGCAACATAAAGCTGGCGCTAAAATAATTCCACGTGAATTGAAACATATCTTTTGCAATTTGAGCCACGACAGTCAGTTGTTGTTTAACCGTTGTTTATGTCAGCCTATATTAGGGTTTCTGAGAGAATGGAAAGAATCGAATACCGGGCCTATGCAAATTAAAGCCGAGACAAGTGCTCTTTACTGGGACTCTGCACCAGTAACTAAATTTAAACGTGGTCATACCAGCTTGGTTGACGAACGTTTGGGACGGCCAAACAATGCAATCACTACCGATAACATCGGAAAGGTTCACCAAATGGTGCTAGACAAACGTCGAATTAGGGTTAACACAATAGCAGAGGCCGGGGATATCCCAAAAGAAAGTGTATTTTTCATACCGACTGAAGATTTGCAAATGAAAAAGCTAACCCTAGATTGGGCGTCGTGGTTACTCTCTTAGGATGAAATTTTGGCGTCGATTAATAAATATAGATGAAATTTGGGTACAAATTCCTGAAGCTAAGACACAGTCAAAAGAGTGTTGAAACGGCAGCATTTGAAGAAAAAGAAAACTTTGTTCCACCAAGGCGACATTTCACATTTCAGTGGTCGTCATAGCAAAAATTCACGATTTAGGATTCGAGTTTATAGAATACCTATTTTACTGTTTTCTTAGGCTTGAAGTTTTCCCTGAACGACAGAGATTTTCTCGGAATGAGGTGAGATCCTCACATTCGTCAACGGCTATTTTGCAGAAGAAGATGCTAACCACTACCTGGACTCGCTGGGAAAAGTATTGTAATGATATTATTCCCAGCATCGAAGTTGGTTGTAACTAACGCCAGGCGTACTTCAGGTCTAGCGATTTCAGTTTGTCCACCCGTCCAAAATAAAGGTCCCTCTAGTGGCTGTGAGTTAGTCTTTTAAAGCAGTAATTTCTTTTCCGGACTCGCTCCACGTTGCAGTTCTAAATTGACAAAATGCAGGGTTTCTACTGAGCGCGGAATCAATCTTTTTTACTAAGAAGATCACAAAATTCATCATGTTTAAAATATTTAATGATCCCGACAATGGCAGATTATCTTTTCCAATTGTTTAGTTACTCTGCTTAAATTTGCGATGTACGAATTAATGTGTTGTAGCTTTTGTGACAAAAGTTCGAAGTTAAACTGAAAGCTAAGGTACTTCTGAAATTTCTTCGTTATTTATTTATTCGTTATTCAAACAATGCGAGACATTCATATAACACTTCTTTTATTTTACATTTTTTCTATTTACTTTATTTATACTTCTTGATTTTGTTTATTTATAATACTCAAACATTCATCAACTGTTATATAAAACAGAGTATACTAGTACTCCTAACCATCATTATCATATTATATCAAATTAAACTTACTCTTAACATTGAATTCAATGACGATAGTATTTCAATATGCATATCTCCTGTAGGATTAAACTTCGATAACATGTTTAAATATTCATCTGTAATTTCGTTCAAATCACAGTAGGAGAGCATATTGAAATTCCAACCATGTCAATAACAGACTTTTTCCAATTAACCGTACTCTTAACAGTCTCGGGACTTTGTAAGTTGTTTAACTGCCCTTTGATAGCGTTTACAGATGGCTTTTGATGTCATGTATATTGAATATAAATCTGCTACATGTTTGTGGTAGCACTTATATACCTGATATGTTATATGTTTTATACATGTTAAATACATTTTTCACATTGTTTGATTTTCTTGCTGTTGTTGAATTTTCTTCCTTTGGGTACGTCGATTTTCTTTTATCTTAATTTTAAATTAAAAATGCCATTTACCTTCCGAAATTAGTTTTCTATTCCTTTTGCAAAATTGTAATGATAAGCCTTCAAGAAACATATTTTCCGTTATTTTATTTTATCGTGCTTTTAAAAAATTCAATTTTCTTATTTACTTTTGTGTTAAATGAAATTTTTCAAGCGTTACCATAGAAATATTTATTTATTTCGCAGTCAATTTAGTGGCATAGAATCAAATAATCGTAAATATCTGAAAAGATGAAGAATATGTCGAAACGTTAAGCAAAATATTTTAATTATTCAAAAAATCTCGTTTTATTCGTAATCACAGAGTATAATTCTTTTGAGCTCCGTATTATACCAGCAAAAGGAAAAGTTGCCATAAAAATGTGGGGAAAACATATGTATGACTTTGGAATAAGCCATAATTTCCCTTCTTCGTACATTTTTCTCCTTTGTTACACAAGTTGCTATTATTGCTGATGCGTTTCGTTTTATCTATACCTTTGTCACTCCTTTTTGCAGATATCATGTACGTCTCTAAATACGATATCTGCAAAAAACAATTGTTACATGTTATTCCAGATATGTTATGCTCAATATCTAGTGTTTCATTATTCTTTTCATGCAAATTTTAAACCAAATATTTAGTTCTAATGTATTGCATTATAAGTCTGAGTCCAGAAATGAACATTCTACTTGTTCATCGTTCTAACCTTTGAATTTGTTGAGTGTAGGTTTTCACGACCGTAATCCATAGTAGAAATGTGTTTCGGGTGTTGTCGCGTAGTTAATATTTTACTTAACGTTTCGCTGATCATGCTGTCAGTTTCTTCAGAAGATTTCTAAGGACTGTCTTTAGAAAATTTTAACTACGCGACATCACCCGAAAGACATTTCTACTTTGAATTTATTGTTTGCTTTTCAGGGATTTATATTTATGAATACATAAACAAGATGCATTGCACGTTTTTTCTCCAATCGTTAAAAAATAATTTCGAGGCCTTTCTGTAACTCACTCAAATATGCGAATTTGAAGGCATAATAATTAACCGAACTATTCCGAAGAATATCAAAACAATCGAGAGGAATTTAAAATTTAATTTTTACATAAAAAAAATAATATTTGGCAAAGCGCTTTAGAAATTTTTCTGTTGTAGCTATTTCCTTCGTAGTACAATTTTACCACTATTACCATTCATATGACGCAACAGTTCTTGTGTTATCGAGGTATGAAAACATTCCACCGATATAACTAACTTACTAGGATAGACTTGTAGTTTGAAATTGGTATCCTTATCTTCATACCGGGCGAATATGCCGAAAAGTACCAGTAAAATTAGCTGAAAACTGAGCACCAACAGCACGTCTTTGTTCTTCGTGCCGATCACGTTCCGTATGGGACTTAAAATGGCCATTTCTGTTTATACGTGTGTAAATTCCCGCGTGCGATAGCGCAATAATAACCATCCAAGAACAACAACAATAACGACAGCGATACGGTAGACGAGAACAAGTTATTTTTGCCGTGATTTAATGGCGAAGCGATTTTACCGGTAACCGGGTGATACGGATCTGCTTATCGCGGACACATTCGAACCGACGTGCAAGTGAGTGTGCTACGATTGCTCCCTCATCATGGAGAAGGACCGTGTTCCGCTTATTCGAGGGGGAAATTAGAGCTATTACGTGAATTGGTTGATAATTTCGATACACCGGTAAATAAATAAACATGTTTGTTGTAGGAGTCTAAAGAGAACTTAATGCGCTGACGTACGATTTAGAGCATATCACTGATTTTGTTGATCATAGAAATTCTCTATCGCTTGAATACATAGTATTTAGATAACTATTCTGCTCCTATTTACATGTCTTAAAAAAGAACCAATGTTATTAAGAAAAGGCGTCAAGACTATTAACACCATGAAATAAAAGGCGCCGTGTAAGAAGAACACAGAAATTCTGGGTCTTGAATGCAAGCTGTTGTCTTCAGCGATAGCCATAAATTAACATCAAAAGGGAAATTCACTTTTAAGACAAATCCATACATAAGCTGGCAAAGTAGGCATTTTATCAGACTATATGACATGAAATTCGGAAATGGTTTACTTTAGGCAAATTTTAGTATTATTAGCATAAATGGTTAAAAAAGGAGCATAACGCCATAACCGTATACAGAATGCCTGCACTTGCAATCTTTTACAAAGTTGTTTGTTAAATTTTGAGACGAAGATGATGATAATAACGTCATATTTGTCTTCATGAACCTCCATAGAAATTGCTACCAGAATTCAAAGGTAATGTTAAAAGGACTAAGTATTAAGCAATAGTACATTAGAAATAGCACTACCTTTGTTTACTTGACGATAAAAATAACATATTTGAAGCAGTAATCTCTGAACATAATGAGAAACTATTAGACCAAATATACAACTTCAGCGGTTTCGTATAGCCTAAAGATCATTTTTGTTAAAAAGTTTTTGGCTCTAGCAAACAAAAAGGTTTTCCTGATTTTGAATGATCATTGCCCGAGATGGGAAAAGAGTATATAGTGGGCGATGGTCTTGCCTGATAGAGGTAAATATGAGATTTTTAGTTGCCAAGAGCATCGGGCGCTTGTGGTTGACCTCGACAGTGGCAAATGTGACTGCTGTAAGGCTTTCTGATCGAAATTTGAGAAGAATTCTGCAAACTCATGTAACTTCGTGAAAGTACATCATTAATAACGTTCCGACTTCAGCTGTTTTGTAATTTTGTAGTGAGAAAGCACACTTCCATCTATGCGGCACGGTCAACAAAAAAAATTTCCGTTATTGGTCTGCAGCGAGTTCTACCATCGACCAGTTCACAGTTCTCAAGTAATTGTTTTTTGTGGTATTGATGATTTTGATATCTGTACTTTTTTAAAGAGGTTCTTTCGTGTTCTGCAAGAATAATGTTAAAAACAGGGAACGAGCTTAAGAAACTTTTCCTAATTTGTTACACTTAACGTTGTTCATGGAAATATCGCGATTAATAAAATTATATCTTAAATTCATCTACGCTACTGCCTATATCCGGTCGGTGCTTAACGGACCAACATGCGGTAGCAAACTGTATCGACCGTAGCCTCTCTGGCCATTAGCATGTATTACAAGCTTAATGTTCAGTTGTTTTGATATGAATGTGGCTAGTTATTGACTTTGAGCCCACGAGTTCCATTCCATAGCAATTACATAAGCAAAATGAAAATGCTGTCAGCGACGCTCAAGAAATGTTGCTTTTTCGCGAAGAATAAAATGGCGGAACCTTCAACGTTAAAAGCTTATTCCATAAAACTCCCTGCATTACGTTTTGGCAAATTGCTAAACATTTAAGAGAGGGGCTTTGACCTAATATTTTAATATCTCGCGCCTTTTGCTTTGCCTTAAATGTGTAAAAAGTATAAAAATGTAACCGTTAAAGCCGCCGTCGAAGTTTCAATCAAATTACTTACTGAAAATCAAACGTTTCGAAGTAGAAATCACATTCACACACGCTAAAATTAAATTTAATCGAAACTAGTTGCAACCGCCGCCGAACACGATGAATTCCAATACACTCATTAGAAACCTTAACGTGATGTAATGCACATGCATTGTAATTAATTAAAATAACGCGTTAGCTGCATCATGCGATCCCGGTTTATTTCGGATCGTTTGTTTTGATGATGTGTCGATAGGATGGGGTAGCTCGGCTATTAATAAGTAACCCCAAACAAAACGGTAAGCGTCATATGGGCGCAATGTCGTGATAATTACATTTACTAATTTTAAAATGCACTTTAATTATTCACTGTGCATTAACGAACGCGCCAATATTGCGATGACATGTTTATAATTTTGCGCATATCTAATTATTAATGTATACTGTGCCATATAGTAGAGTTAAATGTGACATTGGTAATGTAACGTATTGCTGTTAAACGCAACGTAAATATTATCCGCAACTTGTCGTTTATTCAACATGAACCCATTTACTTATTGTTAACCATCTATTAATAGTAGTAAGATAATTACAAATGTATCGTTAAGGATAAATATTTGCCATATTAATCGACATTAAAATAAAATATTAACGCTCTCCACGTGCTATAAATATTAATGTTCAGGAAATTATGACGTGTCTATGAGATTGAATCATCTTACTTTGCAAAAATGAAAGCCAATTTATTGTGCACAAGTTTGCAAGTCTACTATTGCAGAAAATACAATGTCCGTTTCCTGCCATTTCTTCCAGTACATTACGACCAACATTCTTGATTTCTTCCCGATATTTTCACGAGACCCATGTCCTTTCTCTCCTTCGAGAGCTTGATTCTGTTGGATACAATTCCACTTTTGTGATAGTTGGAAAGTATCACCTGTTACCAATGTATTGACAGGGAGAAGGCACTGGCTTAAGAGATTAAAACCTTATTTTAGTTACTGGCTATATCCGATACCTAAAAACCTACAAAATGTTTACATTTGAAAAAATATTGGGTAATAAGGGCTATCCCCGCAAACTGTTAGGAGCTGGGAGAAAACTAGTAACGCTATCAGTTAATGCTAATAAATAGTTAAAATTATCAAAAGCATTTTTTAATACTTCGTATAGTTTGAGAGCTACTAAGGCAAGTAGCGAGGATTGTGTTGCATTTAGGGTGCCTTGTATAGCGAAAACGGACGACTCGGCACTTAAAAGAATTACCGCCGTTCTTATACTAGATTGTATAAAGTTTCATTTAAATCGGCGAATATCACTTACCGGTGTTACCTTTGTTAGCTCGCGTAACTGTGGTGAATAGGAAAGCTTTACAAAGTTACATTAACTACAAACACTAGTTTTAAGTTAGTCTTACTGGCCATTTAAAGTTGGATATTATTAATCAGTTAGAGCGAAAAGCAGCGATGGTACAAAGTCAAACACAGGATAAGATTTAATTCGAAAGGTCTGTCGGTACTTACAGCAAAGAATCCCTCAAGAAATATTTAACTTTAGAATTGCTTTGAACTGATCTCAGAGCTATTCGGAGTGTATTTATGTGGAAAAGCAAATATTCGAAGAGCCAATATTATTATTTACTTACCAATAGCTTACGGAAACTTTATAAGTCTTTAAGACTAGTTTCAAAACAGCCAGCTTATTAGCGGTAAAGCGGAAAAGGTAGTGGCGGGTTTGAGGTAAAACAGGGTATAAAATTTAAGTCTTTATTTTATATAAAACACATGAAATTGTGAATCCTTACAACGTCTATGGTAAATGAAAATATAAAATACTGTTACAATTTTTGTCTTTGCCCTTTCCTTTAATCTTTAGTAATTCATTACTAAAGTTCGCGCGGCAGCGAAGGATGCAAATATTACGCAAAAGAGAAAAAGATAGGGTAGTCGGGTAGGTACATGGAATTACCAAACTTTTAATGCCGGCTAATGTAATTTATAAACGTAGTTTAAAGTTCGGGGTTGGAGCCGGTCTTGCGCTAAGGGATGAAAAACCGTGACAAGAAAGAGGGAGAATGGGAATGGGAGATAGACAATATTTTTCGGGGAAAATGACGAAAGACCCAAGTAATATCTCATTGGAGAAGCTCGTTATAACAAATAAGAAAGTTTTCCATCGGTTGAAGCGATTGAAAAAGGTTAAATTCGCGCGAAATTAATGGAAAATTGATCGGTGAATTATTAATAGATTTATAAATAACTGAGGGATTTCCGATCTGCGGGTCTTGGGGGTCGGCGATTTTATAATTCAATGGAAGCAATTTCATCTAAAGTTTTCCGGAAATTTTCGTAACGCGACTGTCAAATAAATTAGTTACGAAGCTGATATAATTTCTTATAACGGTAAACGAAGAACAATATTCCAAGTTACTATGTATTCAGAGAATGAGCAAGAGCATTAGCCAAGCATCTACTTTATTGCTATGAAGCCTTCGAAGTACCTTTTATTTATCATTATCTCGGCATTAAAGATGTTATTGTAAGTCCATGCACGACTTTGCCCTCTGATTCACATATATGAACACATATAACAGTTTTAAAAATGAAATGCTATAAATATTTAAACTGTCCTTCTGTCTAGGTGATAGGGAGGTGTGTGATGCGCTTTGGCTTAGATATGGGCTTTTCTGTTCCAGTCCGGGAACCACGGAAGCTAATTTTGCGGATTAAGGTGGATTGTGTGGAGGATTTTAATAAATAAGAAAAGGTGTTATTATTATTATTATTATTATTATTAAATAGAAATAGAAAATTTGAAAAACCGGTTATATGGTCTGTTTTTGGGAGGATTCTTTGTTTCAACTATTGGCATGTTTGCCCAATATATGCTACCACACGCCACACATGGAATATTATAGACGGAGTTGTTCCTTAATAACGGAGGAATTCTATCCTTGATTGCAAATAAATTTTTAATTTCTAATTCTCTCTTTAAAAAGCAACTCTGTCTATGAAATTCCATGTATGAGGCGGTGTAGTGTATATGTTGGGCAGACATGCCAAGGATTGAAACATCGGATCAGCCAGCATAAAGGTGTTAGCTAATTATGGTCTCGAAACTGGCCTTTTGTTTAATTTTATTATAAAAGTCGTCTTTTCTGGAAGTGTTCCGCACACAGTAAGCTTTAAAACTGATACTGATCAATTAAGTAATATTTACAATTTTTAAGCAACAACTTATATGTTACACGTTCCAATTTTCGTGGATTTTCAATGCGTAAACGGAAAATCTTTTTTCTTGGAATGTACAGCTTTTTGTTGATGTCTTTGGTATATTTTAAGATCACTTTGTATTATTTTTAATATAGACTTAATTGGTCGTCTTGGATGTATTTCAAAAGGTAATTTTATAAAATTTTAATTATCTACTCTCGTTTATCAATAGTCTCAAAATTTATATCATATTTGACTTTTCTCGTACATTGCAGCAATTCTTTATGGAAGAACGAAATATTTAGTTAAAAAAAATACAGTTTCATTAAATCCATTCAGAAACAGACCGCAGAGCCGGTTTTCCAAAATTGTTATTTTTATTTCTCAACGAGTACGGTCGAGTACTTCCACTCTGCTTCTCTTTTTTTATTATTACTAATTATTAGTACTATTATTACGGGCAAAACATGTAATTGTTGTTAATGCAGTGTATAAGGGGTTATTTCTTACCACTAGTTATATATGCTGCTAATCATATATGGCCATATTATAAAATAATTTATTATAGAAATCTACATTTCAAGTTATAATTTGGTTAACATTGTTAATTTGTTTGTGTAGGACTTGATAATTATGTTTGAAATATGTCATCAAGTATCTAAGACGTAATCAAGTAAGATGTCAGGTGGTCAAACAGAGTATCCTCAATTTAAAATTTTCATTCTAAAAGAGGGACAATGCAACTATCAAACAAAAACGCGGATGATGAAGTGAAGAAGGCATAGGTGCAGAAGAGGCTACTGCAACCAAGATGTCCTTATAGCAATATTGACAAATAGTTACCTAAATTTACGAAAACTGATACGCAATAAAAAGTATTAATAGGCATCTTTCCCTTGGGTACGCTCCATCCTCCCCACAGCGGGGGGATAAGATGCCAACCTTTCCACGTAAAAAAAAATTGGTTTTATGGTGTTAAATAAACATGTTTCTTTTTTTCGAATTTCTTTGTTAGATATTGCATCTTACACCGATTTACCATATTCCAGTTGTCAAGAGCCAAGACTACTTGTATAAGCAATTTTTTAAAAATTAGTTGTTAATAATGAATAAGGCTGACTAAACCTCATTCGGTGCAGTCACAAACAGCTACGCTTTAACGATGATAGTATTCCTCATCGATCGTTTATTTATTATTATGTGACATAAATGCAACACAGCTGAAAGCGTACCGATTACGGCGACAGCCCATTGAACGAAGTTTATTCAACCTTAGCGATAAATGCTCTCAAAGCTGTTTACCTCCCCTACATGCAATAGAGCTTGTTCTGGTCGATATCCTATATATTCATTATTTATTTAAGAAAACGAGACAGCACAGAATGGCCAAAAATAATAATGAACCCTAGAGCGGAGTACTCGTTGGCAAGTTACATATGTACAATTTAAGGGAAGGTTATGGACGTACAAAATTAACGATGCCTAAAATATTTAGAAGTTTCATACACACGTTTTGTGTGTACTTACATAAGTTCCAGATTAATTTTCCTTTTAGATATATATAATAAAAATAGTAAAATTTTGGAAATCCTTGCATCAAATATTTTTTAATAATTTTTAATTTTAAGGTAATAACCTTTGTATTTCTAAGATAATTTATACTGACAATTGTAACACGTTTATTAAATCTAACAAAATATGTAGTTGCACTAACAAAAATTATCTTTTACATTTACACACTTTTACACACAGTACAACTATAATTTTTGTTAGGGTCACAACATATTTTGTTAGATTAAATAAACGTGTTGTAATACTTAGTATCAAATTGTTCTTGTTTTAAAAGTACAAGGTTTGTTGTCCCAAAATTTTTGTCTGTGTACTTGACTCAACGATATAGTTTTTGTTTATTTAACAATTGAAAGAAGATTAAACCAGGATGGTTACAAATGTTGAATTACCCAAAAAAAATATTTTTAAACCAGGATCAAAAATTTACATGTTGTTGTTTTAATGAAAACATTTGTTTGATTTGTATTTAACTCAACTATTTTATTAGGTGGCTAATTAGGCTGTAGAGTAAATGGATAATGGAAAATTCGAAATGTCTATTTGCTATAGTTATTCGCGTGCTTTTATTGTACATTTCCGTATAGCAGTTTTACCAAAATAATTCGCTTTCAGCATCCGCTAGAAAAAAAATTGTATAAAATATTCGCAATGCGATAAATAATATTTACAATTAAATTGCTACATTATACACGTATACACGAGCATTCGCAAAGTTCGAAATGTTTTACAGTTTGCCCGTAATTTATGACAATGTTACGCATCGATATATTTTTTTCATTTTCAGACAGGAAAACAGGTTAAAATATTGCTGCTGGCGCACGCACTATTCCTCGAAAAATAAAACTAAAAACATAAAATTATACGTCGAATAATAAATACAGGAATATACATAAATATAATATAGCAAATAAATTATTACGTGGATACGTTTACAAATTACACGAACGCTTTTCTTCCGTTATGAGTTGCACATTAAAAAAAATTACAAAATAAATCGTTATCATATTACTAAATATTAATCATTGGAATTCTTAATTTTAATAGTGTCTTCTTTTTTTTAAGTAATTATCATTTATGCATAATATTAATTCTTGTTACGTTACATTTACTTTTTTTCCTTTTTTTTATTTAACAACTAATTTCTTTCACGAATTTTGCGGCTTAAAAATAAATATGATCACAATTTATTTAAAACTTTTATTCTTTCATTTTTTTTTTAAACATTTAGTGTAACACTTATATACGACATTCAATACGAGCTTTTCCACTCTGCATTTACGCACATAAATTATAAATGGAATGGATAGAATGAAATACATACACATACGTAAGTAGGTTTAGCCTTGCTAAATATTACACGTTTTTTTTTTATTTAATAATTTGATAAGATAAGTATAAGTAATATGCAACACTTAAGGTTTTGGAATGTATCCATTTTTTTTTCTTTTAATGGTTATGTAATATTTTGAAATTTTTAGTCGATTTTGCTTACCACTAATTATTCTTTTTCGCTAGTCGTTCTTTCGAAATGGACGTATTGAAAAACCGTATATGTAAAAATGGCTAAAAGTGCTCGAATATCTTAAAGTCATTTTCGAAATATTTAAAAATACACTTACGCTATTATATATAGTAATTTTCTTTTTATACAAATTTTAAACTTAGAATATAATTTATGTGTCTTAATCATACTTCCTTATTAAATATACGGATCCTACGTTGTCATTCGATTTTAAACGACGAAATCGAAGCTGCAATGTGATACTTTGCTCGGCTGTACCAATACGGTGATTTCTTATATTTTGTTAAAATTACAGACTATATATTTTTTTCAGTGTATTTCCTACCGTCAGTATCAGTTGGAAATCGGGGGTTCGTCTTAAAAATGGGAAAATTTTATTTATTTTTTATTAATAAGGTTTATTATCTCAAATTAAATCATTTTAAATGGAAAACTTAAGGACTTTCTTCAAACTACTTCCTTTACAAAACCTATTTCATTTTATACATCTACAACGGAAATTCGAATCCAATTCCTCGCATTTCATATAACCGGACACGCTAAAAAAAGGACACGCTACATGTAACAGTTCATAATTACGAATGATTAGTTTGGAGTCTAATATTTCACCATCTACGACAACTACATAACAGCTAGAGATAACATCGTTATTCCCTCGTCAATCCCATCGAGAAAGATAGTCCTTAATTATTTCCATTCCGCTGACAGACCCCACAGTTCTACAATAACTAGAGCGACGGTGTCGCCCCCTGCCGTTGCTACACTGTGTGTGACATGTGATTTGCCCAATTATCCAATCGGAAGGCGAAGGACGCGTGATCCCTTTTGTAGGTAATATGAGCGAGCCGGAAACAGGAACAAGAAAATAGCGAGATGGATTGAGAGAACGGGGGGCAGAGCGGCAACAGGTTCTTATCGTTTAAATTGCCCATTTAGAATCGAAGGAAATGGACCTTTCAACTTTTAAATGATATACGTAAACTATTCGCTATAGCGAATGGAAGTTCGGAAATACAGTAGACGAAACATCCCTCAGCTACTTTATCCATTCGCGAAAATAAACACACACAAACGTAGTCTTTTCCGCAATGCCGCCGTCTTTTTTTTGCGATACGTTTTTGTTTATCTCAACGTTGTTGCATTGTTTTTGATGCGAATTTCAGCCGCGGGAGGATGTTTTTCTTTGCACATAGCAACGGATGTATAACGTATTTATTTGTGAAATTCGTTGGCCCTACACTCTTTTATTTGCCCTTCTTTTCCAGCAAACAAGAAAAAAAAAAAAAACAATTTTGTATTATTACTTCCAGCCGGATAAAAATACATGGCATACAGTCGTCTGAATATGCTCGTGTATATAGTGTTAGCTATAACTACAGAAACAAATCAAATACTCTTCGTTGCAGAAACAAAGAAGGATGAATATTGTGTCTTTGTGAATGGAGATCTTTCAAAACGATTTCTTTCGGTTGAGGTCTGATTGAGAACATTTATCTACAAGTTTGTAGCTACCCAAAGTTGTACTTTTTAAAATAAAGTTTGGGATCTTTACAAGAAGTTTCTTATCATGTTATTTGATTATATTTATTTTTTGTAGGTTTTGTAAATGAAAGCTTCTATTGTTACGATGATGTAAACAATGGCTACAACCGCGAGAAATCATAAGTTTGTAGCTGCACAAAGTTGTACTTTTTACAACAAAGTTTGGGATCTTTACAAGAAGTTCGAGGTGCCTTCTTCATCTTATTTAATTATATTTATTTTTTGTAGATTTTGTAAATGAAAGCTTCTATTGTTACGATGATGTAAACAATGGCTACAACCGCGAGAAATCATAAGTTTGAAGCTATCTTTCCTAAAAAATATGCCGTTGCTTTTCAAGTACCCCGTGCATTACCAATGAGGTTGAATAAAGTTGTGTTGGGTCGGTATTGTTCGTACTCCGCGGTATTTGGTCGATACAGGCAGCTAAAAATTGATTTTGTAATGTAATTATATCCTCGCAAAGCAAGCCTGAATAGTTTGAGAACAACAGGCTAGTCCGAGTATCAGTTTTTTTTTTGCTTCAATTGTTTAAAATTTGAATTTAGTACTATCGAATATCAGCATAATTAATAAAAGAAATAATAAATATAACATGAGTAAAGGATCGACGGCGTAGTAGGAATTTTGTTCAGCTTCAATTATTAATTAAGTAACGGTAGAATTAAAGTCTTTACTGTTGAAGAAAAGAAACAATTCGCGACAGATTATTTAAATTGGACGCTTGACACGTAATATCTAAATTTATTTTATTTAGAGGTGATTGTGTATTGCGGCCACGTAATGCAGGAGTAGTAAATATGCCTGTCTCTTGATTAAATACAGAGGAGGTAGAGTTAGATTAGTTTGAAGGGAATCTTTTTAGTAACGCCATGGATCTTCGATCTAGAATTGCATCGCATTACGTGTAAAATACATTGAGTTCTGTAGATCAAGAAAACTATGTAATTTCAATATCGCACTGGCTCTAGGTATTGTTTCATGTTACGAGGTAACCTGGGGTATCACATAAAATGACTTGATTAAGTGAGTTTGGCGTATTCGTGTGAAAAATAATCATATTTAAAGGCAGCTTCACGCCACGCTCGTCTTCTACAGTCTAAATGGTTTTGCTTTTACGCTTGCACACGTTATTAAATTTTGTAGAGATTGAATAAAATTCAGTAACAATGGTTTTCGCAATGGTCGTACTTAAACCTCAAACACAATTTTTTTAAGGATTAATTAATCTATTTCGGGATTAATGCTTTGAACGTAAGAATACAGCAATGTCGATCCATGCGAGAACTTGAATTGTTGCTGAAATCGTTAATTGTCCTCAAATTTCTTCCACTTCATCAGAGAGTCTAAAATCGAATGACATGTAAGATCCGTTTTCAGTGACCAGCTACATCGAAAAAGTAATCTTAAAACCGTGATATTACAAAGTCAACAGCCATATGGATTACACTAATTCAAAAACACATGTATTTACAAGTATCAATCATCATCAAATCATTCGCTTCTTCTCCCATATCATCATCAGTGCATATCATATGTTAGAAATGGTAACGAATTCGAAACTGGGTATCTTTACGTTCGCACAAGACCTACGGTCATCCCGATATGCAGCCAGAGAAACACAAAGAGAAACACTTAAACGTGATTATACATTACAACATGCCATGTATGTACTTGGTATAGAAGGTAAAAATTACACGTGACCTTTGAAAATAATACGTCATATTTTCATCGTACTTTGTACGGGTGTTTCTTCAACGTTGATTTCTTATGATGACAAAGAGGTGTATATTTAGGTGTGTATTGTATGTGTGAGTGAAGGTTTGATGGGTGCGTAATATGGCGATGCTTTTTTCATTTTTTTTTTGTTTGAAAATAAGAGTCGAGATAGCTCTAAAAATCAAACCTGGATTTTACGTGAAAGCAATGTAGTAAATGATCCCCACAAATATGTGGTACATGCGGAAGTGAAGACCGTTCGAACCAGAATTGATTTCGGCATATTTGGGCGTGTTCAAATAAATGTATGGCGGCTCCGTATTTTCTTGCTTTTTCGGGCAGGGTAGCCTCTCCGGTGGTATGTCTAAGAAGCGCCTTTGATTGGGATTCTGTAGTCTGCTCGGCGAGTCATCTTGCCTATTGACGTAATTGTTATCGTTGTAATCATCGTTATATTGCACTGTAACGTCGTATTCGTCGGGAGCTTCAGAGACCAGTTCGACGGTAGTACCTATCTTCGAATAACAAGTTAATTCTTCCAAGATATTCCTAGTTTCTTGGTTTTTAGATTCATTCTTCAACTTGTGCAACCAATCCAGGCGGCAATCGCATAGCAATTTGTTATCTGTAAAGAAAAAGGGATGTTATCATTTACTTAAGTAAGATATAAAAATGTTAAAAAAAATTATAGCCTTTTGTGTCTATCAAAAGAAATTAGGTTGTCTAGTTAACATGTTTATGCATTTGTCCGTACTGTGTAGTACAGATAAAGGTATGGATTTATGTGAAATGTGTCCCATGCAGCAGTCAAATACATCATTTTAGTGACGTACGAAGTCTGACAATTACAAAAACAACAAACTAGGTAGGGAGCATTTATGTCAACGTTTGTAGGATGATTTATTATTCATGGTATTATGAAGAGGTTAATGTAGATAGACTGGCTTCCATATTGCATCGATACGCTGCCAACTGCAAAAAAGTATAAACATGATTTACGAAATGAGATATGAACACTTTTTCGTTAGTAACATTTTTAGCTATTAGTATTTCGTTAGAGTACTCTGAATGTAATTTTTGCTAAAACTATTTGCCTATCTTAATATTAAAAATACTTTCATTTGTATTCGACGGTATGATGCAAAGTAATCGGATCCTCAATGGACGGTTAGTAGCACACTGAGAATCACCAATGACGCATTTCGCGTGCTTTTTCGCGTTACATTAAGTATTAACAGGATTATTCTGCTGATCCGGCTCGAATGTGTGCGCACCTTCGCATTTCAATGTTGCTTTTTGCTGCTTCTGTTGTACGAATGAAATTGAATTGCTAGTATTGTTTCGGATTCATTAGGGTTTGAGTAATTGGGTGGGGCAGTAAAAAGTAATGATGGCGTTTCGTTAAAATTTGCTCCGAGTGTTAAGCCTGTCAAAATATTCGATGCGTTAAAACCGAAATATTGGACGTGCGAAAAATCTACATAATTCTATTTTTATTTTCGCTGTAGAGATGGATTACAGCGTTTTTCCATTCGGTTGCTTTTCCTCTGTTACATTCGCATTTAAAAATAAATGTACGTACAGATGTATAATAATAGTTGACTAATCTAACGACTACTTTCTAATAGTTTCAATTACTGCATAGTTAGGGCATTAGAATGGTCTAAAAGGGAAAATCACACTAGCGAATTACATTCTAATGCTGAAGTTCTATCAATCTAAATGGAGTGATGGTTGGAATGGCCGTTTTTAGTGGCATATTTTTTGTGAGTACGCTCCATGCCAATAAACCATACAGTAATGGGGACCAACCACCTTCTACGACTGCTGCTGCATAATTCTTGGAGATACAGGCTTGCATTACATATTCACACTTACAACGAAGAACATAGCACCTACAAATTACTGCTTTAAAAGCTAAATTACTGTTTTTCACGGCCCTGTGGTTCAGAGATAAGGGAGCCTGAGTCTGACTGGGCAGTTTTAGGCGCTGTGCGTTCGAGTCGCGCTAGGATCAAATTTTCTTAGTCCCAAGTCACCATTCGCAGTCGGGGAATAATTAATTACGCTTCACCCTTTACGGCGAGAGGGTGACAGTAACAAGGCCATGGAACACTTTACACACTAAAAGGGTGCTGAGGTTATGACAAGCTTTATAAAGCTTATATACCCCGTTGGGCAGTCACCACATTAAAAAAGAAGCAAAGATTGGTGTCGTATCTATCGTCGAAGTCTTCTACCTCTATTTGTACATAGTGCCAAGCAGGTGCATCTTTGCTACGTATTCGAAACATCAATATTTATATGATTTTAATTGAATGCATGGTCGACGAGAACTTAATTATTATTTTAACGCAGGATTAAAAAGCTGGAAATATATATATTTTTTTTGTTTTGTTCCGCTCAGATAAACCAATCTGAATTTAAAGCTGATATATAAATTTAGTTGTTGTAACTGTTGCAATTTTTATTTAAGAAATATCCCGAGTGCGACAGACCTTCCTAAAGCTAATTTTAAGATGTAAGCTTTCCTATTTGAACGAATTAGTGAAACAATTGCGCAACTTAGTGGTCTCGCAAAATGCCAAGGTGCAGCTCCAACGCAAGCCGATGCTGTCACTACTAATAACGCGAGTTGGGTTGATGAAGTTAGTGTTTACAATAAATTTTCTTTTCGGTACGTAATAACAAAATTATAAGGCACTTCGAGTAGGTACAGCGTATTATAAAACGCAATGTAGGTTAATAACTGTACATTAGAGATTTTTGATTACTTCCCGCGATATAACAACGACAACAAAGAAAACTTACATTTTAGTTGTAATATTTTCTTATTAAGTCGCGATTATAAACTTTGTAACATATTTTTTTAATTACGTTCGCGTGCGCCAGCAGCTGCCGAGACTCTAGCGTGGCAGACATTGTAATGTAAAGGGATTATAAAGTGCCGGTAAAACCGCCGTGGAAGAAATTAGGTGAACCAGATTAGGCTTCTAATTGAAAAAGAAGACAGCTATGACATAGAAAGAAGTATCAAATGAAAATACGCAAACGTACATAATGGGCTTAAGTGGAGTAATTTTTGAATTAAACTAACGCAGGAAGAAAAAAACTTACACTTTTCTGTGTTGGAGAATTTTATTGTATCTCCTCTGGAGAAACAAAAGTCCTTAGAACCTCTACGATAACGTTGAACACTTGTTTTACTGTGTTTTGTTGGTGTTAGTACGCTATGTTGATCAACTAGGTCGTTATAAAACTGAGCTGTTTTATTTTGAGAACATTTAAGGCCTGTTGCGTTGGAATGTTTGGAGTGCCTAAATACTGTTATATGCTTCAAGCACTTGTTGATTATTCATTATTCAGTGAGTGTCGATATCAATTTTTTATTTAGGAACAAATAGCGGAAACAAAACCAACAAGTGGCACCATACTGCTGAAATTTGCTGAATTTACAATTAATTTGTTCTTGGACATACTTGCATTGCGAAAAGCTAATGTAGATTTTTGCATATATTACATTGTTCATAATACTATTTAACAATTGAAAAAATTAACGCGGCACGTATTCGCTTTCAAGCAGCATTCCACAAAAATAATTGCGTTTCTTTTATAAAATTCTCGTGGCTGATAAGACGTCTTTATGGTTTAGCGATAAGCTAAATTACACCCTTTTATGTGTCCCGAACTTCCGCACGGGAGCGACACGACAATTGTGTGTACCACCCTGGGTAGTATTCATTAAGCGTCCAGTAAAATTTAACTCGATTAATACTGGGTGGAATCAAACTACCGCGATAACGTAAATATAACAAATTGGTCCGTAATTGCTTTTAATTTTTCGCAAGTAGTGGCGGCAAAGATAATTGTTTAAGAGCGGATTTTGCGATGTATAGGAGTGGAGCTATATATTCTCGCTCACATAGAGCACGTTAATCCTTTACTGGATAATTTATTTTATTTTTTCAGAAAAGATCGCAGAGCTGGGTACAATTGAACCGAGTACGTTAAAAATTGAAAGAAAAAATTACAATTAATTTTTTTTTAGGATATCTTGAAAAATATATGTTGCATATTTGTTACAGGGTCACCCCGGTTTTCTTGTTCTTGGATATTATTTTAGCGTCTATAAAAGATGGTTTTCCAAGTTTTACTGAAGTTCTACCTCCTTCTCTACACAGATATTGGAAGAAGGACGCCCTCTTGGTCGCTTCGCGTTGATGGATTGTTAAATTCTGAGGCAATGAGGTACTATTGCCTTGTGTGCTGATGTAATGTGAGAAAACTGTTTATTAACCTGACGTACATGATATTCATTCCAATACATTTCGTTGGCAGGCATTATATTACGAAAGTGATCACAAACTGTAAGTAAAAGCCAATTCCGCTGTCACGTTAATCGAACAGTGCTTCAGTAAATCGAACGAAATTATATCTATTGCTAATTGAAATGGAAATGTGATATCGATTACAAGTTCATTAAGTGCATTTAAAACGAGTGTGATTGCGCAAAAGACCGAGAGAGAGCAAGCGAGAGGGACCGGGAGGCGAGAGGGAACTCATTCCTCGCTAACAAGGGGCGAAAAGGGTCATTAAAACCGAAAATATCACCGTCATGCTCTTTATTAGGTCGAGCAGCGCCAACCGTGTACAGCTTCCGGAAGTGCGGATGCGAACCCGATGGCGACACAACGCGCGAAATGACCAAAAACGGAATCCGCCCTCTATGGTATAATTGCAGCAATTTCCCTGATAAATTGTTAAATCCATTTCAATCTGACACAGGTCTTTAATTGTTTTTTAGTGGCGGCATAGTTGAGGCGGAGTTGCTGTAGGGTATTTTATTGCGCGGTACAAAATTTTTACGCTCCATTTAATTGAATTATGTATTACTACCAGCATTAACAAATAAGTAATATTTCTTCGCAGTTTCTTACTTCATCTCCAGTTTATGGTCTTTGGAAAAATTTATAGCAAGTTGTATTGCGTTTCGGGGACCCTACGCGCCCTAAACGGGCGACTGGGAACTAAAAAAAATTATATGCAAATATAGTAGTAAACTTTGTTTTAGGGCAGTTAACGTTGCTCAAAAATTAGTGTTCCCATCGTTAACCATAAACAGCTATAAGTATAAGATTACTGGATGCTACAAAAATAAGTCAGTTTATTAGGGAAACCTTCTCTTCGGTATAGGAAAAAAACTTCGTTTCAGCTGTCTGTAGAAGTTAGTGCAAAAGGACCGTTTAGAATGAGTGAAACGGCACAAACATCCGATAATTGAAAACTGTGGTGTTGTGATCCGCTAAAATTAATATAGAGCTAATTATTATATTATTTTCAAACTGACTGCTATCATCATGATAATGCCAATTTTAAGAATAAACATTGCTTTTAATAAATAAAGCACATCCATAGTTGTTCGGGTGCTTTAAGCACAGAACATTGACACAATGTTCACATGTCACGATTGTATAAATAACCAAACGTACATAAAAGCTCTAAATGCAACATTAAGGCGATCCTACGCAAAATTTGAAAATTTTCCTACGCGCACTCCTAAGCTACAGTTTAGATTCACGAAAATGGATTCCATCTTCCGCAATGGTCTGCTCAGTCCCCAAACCTGAATCCAATCGAGCACTTGTGGCACTTGGCGAAAGCTCCACAAAAATTCGTCAAACATACTACTAAGTCAAAATAAAATAACTGTGGAGAGGTACAGCGCCTAAACGTACGCAGGCAGTTGTTAAAGCCCGAGGGAGTCATACATGATATTAGTTTACATGTAAAATTTCATAATTGTAAATATATTTCAATAAAGTATGAAGTTTTGTAAAAAATACGTTTTCGTAGACAGATTTATTTATTTTTTAATATTAATCTTTGGTAGTCATCAAATACGAAGAGAAAAATTGCTTTGTGAATTGTACATTGCGATACACTAGAATTAAAACAGCATTCACCTTTAATTCACCCTCAATTGAAAAGTAAAGCACACAGAATTAGTAAAATAGATTCCAGAATAAACGCTGGAGTGGTTTCCAGTGGATAGAACTTGCATACTTTGAACCATTTATTTTGCGAGTTTCATTTGAAACGGAAATGCTGTTCTCGTCAACAATTTGAACTGGAAAAAAGAGTAAATCCTTTCCCTAAAGGCACTTAAAACTTTAAAAGCGTCAAAACTTCCCGGTAACAGTAGCTCCAATACTGGATATACATACTAGCAGGTAAAAGTAGAACACTATCAGCAAAATAAAATTGGAAATTAAACACTTAAATCAAGCCGGAAAAAAAAAACACGTATATGGAGCATTATGTTGTATATATTATTATTTAGGAAGGCAATATAACAGACACGTCTTTTATTTGTTGCGAATACTGGGAAAAAGTGCTGTTTTGAAGGAAGTAACTGTCAATAGTTAGGTAGCAAGTTTGTATATAAGCGTAAATGGTATTTCCCAGGGAGAGGGAGTGGCAAAGAAATTTCATCCGGGCTGCTTTGATAGAAAGTTTGTAAAAATCCGAAAACCGTCAAAATTTCAGGGGTGGCTTTCACCTAAACCTGAGGTTCCGCTGAAATGGAAACCGCCGTCTCGACGAGTCCTATAAATCTGCTAAGTTTTAATCCGATCGGTGAGTCTTCCCTTATTAGTGTACCAAGAAAAGTGCAGTACAGCTTTTCCAAATGATTGCGCAAATCCATTGAGGTGCAAGGGAGGAATTTCGACGGTTTACTGGTGGTAGATGTATAAGTAGATAGCTGTAAATTATTGCCATTGAAGATTATTTGGTTGGTTAAGTTTAATACATCAGTAAACGAAAATTGTTTAAATAAAATGAAATCCTCCCACGTAATTTAGTGGCAAAATTAAATTAACCTAGTTTAGCCAATGGATGGTCGTTTTTATATTCCTTAGAAACAAGAAACAAACTAATAGCGAGTTGTTGTATTAACGTAGGCGAAGGAAACGTTAATACTTAATTCATGCTATCTCACAAAACTGAAGTCGTTCGGTGTTAACTACTACATTTTACATGGTACACATCTAGTCATATCAGCCCTAATGCAAAGTAACTAAAAACGATTTATCGTATTACATTTTTAGCAATCGGAAACATTAGTACTTTCACTATGACATGAACGACCTTTTAAAATCGTTTTAATTAAAAGAAAAGTTTCCCTAAGCTCGGAAGTAGGGGCTATAGAAAGCAGGCTATTATAGTGCTAGTGCTACATTACCGACAGCGAGAGAATATAATTGGCATTAGCTGGATTACTACCCCTCTCCCTGTGGACCCGTTGCTCCACTCCATGTCTTTATCTTCGGACTTAGCGGACTCTATTCAGGAAGGGAATTATCGTGTTGCTCCCACTGTTGTCTCGGTGTATGCGCTATTGCAGCATTGCCACTCTACGCCGTATACCTAAATGTATTTGTATGCAGTGAGGAGATAAAGCCGCGTGCTAACAATAGGAAGATTTATGTCCTTTAATCGAGATGGGGCGCAAAATTAAAATAAATCGGCAAGCGACCGGTTCAAATTCCGGCGAATGAGAACGGCGAATAAATTGAGGTTTCCCCGTTCTAACTTGGAATATCGATTGCTTAGAATTTACCACGGATATAACGGGGTTGGTGTAAAGTGTGGAACCAAACTTTACAGGAAGGTGCGATGACGCAGAATGCAGCTGATTTTGAATTTTTGTTGTTACTGGAGTTCCGGTTTAACCGGAAGTATTCTCAATGTATTACTAAAATTACAAAATTAAAGTTTTTACAATCATAAAAATAGGTAGAGTTCCAGTGTTTCGTATTTAGATTGGCAGCCCCTACATAAGAGTGTGACTTTAGCGGTGCAGCAGGAACTAATCTCATTCCACTTCTTAAAAAACCCTTCATCTCTGATAGTTCCTGGTGCGTTCATAAAGCGCATAGACGGGCGGTCAAATATAGAGTTCCGGATCGTGTGCAGTCATGTTCGAAGCTCTTCTGGTCAGCTTGTCCGTTTCTTCATTGCTAGAATTACCATTGTGGTCCTTCAGAAATATTCCATTCATTTGTTTCGGAAGCTAAGGAGGGAGCTTTGTGGTAGTTTAGTAGCAGATTGGACGGTGTAGGATACCATTTGCTTGCTGCTGTCAGTAAACAGATGTTTCTGCATACAAGCTTAGGGTCAGTTAGACGATGCGTTGATAGGGTCATCGCCGAGATTTCCGCCTGAAAAATGACGATGTCCTTCCCTCTTAGCCCCGCTCTAGTTCCCTCGTTAGTTTTTGATCCATCTTGCGAGGAGACATAAGCTATTTTCAACGCTGTCGGTCAGTTGATGTGCGAAAAGTTTGTAGGGCTTGCCGTAGACAAAAGAGGATGAAATTTTATCCGCGCGATAAATGTTATTAGCTCTCAAGTTTTATTATCTATTTTTTTTGTATAAACACGACATACACACGTATATGTAAAAGAATGCGCCTGTTTGGATTATATGAACTAGTGACCAATTCCCTTTGTCCTTTTCAACATTTAAAAAAATTAATATTTTTTTACATTTTAAGCTATACAGAGAGGCACCTTGCTAAACTAAAACTGTCAAGCTGTATCCTTCATGGTTCAATACAGTGTTGTTATTGTAATATATTGACTTATTACGATATTTCCCAAATTAGATACGATGAAATCCAAATAAAACACAAGTCAACTTTAGGTTACTCTTGCGGAGTGATACATAAGTTTGCCATATCTACGTGTGAGCTGTATGAATAATTTCCACACGCGTAATATTTTAATCCAACATTGAACATTTCGCGAAGTTGGTCACATAAATCTAAAACTCTGAGTCGGACCAACTTTGCGCAGTCGAACATTCTCGTCGATAAGAACGGTAACGAATTGCCGGCAAAATTGGGTTTGACACGAGATACGCGAACAGCCTAACACGGTCAAAAACCCGGCGCCAACGCGTTCGCCACTTATACTTTGTTTAATTATTTATCGACATCGTCGAGGCCTGATGCTGGTATATTAATTCGTGCTTGTACATAGAGCTTAAAGTCAAAACGAATACCCACTAAACAAACTGCTTTGTTTAATCTGGTTTGCAGAGGTAAATTTACTCCTTTGAATTTTATATGAGAAATTAAGTGGTTTGGGTAAATTACTGCACCTGCACATGACCCTTTTGCGGTGGAAGCAGCTGGGTCGTCCGTCTTTATTTTTGTAAATGTGAAAGTAGAATGACGGGTACTATTTTCATAAGCTCCTAATTCAAATACTGCCTAAAAATTGAATTTTTTGATGATCCTTGCAAGTTTTTCGTAATAAAATACCCTTCAAAATTTATTTCAAACACCCCACCGTGATATATTTATGCGAATGAAATCTACGAAATTATAAAAAGAATGCTTTAGGGTGAAACTAATTTTCCTAATTGTACGATGGTAGGTCAAAGCGAAGCTAATTTGTAGTGCAACTGACAGCTGCCAAATCCTGTTTTTTATTCCTGGCTGCTTTTGAAGTAACGAACATTGCTTATAAAATTTTAATTCCGTTTTACTTTTTTTTTTTACTTTGCTCTCTTTCGGTGAATTAAAAAAAGCTTTTTATGAATTTTGCTGCCTGTCGCATATCAATTTTTTATTTACATACACAAGTTTCGACAGCGTGCGGGTAGAAAGTGAGATCGTTTAAAAAGGAAAAAACAAGGCGAATGGCTGATACCGTTACAGCTTTATGTTTGTGCGAGGACTTTGGTCGTCTGCTTTCCAAACCAACCAAGAATTAAGGTGGTGTCTGATCATGTTTTTAAAGGAAATAAAGTGATTATTTACAGTGTAAAATAATTTAATTATTTAGGATATTCCCAGCACAACTATATATAAAAACAACGCAACTAGCAAATTTAATTAAATTAAGTAGTGATGCAATTTAAAGCGTTCGCGTTCACCGACTTATTACGTTTAATCTAATTACAAGTGAAATAATAGTGTTTACAATCGTGCCATGTCGCACATAACGCCTTTAGAATAACGCTCGATACACATGCATACATATTTGTTTTCCAATTTGCGATTAATTTAATTTAATAAGGTTTTTTATTCTCCCAGGGCAAGAGAATAAAGTACACACAGAAACTAGAAATATCCAATCTTCTCGAAAATTGGCGGCATTCTGTTTCAGCCACGCCAATATCGAGGGTGGGGTGATTTATAGTGCCGCTGGCATTGGCACCTGGCTTTAATAAGAATTTTCAGTTGATTTGTGCTCGCCTGGAAAATTTTTGATTAACCGGCGACGATTCGGAAATGCAGATCTCGGTTCTTTAAAGATGTGGAGAATCAAATGTTATGAAATATTTCGTCGTAAAATATGTACTTCGATTGTGTGTATTATTGAGAAAGTATTAATCTTAAGAGGATATTTCCTGATATGTTATTTCAACGTTGGGGGATTCCTACGTAACTAATTGTAAGATATTTCAGTTAATAATAGTTAAAGTGTTGATTAGTTTCTTGAGGGTGGTCATTTGCGCAAGTTAACTCAAAATGTTATTTGTACAACCTTTCAGTTGTTGAATAAGAGTTCTATCGACTTTACCATTTACTTAACATTGGTAAATTATTGCGGATAAGAATATTTTCAATCTAAGAATGTACGTAAATCACTGTTGTTTGATAGTAATTAAATCTGTAATTACTCTCACATAAATTTCCATTTATTGACGCCCTTCAGCGACTAAAATACATACAAGTTTCCAATTAAACCACAATGCTTAAAAAGAAGCAAACAAGAATCTTTGGTGCCTCACCACCAGTTAAAGAAGCTAAATTGGGAAATCCTTGTATGTAATTTTGTTATCGCACTAATCTGCCTACATAAATTCATAGAGGTTTTGAATTGATCGATCGGTTGATTGGTTTTAGCCGCATGCGGGCTGAAGCCTTGTGTATGTTTAACTGTGCGGCTTAAAGCTCATATTGTATTAACTTTGCATTATGCCGGAACAGGTCCATTCATTCTCTTTATTATTCGGTCTTCTATTTAGTTATTTTTTGTATTTTTTTTTATTTTCTTTTGTTTTTTATTTATTAATTTTTTTTTGTTATTATTATTTAGTCAGCTTATTGCTCTGTCATATTTACAGCAAAATAATGTTGAATTGACTAGTTTATAAAGTTAGTAACCTTAGTAGTAATTAAAATTTTTCTTTTTCCGAAAATTATTTTTCCACATTAAACTCCACTTCAAACGAATACTCCTCTCCCGTATTTCAATTTAATTTAGTAGCAGTTGATGTTCAACACGTAACAAAACGAACAAGGAAACGATGGTGTATATTATACAAAAGCTATGTACTCTTAATTTTCCAATCTGTATGGCAGTTCCATACGTTATTTCCGGTGGGAGTAATAAACAACATACTTACATTAACATCCTGCGACTAGTGAGAAACGAGCGCATTTATATGAAACGCACCGACTTAGTTTAGAGTCATCCCAAACGGAATATTTTAATCCGTTATGAATAATTCGTTGGCAGATGTAGTTTCCCCGGGAATTATTCGTATACTTTTTATTTTGCTTGCGCATAAAATGGAATAGAATGAACAGCATTACGCGGCAGATGTATAAAGCTTATAAAAAAAATGGGTAAAGGGTAAAGCATCTCCACACGAATATGAATAATAGAACAGGTATCACCGATTGCTTGAAATAATAATAACTTTCATTATTCCACTAAGCACAACAAGTCTGGGTATTTTGTTAATACCAGTTAAGCTTTATGATGGTTCTACCCTAGAAAAAAAACACCGGTGCAGGATTAAACTACAAGATAATGCGAGAATCAGAATAGCGCTGAAAAGTAAATCAGATGAACTTTGTATCGACCAAGAGCTATCTGATGGAATGCGAAAGGTTTTTATTTATTATTTTATATTATTTATTATTTTTTTATTTTATTTTATTTATTTTTATATATATTTTATTTATTATTTTATATTATAATTTATCATATATTTATATAAGTACAGGAAGTACCGGTAATAACGGTAACCTTTGAGGTGGAAAACTAAGCTTGAGAAGGAGTACGTCTACCTGTGCAAATAGCGACAACACACGCATATACTGTACATTTCTTTTAAGTACTCTTCAGAGATTTGTGACGATTGACTGGCGACAGCTTCCCAGCTTAATTAGTGACATCGTGGACGCGGCCGACACTGAAAGTTTCAGAGATACGGTTGATAATAAAAAGATCTCAAGAGGGCACGTAAGCTAATTAGATTAACCGTTTTAATAAAACAGAGGCGAAACTGAATATGCGTTCTATTGTTTTTGCCTTTTTTCGCTTAGAATAGTTCATATTCATAATTAAAAGTTTTTAATTAAATGAACCAGTCCATATAAAAAAAGCGTAAAGTCGCGAGGCGCGGGTATTTGTCAATTTTAAGTGTAAAAGTAACTAATGGTACCTTCTTTCTGACAACAGGTTCGTATTTTTTTTCTTGGATTTTTTTTATACATGACGGTGATTGTAATGCAAATACAAATACCATTCCAAAAATATCAATACTGCTAAGAATAACACGCAGGGAAACTGGGACGCAGGAAGGTGGAATATATCTAAAAAAGATCTATGTTTGTTTACCAAATTGTTTTCCTATAAATATTAGATTCTTCTGGTAGTTTCCTAATCCATTCCAAGCTATTCCATTACGTCTCCCCAAAGCCATACAATTCCCAAGCGCAATTACACTAAATAAGTCATGGGCAGGGATCCGCATCCTACTCCTATCCTATCTTCTTATCTGCGTGGCCGAATGACGCACCCGGCCGTATTAGCATGGGAATTGCCCCGATAACTGCTAATAGAATAGAATAAGGTGTCAATGTTGTTATCGAAGATGTCACGCACTCCGCTTTAGAGTGCCTTGTGGGCGATTCTAGCGCAACTGAATTAAACCTATTCGGGGTTTTCGGTGTTAAAGTATCTTGGTTGTTAAGATTAAATAAAAGAAAAAGGTAAAACGTGGATAGCACTAACTTACGTTTACTTTAAACACGTAATTTGATACGAATACTTTTATTCTTCTGGCTATTGATTACGGTTTCAAATGGTCATCTTCGGGTCTGCTATAAGCATATTTAATAAATCTTAATCTGGATAAATAAAAAGTTACTCTGGCCTAATATAACATACTGAACATTATTTTTTTTTTTCATCGAAAAAACCTCCTTTGCTGTTAATCACCGCTCGAACTATTCTAGGCATTCTTTCGATAAGTTTTGTTAAAATGGATTGAGGAATATTAATCCACTCATGTTGCAGAATATTCCGTAAATGTTCTTGTGAAGTTGGGCATATTTTTCGGATCCTCCTGTCCAGTTCATCCCACAATAACTTTATAGGGTTCAAATCTGGGCTTTGTGGGGGCCATGTCATTACTTTCAGGGTGTGCTGTTCTTCTTGCTCCTTTAGATAGTTCTTACACACTAACGCAGTGTGTTTTAGGTCGTTGTCATGCATGAATGCAAAGTTACGGCCTATTATACGCAATCGTGATGGCACTGCATGATTCTGGAGTATTGCAAAATAATTTTCCTTCCTCATTACACCCTGCACTCTGCATAAATCTCCCGCCCCAGCAAAGGAGAAACATCCCCAGACGAACACAGAACTAGGCCCTTGCTTCACTGTAGGCACAATGCAGTTCGGGATCACTTTTCAGTTTTAGATCTTCGGACATAAACTCGTCGATTTTGCCCAAAAACCTCAAACTTTGACTCGTCACTCCAAAGCACGGGTTTCTAATCATCTAACGACCAATCTAGATGAGAACAAGGCCCACTGTAGCCGTTTTGCTCTGTTGCCCCGACGTAAGAAGGGTTTTCGAATGGCAATGCGTCCATGAAGGTCCGCTTGTTGAAGTCGACGTTTTACCGTACTCGCCGAAACTTGTTCTTCACGGCAGCGATTGACTTCGGCTGCTATTTGTGGCGCTGTTAATTTTCCATTGCGTTTGCTTAATAATACAATTCTCAAATCTTCAGCTTTTGTTGTTTTCCTAGATGCTCCAGGACGAACACGATTTTCTATAGTTGCAGTTGTCCGATATCGCTTTATGTCATTTACTGTTGAACTCATATTTACTTGTTCAGCAATTTGTCGCTCCGAATATCCTTCTTCAAACAGCGTAATAATGTGTGAACGTTTTTCTACACTGGTAGGCTTGCCACGTGCCATTTTCAGTAAATTTTCTTAAAACTTTCGCGCAAAAACGACAGATGCACACTGACACACGTTCAACAGTAAAATGAAGCAAATTTGTATCTTTACGCGTGTGATAAATAAACAAGAATGATACTGCGGTATTTTTCCTAAATGTATTGTTCGTTAATAATCCCCAAGCGACCCGTTTCAAAAGATCGGTACTTCCGAGAAATTCTTGGAATGATGATAAAAGGGACTTTATTGTGGTTGTCGCAATATTTCTACTTTACATAATAATTTATGGCTTTAATCCCTTAGAAAAGGGTGTATGCTTAATATTTTTCTAATTTTATGTATTAATAATTGTATACAATGTGATATAATAGATATTTATTGTATGGCCGAACTTCACTGAACGGCAGTGTATGTTGTTAGAACATATGCACTTATAAGTTTTGTGCGAAGCTGGTTAGGCATGAGAATTTATTCCATCTTCCCCTAGAAGTGGCAGTTGTAAAGAAAGTGAAATTTGTCAAAGGTGTTAAAGTAGATCACACCATCCTTTCCTGTATTTACACTGTTTACACTTACACGCGAGGAACATATTATCTTACAAACAGGCCCTAAGAATTCACAAAACTGAAAATGTTAAAATGCTATTAATGCAAACGCATCTACGACAGTAAGAAATTATCTATTTTCGGTCCCTCCGCCATTCCTCAAGCCTTTCGAAAGTTATTTCTTCGCACACTGCATATAGGTAGGAACAGAATTCAAAGTAGTAGCTAGGGCAAGGTTTGTATTTGTTCCCAATCTACAGGTACCGAAGCCTGCAGGTGCCGATAGTTGCAGTTCCCAGTATAGACCACCTACATTCAAAACATTGACATCGTAGAACTTGGCATTTGTCATCTATCGACGCAGATGCCTCACGTTTTCCGAATTACTCATTTGCGTTTCCACGACGATGTACCCCTGGATGCCTACGCCGCATCGGCAATCAAGCAATGGACATCGCCACGCACATACATACTGTATACGTGTAAAGTGCACTTATTGAAGAACGCTCGAGAAGGACAGGTAGATTATTCCTCCTCATCCCGCGACTGCTCCCGTCGACCATATAACAATAGAGTTCAATAAAGGTTCTCCGGGTAATTTGAGCAACGTAATAAGGGAACATATGCATGTACGGACAGTCTGTGCAAGATCGATAGGGTGTTCCTCGAATATTAATTTCTCGACTCGCGATGCGTCCAAACATGCGTATGTATATACCTGCATGTATTTATTATTAGCGCATGTCAACAGAGGTGCAAACATGGGTGTATGCATCGCGTAACCAAAAGCAAGGGTTTATACTAAGCAGTGTGCCTGCGTTTTTCAGGGGATGGTGAAAACAGACGATTTTTTTTTTTATTTAAGTAGATATACTTCTTAAACAATATTTGCTCGAAGGAAGTTAATATTTACTTGAAAATTATAAATAAGGTGCTGGTTGGGTCCGTGTAAGTGCTTTCTCTCGGCAAATAAGAACAAATTCCTGAAATTTTCTTTAACCACACAATAATATAATAATAACTCTTCACTCTACTCCACTTCAGTTTAGTTTCTGTAGTTGAGGTGTAATAATTTGGTAAATACGTTAATACCTTACCACCACCCCGGCTAACTAAGCTTCGGTAGCGTAACAAGCGTCAAGTTTTAGTGAAGTGTTGTGATATGTGTGATTGTAAGCTGTTCCAGTGTATCACGGCTCTAGAGTCTGAATTTTTGATTTAGTAACTATTTCTTATGTACACTGATTCATTTTCCACCTTTACCATGGGGATCTCGCTTATTATTAGAGATAGAGGATGGGTTAATATTTGCTTGGAGGAAAACGGAAAAAGCCCATTTTCTTCTTTTACCCCCAGCGCCTTGATCTAGCATTGTAGAGAAGAACTAGAAACACATTCTCGGTCTATCTAATGGTGTACTCGAGATGTCGGGTTTTCCTCGCCGTCATCGACTTTCTTATTTCTTATCATTTCGATACTGTAAGAAAGTCTTTTTTCTTAATTTCAATTCAATCAAAGTGTGTAATATGTTGATAAAGGGTGCCGTTGTTATTATGCTTCAATTGACAAAAAATACATTATAGATTAAAGAATAAGAATTAAGAGAGAAAGCTTTACTCCAGCAGGTGAGAAGGATATGCTATAAACAATTTGAGAACGTACATGCTCACTCGATTATTTAATAGGATAAGCATACACCAGCAATAAGCGAAACATAAACATCACTTCAGCGGTTACTGGGGACCCAATTAATATTCAAGCACGGGATGTTGTATGTATTTCTGTCATATGCCTCTGTAAGTTCGTGTTGCTAGCAATGGCCAATTACGCCACGGTTGCCTTCGCTATAATTTTATAATGACATCTCCTGCTTGTCTATTGTCGTTGAATGAAGTGTACCTTTGTCAGTACAACAGTACGATTTAAAACAGAATATTGGTGCCAAATTATGATATTGTATTGACTTTTATGTATTATTGCATATGTATTGTAATGTTTTGGAGAGGGGAGAAATAGATGATTTTATCGAATTATTTAATTAAATTTAGAGCTTGTGAGAATCGGGAGTGCCTTGAGAACACTCTGTCGGCAATTCGGGTCAAATCGGGGAAACGATAAATGCATTTTAAACAGGTTTTTAGACATTTGAAACTCCTAAAAGCGGTTCTTCTAGCGCTCCGTGCTGATAACACAACACGATGGAGCATCGCTACATTTTAGGAAAAATATACCTGAATTGTTGAATGCTGAGTATTCGGATAGGTGAAGGTCCCAGAAACTACCTGGCACGCTCACCAGATCTTTCCCCTCTGAATTTTCTGTTTGGGGTCGCCTATAAAATCTAGTACGCCAAACATCAGTGGATACGGAAGAAGATTTCTTCCTAGCAAAAGAACTGCTTGCGAAATAATTTAAACTACAGACGGTGTACGTGCACATGTAAGGGAGAATATGGTGCGACGTTTAAATTTATGCAATTAAGTTGGTAGCGAGTTTTTTGAATAATTCTTTTAATTTTATGTTTAGTTATTATTTATAAGTATTTTTATTGAGGTGAAGTAACTTCACACGATTCGTAATAACAGAAGGTGATGTGCATTTCTCTTTAACCGAACATTTTCATAAATTATTATGTAAAGTAGAAATATTGCGACAACCATATGTATAAAGTCTCTTTTATTATCATTCCAAGAATTTTCTCGGAAGTACCGATCTTTTGAAACGGGTCGTTTGGGAATTATTAACGAACAATACATTTAGGAAATATACCGCAGTATCATTCTTGTTTATTTATCGCAGGCGTAAAGATATAAATTTGCTTCATTTTACTGTTAAACGTGTGTTGGTGTGCATCTGTCGTTTTTGCGCGAAAGTTTTAAGAAAATTTACTTCAAAATGGCACGCGGTAAGCCTACCAGTGTAGAAAAACGTTCACGCATTATTACGCTGAATGAAGAAGGATATTCGGGACTGCAAAATCGACGAGTTTATGTCCGAAGATCTAAAACCGAAAAGTGATCCCGGACTGCATTGTGGCAACAGTGAAGCAAGGGCGTAGTTCTGTGTTAGTGTGGGGATGTTTCTCCTTTGCTGGGACGGGAGATTTATGCAGAGTGCAGGGTGTAATGAGGAAGGAAAATTATTTTGCAATACTCCAGAATCATGCAGTGCCATCAGGATTGCGTATAATAGGCCGTAACTTTACATTCATGCATGACAACGACCCAAAACACACTGCGTTCGCGTGTAAGAACTATCTAAAGGAGCAAGAAGAACAGCACACCCTGAAAGTAATGACATGGCTCCCACAAAGCCCAGATTTGAACCCTATAAAGTTGTTGTGGGATGAACTGGATAGGAGGATCCGAAAAATATGCCCAACTTCACAAGAACATTTACGGAATATTGTGCAACATGAATGGATTAATATTCCACAATCCGTTTAACAAAACTTATCGAAAGAATGCCTAGAATAGCTCGAGCGGTGATTAACAGCAAAGGAGGTTTTTTCGATGAAAAAAAAAATATAATGTTCAGTATGTTATATTAGGCCAGAATAACTTTTTATTTATTTATTTTTGTCTTTTTTACCTGTACATACAATAAAATTGCATTTTGTTTTTAGTTTCGTTTGTTTCTGTAACCTTTTCATGTTTTTTACTAACCGACCGAACTTCTCTGAACGGCAGTGTATGTTCATTCAAATATTTCGCTTCACTTTGACCCCATTGGGACATCGCCACACGTTGAAAAATTCAATATTAAAACTGATCGCTGATATATGTAAGTTTCCAAGAAAAGCACCTCTTACTAGACATCATTAGGTATAGTATTAGTAAAAGCTATAAGTGAAATTGATGACTTTGCCTGTAAAGAACTTATTGTATTTGATATCAAAGGCACGTTATTATGTCTGCGCGTACATCTTATAGCACTAAGGTTAATATATGTATGTACATCGTGAAATGCCCAGGTGTTGCAAATAACCTGTGTGCTTACTAGCTATAAAATGTGTCGTAAATGTTTAATAAATCATTAGAGGTCGCATTTTTAATCAAATTTTATGATTATTTTATGCTGGCAATATAATCTATCCTAAAATTTAATACTTTCCGACAAGAGACGCATACGTGTCTACATTGCGGTGTATTATCCCCAAAGGATTGAATAAAAATAACAAAAATTCGCATTTTTGTGAATTATTTATTTATATCGCCTACTGAATTATTTTTAACACGACATCATGCTGTTTTATCTTGTCAAAAAACGTCGCACAATTATTTGGTTCAACATACCAACAATTTTTTAATAGAAATAAAAAGCATTTTTGAAGAAATATTATTTCGAAATATTGCTCTAAATAGTCAGCCATATACTGACTATTTGGAGCAATCTTTGAACAAAACTAAATACTTGTTTGTTAATTTTAGTTATCCGAGTGTTTAGAATTAGAATTGATCATTAAAATGTTGAGTAAATTTCCAAATATACGCATTTTGCAAAATTGGTCGCTGTAACGAGTTAAATAGCTCCTGAAGTTGGCATCAAGTGTCGCTTCTATTGAGTTTCTGTTTAGGTCCCAGCAATTTTTCTACCCAAGAAGATATCATGAATCTATCGTGTTCCTATTCCTAGATTTACACTAATTGGACGAATAGTTATTCGGCTATCATTTTTCAATAGATTTTCTAAGCCAGTAATGCTTTGTTCCTTTTCAGAAGTACTTCAGCGTCTACTGTGCGAACGGCCTTTTGGTGATGTTCTCCTGTTTTTAAATGATCTACTTATCCAAACAATACTCAACTACGAACTCAACTAAATACCCCTAGCAGGGTTTCCACAAAGAGAAGGTGATTGCTCTTTGTGGTTTAGCCACGTCTTTCCTAGTTGTATGAGTAGTGCTATGAAAATGCGTTCGTATCGGTACAGCGACGGAATCTGATTAACTACTGATATTGCATGTAATCACTTCATCATCACGTGAAGACCTGTTTCTCACCGTTAGCGTCATCTAAACATTTTACGCAAATGAACCAGAATTGAAATTTTAAACTCTGGAAACCTCCCTCGTATTATGTGACATATATGAAATCAGAAATATCAGTTGTAGTGAAGCGAATTGGTAATTATCTTCTCTTCGCAACTTATCAAAAAATTATATCTTTTCCAATTGTATTATTCATACGCAAGCGCTGATTACAGTCATAAGTAAATTGGATAATGAAACAGTAAACTTTGTGGAACAACGAAGTAAGCACGCAATGAGCATAGAAAATCTCATCGAATTAACCGTAGCCATTTCCCTTCCAATAAAAAGAACAGGGAGAATGCCGCCTTCACGGGCGATTTCACGGCATTTACTTTTCCTTTTGCCATAGAAAGGAATTCTCAGAGATAGGATATATACAAGCGAACCGTACAGTAGGCGAGCTACAACACACAGATATCGCGAGACAGAGACGGGCGGAGCTCATGCATAAATTAATTGAAAATACAAGACAAGGAAACGGCTAATTGTGACGTCTCAGCGAAAGAACGTTCTGTTTATCGCCGCGATAAATCTCAAAATTATATCCATGGTTAGTAATGTGCCTAGTATACCAGTAGAAATTGTTGCTTTGCCGCGTGCTCTTCACATTATTATAAGTTACGGCAATTACATATACAGGGTGAGTGGAGAGGAACGGACTAAACTCCAGGTGTATATCGTACGCGTGAAAAGAATCTAAAAAAAACTTATACGTTTCATGTTACAGAGTGATTCAAAAACTACCGTACGTCCTAAATAAAATAGAAATATCCCTACATTGGCTATCCGAAATCATAAACAAACACCATATTCGCATATTCTGAAGAAACAGCTGTATAATCTTATTTTATATTTAAATCGTGTTTGTAGAAGGAACACACCATATCTATAGCAAACGACATCAAGTAATCCGTTTTGATAATTAATTTGCCGCTAAAGAAAAGCGACCTGTCGGCGTTACACCATGAACAATATCGATTATTTATTATAATTTCGACGAAGCTTTGTTCGCGGCTATCAGCGCAAATGCATAAGAAAGTTGCTACGAACTATCATAGTCAATTATGTGGAAGAATTCAATCTTCCACTAACTATGCGACACGGCTCCATTCCTCACCCAGAAAGATATGTATCGTCTTCTCTGGAAGTTCACTGTGACACGGTGCGCGCGTTTCCAATTTCCCGTACGTCCTCATCAATCATATAAACAAGCAATTCTATCCCATTTGCATCTGCATATGTGGCGCGTTGTTACACATGAACTCGTTACTAGCGACGCTCTTCCGCATGACAATGCACTTCTGCATGCAGACATATGTCTGCAAGTTGTAAGGCTGTGCGCTGAAATCGTGTATGTAGTAGGCATAAAGTACGAGCTAAGCAAAATAATGTTTTGTTGTTTTATTTTATCGGGCTTATACGAGATATATTTCTGAAGTGAAGAAGGCTCCAAGAGTGCTTCAGTATTAAAAAGATTTTTTTAAATAATGCTACACTGTACGAAACTTATAACCAGGGATGCACCGCCGAGACACAAGATACAAAAGTTTGCTTCTTTTTTTTCTGAGTTTAAAAAAAGTTCAGAAATTTTTTTTTTCTGAGTGTACGCATGGATAGGGATGGAGCCGATGGTCTAGTATAATGCACGGTACTTTTCAAGCCGCTACCTAATTATATGAAAAGGGGAATATGAAATATATGAAACGGAGGATACAAGTAGGAGGATGAGTGATGTGCGCCACGCTTGTATTTCTCCGTGACAAACTACAAAAAAAAAATAGCATTATTTTACTTTACCTTTGCCTTTAGATTCCTCTTTATATTTTTCTAGGAAGTTCATTGTAAAGATAATTACAAGTAAAGCCTAAGTATTGTTCAAAATACCAAAAAGTAAATAAAAACGAACCAAAATCAGAATAGATAAATTATTGCAGTTATCTTCGCTTACACATAATCACGTACATGACCCGAATAAAATGTCAAAACGCCTGCGTATAAGCTGTAGAAAATCCTTTTAACTTCAATCCCCATGAGCAATACGCGAAAGGAAAAACAAATTCGTTGGTTTAAAAATATGTATTCTATAAATAACGTTCTTCAGTATCATAATAAATTTCGCATTTTTTCATTTTGTCGTGAACCCTAAATCTGCTGTTATCGTAGCGAGGAGCGCCGATTTTCCTTCGCAAGATTTATGAAAATACGATTCCTCGCTCGTACAACGCATGCAAATAAGATGTGTAAGATACGATTTTACGCCCGTAAAGGAGAATGCGCGAGTGTTTCGCGTTTCGTATTTCGTTCATTTACATGCTAATATCGTTTTAAATTTAACAACGGCAATAACACGGGCAACTAAAGCAATAAGAAGAACACCTCCGACTGCTAATTGCCGGCTAATAAGAACCGCTCGTAATATGTTCTCCCTTTACGCACCATTTTTCCCACTATCTGCCATCGGCTAAACGATATTAGACGAGACACTGAAAAAAGCGTGCGGCCGAAATAGAGAAATTAATGCTGGGAGTTCCGTAGGTATGGTTTGAGGCCGCGTTTCTTCTTTTATCTTTCGCGGATAAAGGGTTAAGTGGCTTCTTTGTTTTATTTAAATTTGCGGCGAAGTCGCTATTCTCCGGCTTTTGTTTCAATTCAGGGCAAAGTTTTTTCTTGCAGCTGATTAAAAGATCACTGCTTTCTTAATTTAAAAATTTTGCTGGTATCTATAACTTTTTGGTAATTCCTGAGTCACCGATTAAAGTTAAGTTAGCAAGTTAGAGTACAACTGATCGATGTTTTAATAAATCGGCTGATGTATCTTGCCAACGGCTGCTACTGGTGCTAAGGCTGAATGCAAAGTCTGCTGATTATCAGTAAACAGTCCCCCGCATAGCAGCCTTATAGTAGTCAACGTTATGCTCAACATTTCATCAAATTTTAACCTAAAATCATTGGCGTTTCTTACAAGTATTATGTCTACCACCGCATTCGCACCATTATTTGCGACACTCACTTCCTTACGCAAAGAAAATTATTTTTTAATAAATATATGTAGGTAGATACATAAATTACGTACATACAAGGGTTTTCCTGTCTCTTTCAGTGCTATTAAAGATATTGAAAAACTTCGTAGCATTTACAATATTAGCTTGTCATATAAAATAAATGTGGAGGACAAAAAAAACGACAAAACGTCATATGTTTTGATGGCTCCAAAATTACATATAGATATAGCTATATCTCTATAGGCCTATAGTAAAAAAGTAATTTATATTTATGTCGCCACATTTTCCGGGTAATCCATCATCATCAAGTGCTCCAGTAACCTTGTCGGTTTTCCTTCCGTTTGTTCGTTTTACCTTTCTCATCCTGCCTCCATATCGATACCTTATTCCTTTCTAACGAAGCTGCGTGTATATCTGGTTATGCACGAAAGCGAAGTCGCTAGGGAGATCTAAAGCAATTACCCATAAAATATAACATTAAAGGGTGCGTTCAAAAGGTGACTACGACTTCGGTTGTTGATACATTTCAAGGAGTCCCCAGAGGCATCGGAACGCTCGCTCTCGTAAGGTTTATAAGGCGACGTCACGCACCTATAATACCCTGGGGGCAGGCGAAACAGAGGCGGTGTTCCCTACTACCAACCAGTGGCAGTTTTGTTTATGCTGGTGGAGAAACAATCTAACAATATTTCTCAAGGCGTAAAGCTCGAATTTGCCTACCTGGTCTTAACCGAATCCTTCCGGAAAACTTGGTAAGTTAGCCGTATACCTAAGTGACCCCTTTCTCATCTTTCGGCGTGCCTAAATACCGTTCAGCGACACAGCCCGATCATTACGCCCCCTTCCGGAGAATGTTTGTAATTACTGCGTAAACCCGTTGGCGAATCGGCGCCTTCGTAAAAATATTGCCTTCTCCCTTATGAAAAGGAAGTTTTAATTATCTCCTTTTTATGTTTTCGGTGCTGCGCTACAACCGAGGGGTTGCATATTGCTGGCTTTAGCTCCTTCGTTCATTGGCTTGTTTATGGATCATCCGCGTAGAGAGTATGCCCTGCCTATGGATGTATATATAAGTTTTCATTTAATTGTTGTTTTAACCCATTAAGTTAATGGATATTTATACAGGGGAGGTTTCATTTAGCATTGTTGGGATTTTAATGCAAAGAAATATGCGTCCGGAATTAATAAAATTACTTTTCTCGTTGTTGGAGCTTCCATTTGCATAAAACTATGCTGAATATAAATATTTCTGATAAGCTATCAAAGTTTATTATAAAGCTTTATTTGGCTTTTTTAACATGTAATTTTTTACGGTTCAAAATATGTGTAAAAGAAAGTTTTTTTGCAAGTAAAATATGTGACAGTGACACCTTATCTGCAATACAATCATGATTTTTCTTGGGACAATGAAAAGTCAAATTAAAGGTAAATTTTTATGGTTGAAGAAAAGAACAAAAATACAAGAGTTATTGCTATAACAAAATCTGTGTTAAGTTCGAGTCCTACCTAGCACGCTGTGCTAGCAGCGTGAGGGTACCAGGTTCGAACCTCGGGCTCGTCACTCTCAGAGTAAGGTTTTCCGTAGTTTTTCTTACTTTAAATTTGGTAAATGCTGAGTGTAAACATCTTAAGAGCTTCTATGGGTGCAGGTGAAGTAACTCATGACCGGCTGATCCCCCCTGTAATTGGCGAAAGCTATTGGGGGACGTGAAGGCACGAATTATTATTATTAATGTTACTAAAGATCGTTTTTACTCCAGCTCATAATAAATAGTACAGAAAAACCCCCTATACTAAAAAAGTAGCGCGCAATAGCAATGTATGTATGTGATAAAGCTGGCAAATATTGCACTTCATGATTTTACTCACAAATGAAAGAAAATCATTAAACGCCGATATAGATCTCTTTTGCAGTAATAAAAGCAACCTTTTGTGTAGAAATGAAAAGACTACCAAATCTACGCTATCTAATATAAAGCGGAACACCGGATATTAAAGAGAGGAAAGATGCTACGTCGAAACCAAGAACGCTTTACGTAATGCTCTTCATAATTCAGCGTATAAAACAAGACACATACAGACAGATCCTACACAGCGCGGCATAAAGAACTGGAAATGTCCGTGGGACAACGTTTCGTGGTGTGTATCTGTCTGTGAAAAACGTTGAATTGTCAGCGACTACATTCGTGATGTAGCTCCGTCCTCGCTACATTTAACGCGTTTATCTTTATGTGGGCGTTAAAAATTGTATATGGGCAATTTCTGGTATCCCTATTTCATTATATTAAAATTTAAACACTGCCTGGCTACGGCACGGCAACGAAAACGAAGACTCGAGACGTCGCGTTTACGACTCCGTTTACGGAAGGTAATCCTGGACAAAGAGGGCTTATTAAGTCGAGATATCCTATTCTCTGCGCTAATCTTTCTTTTATAGATATTTTTAATGCCCACAGTTAATTTTCTTGATTGCATCTTAAATTGGTTGTTAAATGGGAAGCAAAGATTAACATTCTTCTTTTGAGACCTTTGTAACTTTGTCCAACTAGGTATCTTTTTTTAGGATGGCTAAAATTTACAATTGTACTAAAATCCTATGATTAGTAGTAAGTATTCTTATTATTTCGATTAAAAAATAAAAAATTGTTAAATGAAGAAGTTTCCTAATCACTAAAGCTCGCCACTTTTCGTGCGCTTCATGAAATTAGCAGAGACTAGACAGACTCGTGTTTTGTCGGTTCTCGGGGGAAACCAGTAGGCAACACGAACCCATTCTCGTGAGACGAATAAACACGGGTCTGTCTAGTCTCTGCTAATTTCGTAAAGCCCACGGAAAGTGGCGAACTTTACTAATCATGGTTGCATGATGAATTTTGACACACAAGATCAAGATGCAATTTTCACGGTAATTTGAAAATGTGTTCCTTACAAAAAGGAACAATAACTTGTTTTGCTTAAGTGACTCTCTTTTGTGAATTTTCTTATAACCCGTTTCTTATAACTATCTCCGAGTTCCATAAAAATATCTTTGTCAATTTAGATTTCAACCTTAATGGGCATATTTATTTACCTAATTCTTAGCTTTTCTACCTTCCGGCGTAAAGCTGTTGTGTAGCCAGTTTTTCCACAACTCGCTCCATCTCTTTCTGTCTCCTGCGGGCATTTTTACATCCTGCTATTTCACTCTTCTTTTTTCGACAGCTGTGCGGGCTTCACCTTTCCAGAGTTTTCTTTTTTTTTTCTTTTTTCTCTTCTTTTTTCCTGTTGCTTTAGATTTAAATACTTACTTTACTAATCTTTCCTCTCCGATCGTCATTACATGCCCTAGCCATCTGAGTTGTGCTGGTTCTACTGATACTTCCTATAGGGGCGATGTTTCGATTCTTCCTGAATATTTCGCTTCGCATTCTATCCTTTTGTGTTTTCTATTCTCTTTTTCGCAGGAACCTCATTTCGATAGTATTTAAGTTACTTTTTTCTCTCTTGTTTGTTGTCCATGTTTCGCTTCCGTAAGCTAGTATTGGCTCCATGTTTTTTTTACAAATTCTGTTTTTATCGTAGGAGGGATTTCTTTTTCCTTATCTTTCCTTAAGCTTTTCACGTGTATCCCTTTGGTTTTTCCTATTACTGCGGATTTAGTTTTCTGTACATTAAACAGGAGAACTACGCTGTGTTGAAGGAGCACGTGTGACTTTTGTACCATATACATATATGATCATAACGTCGAATATAATAAAAATCTACGCACGAGCCGACTTCGGTAACTTATCTGGCTACAGCCTTTAGTTTTTTTAGTTTTTTCATCTTATGTAGGTATTTTACTTCATTTTTTTTTACTTCATTCCTCTAACATTCTCAATGCCTCAGTTCATGGGTAAAATACCGATAAAAATAAGATTGACCGGGACTTTGTAAGAACTTTGGTAAATATGTCGCATCGATTTCAATACTCCTTCTAGAGTTATAATTTGAATGCATTTTTTTGTGTGCATAAAACGTTGTATATGTGCTTCTTCAAATATTTGTGCCAATATGCGCAGGTTCGAATATCGTGAGGATGATATAACATCTACGCGAAAATAGATTTCTATTTTCGCATCGCTTTCCGCACAAATTCTTCGCGAACGTTTTCACCGGTAAATGCCAACGACGATATATGACATATGTACGCGCGTTCTTGTGCCTAACGCTCTACATATCTATTGCCTTCGTTTCAGGTTTGCGCTTCCGTCAAATGAAATACGCAATTTGCATGGCAAACGGGGAGACGCCAACTCGAAGATATGTATGTCTTCCTGTATGTGAAGGTTGGTATGTGTGTATCCGGAACGAGATGTTTGCTAAACTTTATCTGTCGTTAAAGATTCATTTCGTCGTAACGTCGTTCGTCACCTTGCGCGATCTTCTCTCGAGAATGTTATGTAACTTGGTCTTTTCTAAGGGTGCGTATTCTCTTTATTCAACGCGGTGGTTCAAAAGATCCAAACGATTTCCACAAGCCGGACTAGGGATAATGAAAATTTTCATTTCTTAAATATCCTTGAGATGTAGGATGACTAAGGTTGATTTTGGCTGCTTTCGTCTTTAAATATTCTTTATGTGCCGTGGAATATTAATGACCTTTCACCTACACAAAATACCTTTCAATTCGAGAGTTATCTTTTGATAATGCAGAAAGCAAGAGAAGGTCACATAAAATGTTATCGACTTTTATTTTCGATTCATTTGTAACAAACTAGCTTTTGAAAGCGATGTAAAATATTACGTACGGTGACAGCCTAATGGGGTTTATAAGCTTCAATATAACATTGTTTTCCATCTCCTACTGCTGTTATGAGTTTAAACCTTGTTATAGCCTCAGAGGCGGTTAGAGTGTAAATAGTGTATGTAAAGTATTCCATGACTTTGATACTATAATCCCTTCCCAGCAAATTAATGGTGATTCGGATTGTAGCAGGAAAATCTGTCACTTGACCCCGATGAGACTCGAATGCAAAGCGCCTAACTTTGCCACAGGCAGGCACATCCCCTCAAATTTATTCTATTTCTCCTCTGTTAAAGATAAGAAAATAATATTACAAATGAAAATATTTGTGTTTATGTATCGCGCCTTTGTTTCTATTTTCTTCTTCCACCAAAAATTCCTTTGTAAAAAGAACATGGTATAATATAATAAAATGAAATTAGATTAGATGAAATAATTAAATAATTTGTATTCAAAAAAAAACCTTGTTCGAGTGTACTGCTATTGTTGTGGCAACATGTTTATACATGTTCTTGCGGCGTTTAATGTTCCATAATTTCAGGTACCCCAATTAAAAACAAGAGGTACTTCCATAAGATTATTTAATAAGGAGGCACTGTTATCGCGCTTTTCATATTCAGCACAACACTTTACGCTTTTTGCATTTGTAACAGCAAAAGGACAAAACGAGACCACCATCGTATCATCTGTACGCGTCCCCCTTAAAATAACTTTCTAGGGCAAACATTGAAATTAAAACGTAAATTTTCAACTTAAATATTTTCACCCTCGGGACAGATGAAAGGCGTCCCCTAAAAAGGAAATAAGAAAGAGTAACGTTAACTGTCCTTTGTCTTTCGGCTCGAATTTCCGCATGTCATTTTCGACAGTTATCTTTCTTCTCTACAATACTCGTACCCCGACCTACGACTTCACTTCCTTCTCTTTGTCGCAACGAACGACGAGAGAACCGAAAGACATACCGACCGTCCCAACAGTTTTATCTAAATGCGGTTCGAAACGGTAATTATGACGTTTTCGCGCGAACCTTTCGGTGTTTACGATGTTCCGGACGGAGCGCATTTAAACAACAAGGAGGTAGTTCGCCAATTGTCGTGTTCGTATCTCTTCTTTCATTTCGACGTGTTGGTGGACGGAATTCTTTACAGAACCTCGATTCTGTGGAAGGACCGTCATCAACTGCTCTGCTATCTCGCCGACTAATAGCTATTTTGTTTTTATAATAACGCCTATTGTGGTAATGTCGCGGGTATTCTTCTTGCTGCTTTGCCTTAAGCATGCCATTAAAAGTTAGTAGAAGTTTCACTTTATCTAAGAGAAGTTTTGCTTTGTACGTGAGTGATACATGTTCTTGAACTTCCGATATTTTATCTAATTTTGTAACGAAAGTTTTTAAATTGTAGGGGGACTTTCTATATAAGATTCGTAATTATTGGAATTGGGAGAACGCTGCAGATTTTAAAATTAAATTTAAGAGGCCTTTTGATTGAAATTGAAATTTTGCAAAAAGTGGTTATAGCATCGGGCCTTTTCATATAAAATATTTTCAGTTACAAGAACGCTTCCGGTTGAACCATACATTAATTATAGCATCACTAAAACATCTAACTAACGAGTTTTGTGAAATATTCTGTATATATATACATATTTTTAATATTCTCCTGAAAATTAAGAGGAAAGGAAAATTTCGCGCAGAAAAGGTTAATTTTCAAGCAAAAAAAGTTAGCTTGTTTATATTACGTGCCTTTAAAATTTCCACTAAAGCTTCTCATGTATAAACATCTGTGTTCTCATAGATCTCCTCAATAAAACATTTAAAGAAAAATGTTCTTTGAGGTTAGTCTTCCCTCACGAGATCGAAAAGGAAATAAACTTATAAAACATCGTTGTTGTTATTTCAAAGAATGGATTAAAACACGTTTGTTTTACACTGTGTACACATATAGAGATTGTAACATAAATTGTTATCCTTTGGCTCGATATTACAATGTGGCCAAAAGTTTTATCCGAAAAAAAATTTCGTACTTTAGTGTTTTTCTCGAATAAATTATATTTAAAGTAAGTTCCCAAAAGATCAAAGAATATCTAACAAAAGAAGAGTTCAACTCCTTTTTAACACTGTACGGTAAAGAAGTTATCCAACATTAGCTAATTCAATAAAGCTAAGATATATCGTATAGTAAATATTGTATTTGCAGTAAAGAAAAGGGGAAAAAATATTGATACAATAGCACTCTGTAACTCTTGCTATTTACGTAAGAAGGGCATAGAAGAACGCCTACAGTTACTGATTTGCAGTATAGTCCCTCAACGATGCTAGGTGTCAGTCACATATGTATATTTCCTTTCATATTTTGCGAAGTAGCAGAAACAGTTGTAACTCGAACACGAAGCCAGGTTACTCTCATAACCTGCAAATAAATGGAGTGTGTCTCTAATAATGCAGAAATATACAATGTGTATCATTAGAAAAGTGCCACTTTTCTTCTAAAGCTCGCAGGATATCGAAATACATTTTCTGAAGATGCATAACGTTATATTGCATCCCCAAAGTACCAAATTGCTATCTAGCATACAGCTTGAGTAATAGAGGAAGAACGTACTATTGCTGGCGAGCATGATCTTCATTAAATAAATCTAGATTGAAATGAATGAAAAGTGCTTATTGCTTTGTGTTATATTTTAACACGTAACTTTTTTGATTGTTCTTGGGATATGTTCTATGCATCTGATACGCTCGAATTCTAAATTAAATTCCTTCCCCTTGGTTATCGTAAATAACGTTTTTCGTAGATGTGAAAATTGCATTAGTAAAAATGCATTAGTTCTCCCGCGCAAACATCAATAAACAACATCTGTATACTCAATTTGCGTCCCATATACCGTGGGGAAATAAATATATTGGGGACAGCCGTGTCGCATATCGCGCATATACTAGGTCCGAAACCGGTTAACGTAAAAACACAGACGCACACAACTAAATATCCACGCTAATGCTTCATCATTTGCGGTGGTAATTTAGTTCAAATTGAATTACGACTGCCGTAGTGTTTTCCTCGAAGGGTGAGTTACTCGACATGGAAGAGTGCAGCGTATGCGACGTGCCCTCTCGCGGTGACGAAAACAGTATCCGCCGTGTCACCCCAAGCATTCTCAATCAAACCGTAATGGTTATAAATCATACGTACATTGAGTCACATGCAATGCAATATGTCGCTTGACGTATTACAACCATATGCCCTAAAAATTACCTCTATTTCGTCATAAATAAATCGTGTGCTTGTTATAGTCATAAACTATAAACCTCCTTTGCTTCTTACTGTTAAACTGGTCCTATTATTTAACAAATGTTTTGAATATTTCATTTCAGGTGAAAAGAAATAAACAAATCATGTTGCATATTTTCTAAGGAGGAAATTATACATATTGAGAAAACCATAATCTGCTTAGCAGTTTTGCTTGCTTTTGGCTTTGTTATTTGTAATTTGTAAACACGCAGAATATCTCTGATGAGAGTCTAAATAATAAGCCAGCATTGCCGTCCTGATATCGTTTCTTCATCTCGGCAATGTTCTGATGAAAACTTGATCGCGCTCGTGCCTGACTTGCCCGCAGTTATTAGGGAAAATATTCAAGTAAGAGTGCAGTAAATGTTAAGGGCATACTGCAGCCGAATTCATGAAACAAAGCCAACACGTCCTCAATCAGTTTCCTGCATCTCCTTAGTTTGAAGAGATCTTTCAACGTTGGAATTTCTGAAGAGTTGTTTAATCTAACGCCCCACAAAAGCACCCACCTTAACTCACTGAGCCGAGGGAATTTTTCATAGAGGTACTTGAATGCTGGTCTTTGCTTGACTTGCTTTTAGCAAGTTTTCGAAGAGGCCGAGTTTGATATGTAAAGCAAGATTGGTGATATTCGTGTTGGGAACAGAATTTGGTATTTTCACCTAAAAAGCAATTTCATTATTGTTGAGTGAATCTTAGGCCAAAGCGGCCAAACACAGATGCCCACACTTACATGCACAGAGATGAGGGCGTCCTTTGAGTGGTGCTAGTATACGAAAATGTCTTAAACCTGCCTATGAGTATATAATTAAAAGCCCTATTTGGGGTTAAATTAATATTAAACCAATCCACAATGTATTATTCTGTTTCTTTTAATAATAGCGTTACAATGTTAACAACCCGTCCTTAAGGCTTTTTATACGAAGTATCGCTTTGAAAAAACATGGGCATCTTCAAAATTAATTACTAATGATAGTAATAATGAATAACGATCAATAACAGTAGAGAAACATATCAATTTTAATTAGAAATCTAATCACTATCTAATATAATACACCCCATTCTTTATATAAAAAAAAACTTCAATTACTTTTCCCTGCTATAACTCCTGCGGTACCAGCGCGAACGGAAAATTCGATGACGAATCGTTAGGCATCAATTTAGATTCAAATGTCTTCATTTCTATGCACCGTTGGCGCGAAGGGTGAACTGCGCCTCATATAACGACCGATTTACCCAAATCGGGAAACCGACGCATCACCCTTGTGGGCGTAACGCGCGTCCTGTTCGAGATGACGAGACATCTATCGTTCTTATCGGGCGTTAATTTCGGCGGCGCTGCCGGTACCGTGATGAAGTGGGCGTGCGTTGGACGCGCTTAAAGGAAATTGTTGCCAGTCTGCGACTCCTCCCGATCCGCCGGAATCAACGGTGATGATTTTTCGCGTTCCGCAAAGTTTTGTCAATTATCAACCTGCGATTGAATGGTACATCGTGTTATTGCGGTTTATCAATTTCAAAAACCATCAAACCTAAGGTTGCCAATTTCAAAGCCACCAATACCTTCAAAAGCAATAGCCCAAGTGGCCTATTTTATAGCATTCGCTTACATGATTTCCATGTATTGCGTTGTGCGTGTGTTTCTTATCGCTTTGAGTAAGGTAATAGTAAGGTAAAGCATTGAACATGTTTAGAATTTACAAATTTTGACTGCCCAACAATCGTGTTTCTGTTTCAGAAAACCGCCACTTATATTCCTTCTTGTAATTTTCCAAAAATGAATGGCGACCCTGTGTATGCAGGTTTGATAATAATAAAAATAATCGTAATAATAATAATAGTAATAATAATAATCCATGCCTCTTGACATGCTCCTTTCACAGTTTTCATCAGTTACAGGGAGCTTCTTAGGCCGGCTATGCGCTCGTAAATCGTCTTAAGATGTTTACCCTCAAATTAAGTAAGTAAATTTGGAGTAAGGAAAAATCATAGTCTGAGAGTGACAAGTCCAAAGTTCCATTCCGGTACCCCGAAACTGCTGCCAGAGCGCACTAGGCACTGCGTCATTTCAAAACAACATAACAACAGTTTGTGAAGTTATACAATAATAAACATTGAATAAATAGAAAAAACATCTGCAGACAACACATTACTGCAAAATTGTCTCATTGGTTGCAAGGTCAGCATTGAATACAAATGAACATTAAACTTTCAGCAAGCAACAAATAGACATGTGATATTTCCAATATGTAACAATCATGCCGTTGGATTTGATTGAATCTTGCTATTTCTTATACTTTCACATTTAGTCATTTGTCAATATAGTTTTGGATGAAATATTCCTAGAAAAAGTCTTAATTTTTTACACGGAACCTATGCGCGCTTTTGGAAAAAAATAGCTATTTATAAACATTCTTTTGGTTTGGACGGAAATATTCGAAATATTAAAAAAGGCTTTGTTTCATTAACTATTGTATACATATAGCTTTGTCATATTGTTAGTCCTGCATCGCTTTTGTATGTCTCTTTATGTTAAATAACGTCAGCGAAAGAGATGGATGTACATATATTAAAGATGCATGAGTTTAATATTACTTCTAAATTTTTAAGTGCCTTGAAATTAAATGTAAATGTAAAATATAACGAAACAATACTAGCATTTTTATTAAATATGCATTCAAGCCGGTTGTAGGACTAGAGCAAACTGTTCAAAATTGCCTAAATAATTAACATTGCAGTCGCGTCCTACAAAGCAATTAAACATTTAAATAATGAACCTAGAAAGCGCCATTCTAGCATTAGCCAACTGCGCAGGCAGGTTCGAAATATATAACGTACAATTTAGGTTTTTAGCTTGAAACAGGAACGGACGGGCTCTTTAAAATTGTAAAGTAAGAACAATTATTTATTGTTATTACTTATCTATAACGGAAACGAATACGTATTTGACTGCAAATCGTATTTATTGAAATTATCGGAGTTTACTTCAATTTACTCTGTACATTTATTGAAACGGCAGAATATTTGAGTGTTTTTCTATGTTGCTGTTCATACAAATATAGTTCCCGTCTAGGTCATAACTTCTCATTGTTCTCTGAAATTACAGAAGCAGAAATAGTCATATATGCATGCATGTGTCTATGAATAAATGCATTATATTCCGCGGGTCGCAGACTACGCAAATTAAAACGCGTTGCTGTTTCGCCCAGTTTTAATTGTTCGTCACTAATTTCCTGTAAACGAAAACGCTGGATTCAGCGGTAGAAAGGGGCCGGCCGAAAGTTGGGTAAACTAAAAGTGAATAGCAAAGATATGTGTGTACGTATTTAGCGGTAATAAATCTTATTAATGGTGGAATTGTGGTCATTAATTTTCTGTTGCTTACAAACGCGGTTGCGGCTGAACATTCCCCGTTTAATATGAAAAATGCTGGAAAACTTGGTTTTCATTAGTTTTTGCTATGCAACTGCAACGAATGCGTTATTCTAGAGTCTAGGGAGCACCGCCGATATTTCATTTTCATTGCATCCTTATTATATGGTGCGGTTGCTTTCTCCGACTTTGTGCATTTTTGGTAAACTGAGGTACAATAAAAGTTTTAATTTTTTGGTTGAAAATAAATGTTGATTGCTTTCGGAATGATATACGATATAATGATGTTTTTAGGTGAGTATTTCGTACAAACAGCGGTAGTTATAAATATTTTGTCAACGAAGAAATGAGGCGGTTTGTTAATATTTTTTCATTTACTCCCTGTATTGAAATGACTTTGCGTCGGTATATAAAAGCACGAGATTAAAATGCAGTGACAGGAAGAAATAAGCCCGATTCGGCGCAAAGAGTTAGAAGGGATATATTTTATCTTGCGACAATGTCACAATGATCTAACTTATCAACAGTCTCATCTGCATAAACGGACAAGTAATGATCCTCAATTTTATTTAGTAACATTTTGCTTGGTGGCTATGTAACGTTGCACCAGTAGCAACGTGGCAGTGCAAATCGCCAGAAAATTTGTAAATTAGGAAGGTACAATTCCTTCATGAAATAGAAGTACTAACCGGGCGTTGACGACATATAAGTCAATTTCAAAAAACGCTCCGAATTGAAAAAGTCGACTTAAATTTGTCACTAAGTTTGCTATTATTATTCTAAATATTCTTTAGAGTTAATATTGCTTCATTTTTTTACATCTCTAAATTAAATATTTCAGGTGCTGCCAAAAAAACTATATTATTATATTATACATTTGAATCTAGATTGGAAAAGAAAAGCGAGATCTGCAGCGGAAGCATAATTAATTTATTTTTTGTCACTGTACTATTTTATTAAAAAAAAAGGCTCATCCTAGGCGTATATGGAGGCAATAATAGCCGACATTAATTTCGTTGGAAACCGGCTCGCAATATGTATATCTAATTTTAATTAAATAAATTTGCATAGCGGAAAATTAAAAATACAACCGCCCCGGACGAAAACGTATATCGTGGGTGACAAAGGAAATAGTAATTATTATGTAAATATTTTCATATCCCCCTATTCTGCGGTTTCTATTTGGATCGTTTTTTAATCGCAGTATGGTCGGCGCTTCGTCTATTTTACGCGCTGTTCCTTTTGACCCCAACCCAAAATTGACGTTTAAATGAAAATTTGCACTCAGCATACCTGCAAAATGGAACGGGAATTGATTTTGGTTTCGGGCGGAATAATTGAAAAGCGAAATTGGTATTCGCGTTGGTATACGATGCAGAATATAAACAATTTAAGTGCAGAACTAAATATAGTTAGAAAACAAGTTACTTGTGGGCAATTATTTGCGTTACGAAGAAAAAAATTCTTTTAAAAGGAATCGATGCACGGAAAGGGTTGAGAAACCCTACTCTAGATAGTTATAAATATAACCATAATTACAGAAGACATTTTCCACGTCAGAGGTACATTACAGTAGAAAAGTAACGTAAATAATAAATGACTTTAAAATGTATACGCGGAGCTACAGAAGTATCGAACGAAGTCAAAGCTTCTAACAAAATCTACCTGGAACAAGGAACTATTTCTCTATATGTACATTATATGAATAACAACACTTTTTTTATTTCTTTCAAATATCAAAAGTTTCTTTGCTGAATTTTACTAGACGTCCTTCTTGAGAAAGATGATTACTTTACAAGGGTATTTCCAAGAAGAAAGCAACAGGGTGTTTGAGATTCTATTGTTACACAGTGTTGCGGAAATACTTTTTCTTAGTAATTATGATTATTATGTTGATTAAACGTTATAGAAGAGATAATGCTGATGTATATTGTTGTCATCTTTCTTTCAAAATATATCTATTTTCATTTATTAATTTTTATTATTATTTACAGTCACATTTACTTGCAAGACGAAGCAGTGCTGGAATTTCCCGGAATTACCCACAGACCAGTTTTATTTGTATGTCTTGCACATATAGTTAAGACGTATTTTTATAGCAATGAGAGTCCAGTAAACAATTGTTAATTCGAGAAACAAAATTTCTTGATGGAAAATTCAATTATGCTTCTTTTGTAAATTCAATGGTAAGCATTGCCACCGTATTTCAAAATTTCGACATTCTTTACGGAAGTGAAAGGCATCTTTGGTCAATATTGAAATGAGAAGTCATGTCATTTGATTTTATTGATTAAGAAAAATTAATAAAACAAGATAGGTGCGACAAATTTCGACAAAAAGAGAACTTTTCAAAATTCCTTGATGAATTAAAAAGTTTCAGATAAATAGATAGATAATCGTTTATTTTACAAATATATAGAGAGTAGATAATAATAAATACTTACATATACATGTTTCAGGGTATATTTTTAGACTCGCAATGTAATGTTTTATACATTACATTACGTTGCATACATGCGTACGTAGATATTTATTATTATCTATTCTTCTGAAATTCCAACTTCGATCAAAACTCAGCTAGACGCAATTTTATTCGTATAACAACGGCCGGATAAATTGAACAAAATTCAAACAAAATCGCCAAGTAGAAGTAACTTGGTCTAACTGAGAAGATAGGAATAGTACAACAATAGGACAACACTGACTTTGGCGGAACCCTCCCTCGTATCGGTGTCGATGCTTGACATTGACCTAAGCGGAACTTTTCCCCGTAACCGTGTTATTCTTGTTTGTAAAGTTAAATTAAATTATATTTATTCGCGATAAAGACCGTAAGTTTGTTTACTGTTATTATCAATCTGTACTTTGTCGAATTTTCCGTTTACCGTGTATAGATTGATAACCGATTTTTTATCACATTGAAGGCCGTTTATAATTTTCATATATCAAATTGTCACTGACTTTAATGTTTCACTTTATTTTCCGAAATTATTTGTCTATTTTCTTTTGTAAATAAAACATTTTTCTTAGGTGTACTTAATTCTTTTATTTCCGAGGAACCTTGAACATAATTGAAATCCAAAGGTTGGCCTGTTGATGAACGCATAAGCACCACAATACACTACTCACGTTAATTTAATCATTAGCAAAAATTAAAATAAAGCTTCACGTGGTAATTGTATTAATCACCATATAAGCAGAGAATAAGCAATACCAACTACACGGATATCTTGTTATAACGAATTATGCCAAAAGTAGTAAAAGGCAAAATAAAAAAATAAAATTATTTTATTCATAAACAAGTTACAAATTTGCTACAATTAATTAATATTCATTTTCCGCATTTTCAAAAACTCAAAATTTACCAGAACCAACTCACGAACTTCCGAGTGAGCTAAACTAAGACAAAAGGCACGCAAATTTCATGTTATTTCTGTAAAGACATTATTACTCGAAAAAAATAATTAAGCTTAAATTAAAGAAATTTTTTTAATTCTATGAAGCCATATATATTCTATCCATACACATAGAGGATAATTATGTGTTTTCATTGCGTACGTCCTGTAAACCTGGCGCCCAGTGTACACTTCGTTATATTGTTACTTTCATTTATACCCTAGAAATCAATAACAACTTGGTAATATTCTCACATTATTAACTTACATTTATGAAATAAAAAAGAAACAACAAAAGCATCGCAAGTACTGTATTATACCCGTAAAGTTGAATAAGGAAGTTCTACAGAAAGAAGCGTAGGCGGTAATTTCTCTAATGGATAATGAGACTTGTTAATGCTGAAAATGTGAAGCGTTCACTTCTATTACGCTTCATTAATATAAAAAGAGGTGCTTTTCGTCGGGACACATGTACCTAATTATTTCGTAAATTATTATTTTTCCAGATGAAAATGCCTCTTTGATGATGTTAATAAACAATTGAAATCAAACGATTCGATAAATTATTAATGCACGATTAGCATTCTCTGTCCACAGCGGGGGGCAACCAGGTTACAGTGAGATGTTACAGATGAAATATAAAATTACGAAATAATCCTCGTGTATTTTGTTTGCGTATTGTGTACATTATACTGTGCAACGAAAATACACGAGGAATTCGAATCGTTGTGCGGGCTCCTCCGCTTACGCCATCTATTACTTATAATTAATTTTCAACTACTTACAGCTGTAAGAGTGGTGTGTATGTGTGTTTCAAATTCTGCTTTAACTTGTGGCTCTGATTACTCCCTGTAAATTAATGATTTTTTTTTTCTTTAAGAAAAGCAGAATATTCCAATTATGATTGCAAAAATTAACGCAAACAAACGCAAATGTACACACTTCACCCTGAAAGTGTTTAATTTTATCTACTTACATTTGAAATTTGAGTTCTTCATGTTGACTGAAAGTTAACGAGGTGAAGCAGTGGTACTAGCTTTTTCGCTTGATTTTTCCCCTAAATTAATTTTATTTATAATTCTATTGTGAATCATTCCGGATTCTTTTAATTTTAAAATTGTGAGAATAGAAAGAACTTTTAACAAGTGATTACACTACGCTAAGGATATAGGACAATGTCTTCAAGTGAAGGGAGAGCTACTGTGAGCCGTAATCATTTAATAACTAGGCCAAATAGCAGTCGCAAACATTTAATTGAATAATTTAAGAGCACAGCTGTCGGTTAGGTACATCTTCAAAATTATATAGAACGAATATAATTATTACTGTTTAATAAGTCTTAGCACTGAAAATTGTTTGATTTTCATTTAACTCTAATTTGCTAAATAACAAAATTTACTTAGATCAGATTCCACCTATTTAATATTTCAATTAACGCTTAACCTTAAGAAATTCATTTCTTTTAGTCTCATTGCAGTATATAGACAGTAGGGTGCAAATTAAAACAAACAAATAAAAGTAAAGCAGGGCGTAGATGGATAATTTTTGTCGTCGCAAGCATGACAGAAAAATTGGCGCCTGTTGTAGCAGTAATGCGAAGTCTTGAATGTAAACAATGGAAAAGCTATTTGTTCTCATTTTCCGAGGATTGTCGTTGTGCAAAGGTTTATAGACCCTGCAGTGTTGTTCGGGTTAAGTATTTTGAATTTTATTTTCTCAAGATAAATAATTGCACGTCTTCATATTTAACTAATTAGCTAATTACTTCGCTTGCACAGTCGTGCATATTTTCCGTATAAATCTGTTCGAAAAAAACAAAAGATTGTTGAATTTGTTCCTCTGCTACTTTATAAAGTGTAGAATAGCGTTTTTTAAAGCTAACTCGACGTCTATTACGATTTAAAATATATTATTTCATGCTTGGAAGTAAACGTTTTATTTTAAATGTTGTAATATTTTATACATATTTGTCTCCTCTATATTCGCCAGATATTTTTGTCGATTTCATATTTTTTTTTTTGCTTTTATAGCAAACATCAATTCGCCATATCCATTGTTTGGTTCTACGGTTCCGACAAAATATTTTGAATGTACAAATAGTTTTTAGCCCATACACTTTCACATTCACAAATAGTTCTAATTTAACCGACAAAAACCTGCAAATATCGAACAGAATTAAACCACTTTGCCTCCTGGTCGAATTCCGCGTCAATTATTTACCTTTAATAAAGCGAATTTCGAATTAGCCAGAACGACCTTTAAAAATTCGCTTCGAACGTATCTACGCCGCCGATATTGAAAACATTCCCAGCTATCGGCGTACCTTTTACGCAAAAATAAAGCGACTACGGCCTGGTAATTTTACCGCTCGTCGGGTCATGAATAAATAAAGAAATAATAAAAAAAGAACCGCAATATCCATTAGCCCCTCTCGCACATATGCACATCTCGTACATATTTATCGACGGAACGACCGTCCGGGCCTAAATTTAGATATCAAATTCACAGTAAATTACCGTGCCGAAGGGTGGCTTCCCCTAACACAACTATAACGTACGCCCACGTTCGACCTTCTAGTATTATAGGTGCTACATATATATATATACATTTCCATATTCGCATATGTGTACACAGCAGGTCTGATATTTCTCCTTGCAATTTAGAGACGCTGGTAATTAAATAAACAGGTAGTATCCTAACACGTTAATGTACCGCAACTCTGGAGAGAAACGTCGCACAATAGGGCGAACTTTATCCAGAAGGGCTGCGGTAGCTAAAATATTAACTAACGTAATGTGCGAGAACCGAAGTGCAGTTTTAATTATTTATGCAGGTCCTAAAATATTTGTAGTTTCAAAGCAAGTATACGAACTTTAGGGTACTTGCAGTACGATATCATTAGATCTTTGGACCAGGACAAAATTTGCTAGCACAAATTCCAGGGGGCGTAGTTGCTAGGGTTAGGCAGCAAATTTTAAATTAGTTGGTAAAAATTTGCTACAATTTGAAAATGCTTCATTAAGAAGCTTACTTAATTACGCATCATTTTGGTTCAAGGCGTTTTGTCATATTGTAAATAATAAATGTAGTAAACGTATAAAGCTAACTTCTGCAGTTTTTACCCGAATTAAATAAACGTGTGCTTGTTTGAAAAAGCATTCAACACTGTTTCAAATGTTGTAATTTGTGTTATCGGTTAATCTTCAAGGAATGTACCAGATTGCGTTATTCCTTAACTTAATTATCTCTAAAATTTCAAATGTATCAAACACAACACGAGAAAGGTATATTGCGCCTTTCTTATATTGTGTTTGATAAGTTTTAACAAACTAAAGTAACAGGTTGTTCAATCTCCTCTACTATGATGTACACTGCCGTTCAGTGAAGTTCGGTCATACAATAAAAATCTATTATATCACACTGTATAATTATTAATACATAAAATTAGAAAAATATTAAGCGTACACTCTTTTCTAAGGGATTAAAGCCATAAATTATTATGTAAAGTAGAAATGTTGCGACAACCACAATAAAGTCCCTTTTATTATCATTACAAGAATTTCTCGGAAGTACCGATCTTTTGAAACGGGTCGTTTGGGGATTATTAACGAACAATACATTTAGGAAATATACCGCAGTATCATTCTTGTTTATTTATCACCGGCGTAAAGATATAAATTTGCTTCATTTTACTGTTAAACGTGTGTTGGTGTGCATCTGTCGTTTTTGCGCGAAAGTTTTAAGAAAATTTACTTCAAAATGGCACGTGGCAAGCCTACCAGTGTAGAAAAACGTTCACGCATTATTACGCTGTTTGAAGAAGGATATTCGGGGCGACAAGTTGCTGAAAAAATAAATATGAGAAGTTCAACAGTAAATGACATCATAAAGCGATATCGGACAACTGGAACTATAGAAAATCGTGTTCGCCCTGGTGCATCTAGGAAAACAACAAAAGCTGAAGATTTGAGAATTGTATTATTAAGCAAACGCAATAGAAAATTAACAGCGCCACAAATAGCAGCAGAAGTCAATCGCGGCCGTGAAGAACAAGTTTCGGCGAGAAAAGTTTGAGGTTTTTGGGCAAAAAAAAACGAAAAGTGATCCCGGACTGCATTGTGCCAACAGTGAAGCAAGAGCGTAGTTCTGTGTTAGTGTGGGGATGTTTCTCCTTTGCTGGGACGGGAGACTTATGCAGAATGCAGGGTGTAATGAGGAAGGAAAATTATTTTGCAATACTCCAGAATCATGCAGTGCCATCAGGATTGCGTATAATAGGCCGTAAGTTTACATTCATGCATGACAACGACCCAAAACACACTGCGTTAGTGTGTAAGAACTATCTAAAGGAGTAAGAAGAACAGCACACCCTGAAAGTAATGACATGGCCCCCACAAAGCCCAGATTTGAACCCGATAGAGTTGTTGTGGGATGAACTGGACAGGAGGATCCGAAAAATATGCCCAACTTCACAAGAATATTTACGGAATATTCTGCAACATGAATGGATTAATATTCCACAATCCGTTTTAACAAAGCTTATCGAAAGAATGCCTAGAATAGTTCGAGCGGTGATTAACAGCAAAGGAGGTTTTTTCGATGAAAAAAAAATATAATGTTCAGTATGTTATATTAGGCCAGAATAACTTTTTATTTATTTATTTTTGTCTTTTTTACCTGTACATACAATAAAATTGCATTTTGTTTTTAGTTACATTTGTTTCTGTAACCTTTTCATGTTTTTTACCAACCGACCGAACTTCTCTGAACGGCAGTGTATGTCTTTCTTCTCCGAGACTTTCTGTCCCTATAGCAACCTATAGTACGGTAGGTAGTCGTATGCAACTATTTATTCTGAAGAAACACGCGAGTGCAAGAAACACATCACCATTTCAACGAAATCGCGAAATCTTGCATTCTACTTTTACTATTATTTGGCTTCTGTGGTAGTGAAAATTGTTTGCGATTTATAAGAATCTATTTTTCAAATATAACATAGTCGATAATAAAATTCAGAACGAATTCTAAAACCGACGGTATGTCAGCCGGAAGCCCTCAAAGACCTCATTACCGCATCTGAAAAGAAAATACGTCGAGTGCACAGAGTGTTTTTGTTTAACGCTGCGGGATTAGCTGCGCCGGGATGTGTCCATAAAAATAGCGAAACAATCTCGTTCCTGAAATTAAGGTGGCGTGTATTAGCCAGACGTTCGAGCAGAGCGAGCCACTTCACGGATAGGTCGTGAGTCTCTAAATGCGGGAAAACCATCTCAGGGGTAAGTAGTTTTTGCTGTTATTATTTTACTTTTAATCTCGCCGTGCAGCTTAGGGCGTCGCTGTGCATTTGTTTGAAATTGGAAAGTAAATTCGACTTAAATTCCCAGCGCTCTTGGCGAATTTAAAACTTGGAAAAATTAAATCGACTTCGTTTAGCCCGTGTAATCTACTACGCAATGTAATTTGAATATCGAGATATGTAGTTTATTCTTGTTTTACGAATTCGCCACTGTTTACTCTTTACATTTTAATTGCTCCAATAATGTAGAAATAATAAAGACTTTTTTCCAAGATTATCGACCTTACCGCTTAAAAAAAGCAATACTAACATGTTTTGTAGGTATGTATATGTGCATTAGCGCCACAAGGAATGACGTTCAGCCATGTGCGTTCATTGCGGTAACAATTGTCAGTTACCAACGGAAAGTTCAATTATATTTCTTCATTATTTCAAAGTTATGTACTTGCAAATGCATAGTGGTATTTACATGCAGTAATCGTTTTCATTGTAACTATTCTGACAGTGCCGTACCGTAGCGTTAATTATGATCAAGACGAGAAAAAGGTCTGGTACTCATATGGAGGCGATTGTTTAGTCGGAGACCATTAATATTGTTTCGCCAATACAGCTTTTAAAAGTGCACGTTTCCTAACGAACCTAGAACACAACACGCAATTACAAAAGTAAATAATCGTAACTCGTACGAAAAGAAGCCTTCATCAGAGATAAATGAATCAGTTTATCTCGGCAATGAAAACGTCGAGGATGGCGGTAACGGGGTGACGTCAAAGTCCTTTTCACGCCTACTTAATTCAACTGAATCAACAAAATTACGTCCATCGCGCATCCGACATGACCTCTCCACCCTTAACGCAAACAAACCCTGGTAACCCGGGACGAAATTAATGCACAACTCAATTATCGCCTTCATTATTATCGGCTATGTACCGCTCGGTGCCCCATATAATCGTCTTTGTCGCACAAGCGGACACGTACGGGTGCGCACCGTCTCTCGCATCGATAATCTTCGATCACATTTCTACGTTTCCGGCGCGCACACCTCCATCGTTGACCCCGGCTCATTTCCTCGTGGGAATCCCCGCATTCCATCTCACCGATTCCGTCCATCCCAGAGACTATATACTCCTTCCTTTGACGCGGCACGTTTATCCTAAAATAACTCAACTAGAAACGTAATTAATTCCAATAATACCGGAACAAAGGTATTATTAGTAAAATATTTGCATGTTATGTTTTGAGGACAAATTTTTATGTGGACCTTCAAAGCAAATATATGCTTGAAGTACAGTTCTTGCTGTGGTGAACATCCACATTTATTTTAGCTTTTGTTTTCAATAATTTACTGAAAAAAGTGATATATATTGGTTGGATACTACCTATGTATCTAACAAAGAATATTATGGAGGATATACTGGATGTTACCGCCTACCATGTCGAGTAGGTACATGCAGAGTGTCCAACCTTTCGGAATTGTAGAAATTGTTCCAATTATGTAACTTGCCCGAAGATAAAATTATTTGATAACATAATAGACGCACACAATAGGGTATCTTCCAAAAATATTTCCAGCTATACAGGATGATAGACAAATATAGATATTCGTAACAATAAAGGGCGAAATATGAATTTAATGGATGGAATTTAAACAATAACCTGGTTATTGTTTCTAGGCATGTTCTGATGTGTTCTGTTTAAACAATAAGTTTAATTAAATTCAGGTTATCATTATCATCGCAACTGAAACAGAAAACACCTTTTTGGTGTCTTCTTTTTCTATAACACCCAACCACTCATATCTTTGCTACTATTATTTCATCGTTGCCGTCTTCATTCTGGAGGTTCTGCTGGATATTGTTTGCTGATCATTCATTGATTAACTACTCATCACTTTTCCACAATTTCCGAAAGCACTTCAAATCCATGTAAAAAGTAGTAACATTCAGGTACTTATCGCCCATCGTCCATCGCTAATTGCGCCAGAAAATATTATTTAATTTAATATACATAACAACAAAAGCAAAATGCACTTACATAAAATAAAATAAAACTAAAGAATTAAATTTAATAATACGTAAATTGTAAGTGCTTGTCGTGCAATTGTTCGGTTATAACGTGCATACGTGAAGCAAATCAAAATATACATATTGCCTACTTTAGAGGTATTATTCAAATGATTCACGTCGGAAATACTGACATGTTTGGACGTATAAATCTTGTACCTGACTAGGGTATTACACTGTAAGTAAATGCTGTGTATGTTATGTTCCTACACGCGATTGTATTTAATTGGACGAACGCAAGTTCGCAAGGAATACAACGAAATTTCCACACATTGTAAGGACGAGTAACTTAAAGGCGAATGAAAGGCAATGAGATTGAAGAAAAAATGGAAATTAAAGTTAATATTGAAGAAAGTGTGTTAATTTAACACGAAATTAAAAATAATTTGAGAACATTCATACATTAGTTCCCTGTTCAATAGCAAATGCAACATACTGACATAATCATTAGAGATGACCAAGACAGGTGAAATTATTACTTTTTTGCAGCGACTAGAGAGACTCGTGTTTTGTCGACTCTCGGGGAAAACAGTAGGCAATACGAACCCTTTCTTATGAGACGAATAGACACGAGTCTGTCTAGTCGCTGCAAAAAAGTAAAATTTTACCTGCCTTTGTTAGCCAATATTTAACAATATTACATTATCTTGACTGTTACTGTTACACAATATTCACATATCCAGTTACTATTATAGAATTACCTTGAAAGTGTGCTGCTACTTGAATGCTTTTCTTTTTTTAATACAAAAATATACAATTTGCCCATTCCCAAGTCGGTAACACTAAATAACCATGGTAAGAGTGGAACGCGGAAATCTTAAAACATTTGTCACCGATAAATCCACAAACAAACAGGCTCAAATGTACTTTGGGAGCTTAGCGCCGCTTGCTTTGATAAATTTTTATACCCTTCGTAGGCGAATGCGACTCTTTTCCAGCTCTGTGTGCACATATACTTACGGATCCGCATATATAAGGTGAAAGTTTTTGAAGGTTATGCATGGAAGGAGATAAAAAAGAAAGTCTTTTTCTTCGCAGCGCCGGAGGAGACAAAAATTTATATCGGTCTTCCCTTACTATCGGGCGGAAATAAAAATCTGACCTAGAAAACGCCGTGTCAGGCTACGGCTAAATGCCGCGGGATTAAAGGAAAAAGTAGATTAGGACTCTTCCCCGCCCGTAAGGAAAGGACTGCCGCGTTCTCATATTACACGAGCGACCATGGGTATCGAATAAAGGTATGCAAAAATACAATTCGGTGTAGAAAATGGGAAGGAAGGAAAAAAAAAGGATTCGTTTTATACGGATTTTAATAATATGTTTGAGTTGATACCATGCGGATTTCGGTAAGATAATAAAACGAGGGAGAAAAAAACTGCTTAGGCGAGGGATGAGCAAATAATATCAGGGGTGAGGCGAAAATAAAAATCCGTAATTGCGCCATTGGGGGAATCTAAATGGAGAAGAGTTTTATTAAATTCCATAAATAATTGATGTAAAAGCTTGTATTAGTGAAAAAGAGCGCGTATATATGAAAAAAGGATTAAATACGTTGCTTTTATTAGTATTACTACCGTTTTTCCATATTTAAATTTGCTGCATGTTATATACCCGGAAGAAAGTGTGCACAGTGTTTTCTAAGAGACTCTCTACTACTCAGTAGTGAAGACTTTGTGGTAACCCTCAAATTCTTCTTGAAGCAGTTTAAGTGAAATAAGTCGGAGTTCTAGCGTCGATTAATAACGATAATGAACGCTACTTACAGGTACGTTGCAGGATCATTTACCACCGTGAAATTTTGAAAAGCTGAATTTAAACGTAGTTTACCATCTCGCTTGATAATGAATACTTGACATGGCCAAAAACCACAACCACTGATAATACCGGAAGAGGTCACCAAATGGTGCTAGTCGTGATAAAACTAGAAGAACAGCAGAGACTCTCTAAAGAACATGTTTGTCATATATTATCAGAAGGTTTGGGCATGAAAGCGCTAACCGTGCCTTGGACGCCGCGTTTGCTCACTCGGGACCAAAAACGCATTCGAATGAACACCAATACGTCCCTGAAGGTAAGGTACTCTTGAAGTAGCGAACGGTAAATTGGCTCTGAGGAAGGCGAAGGCTGTTCCATCGGCAAAGACAAACATTGCGGGAAAACGACCATATTTAAGAGAACGAAAATTTTGTTCTACCAAAACAATGCACTTCATTGGTTGTCATGGCAAATATTGATGAATTGGGGTTCGAATCGATGGACCACCCACTCTATTTACCAGATCTGGCTCCCAGCAACTTTTTCTGTGTTATAAGCTCAATGTTTCACTCGGAGGACAGAGATTTCCATCGACTAAAGAGGCCATCACATTTGTGAACGCGTATTATGCAGAACAAGATTCCAGTCCATTGTTTGGGCGAATCGAAGAGATAAGAGCATCGCTGTGAAAAGTGTGAAAAATGTTACCCATAGATGGTTTCAATTATCGGAATAAAGTATTTTGGAGACATATTTAACCTAAACAATTTTTGACACTATATTAAAGGGATTACTATAATGTGTAAAGGTACAAGTCCCTGATTACGTTTCGTATTATATTCCTGTTAAATCTCTAAAGCGAACTGGCAGAGAATATACATAGGTACGTATACGTCGCAATCCGAGTGAACCCCTCTTTAAAGCTCGCAACAACGCCATACACCCGCCGAGATAAAGCCTAATGCAGCGCGCAATCCGATGGACCTAACTTTTAATACTGGAATTAATGACGAGGGCCGTTTCGAAATCCCAAATCTGCTTACGGTCCAAATGATAAAGAGAGAGGTTTTGGTGTCTACCTACTACTACCCTTCTGGCGCATCAGCTCTATCAGCGCCATCTAGAATCGTCCGCGTGCTGCCATCGCTCGTTTTCCTTCCAAAACTCCCGCTTACGGTGGAATTCGACACATTACCGGTCACTGCGGCTTAAATTTAATCGAATTTTTCCAACGCGTAGTGTTTTTCGATGTCCATCGCGTACTGTAACCCTTCCATGTGTAAGAGGGATGTCAATATGTGTTTGTTTCGTATTTAAATAAGTACATACTAAAGTCTAATTCAAATGGATTTGACTGGTAATCTGGATAAAATATAATTAGTTTGTCGGTGGTACGGACGCTTTCTAAATTAGATCATTGGGTTTTATGCTTGATATCCTTTACCATTTATTAAAACCGGAACTGGAATCCAAAATTTATTAAAATAAATTTATATGGATGCTTGAAAGGCGGTTAAGGGAGGATATGAGAGTGGAAACGTCCAGGGAAGTGGTTTGGGAACGACTGCGTTTTCGACCATGATGATCTACTTGATTTTTAACCCAGGAACTTCTATCTATTTTCTATCAAAAAATATGTGGTTTAAGTGACGTTGAGCATGGACATATTGACAATATTTCACCCGTTCCGTGCATCTACAATCTTTATCCGTACATCGCTACCTACACCTTAGTAAGAAAAGAAGCGTGCTCACAATCCGGGTATGTATATTAGAAGCAGCTAGTACAACAGCAGCCCAACTAATTGAATTTGCCCGTTAGCGCAGTAGCTTCTGGTCGGAGTATTATTGTAGGTACCTGCGTATATTATGTTGCCCTTAATTGGCCGCGTATTTTGATATCAGATTTAATAACGGCCGACTGAATTTCAAGCACTTAAGTAAGCAACACGTTGCGTTACATTTCTGTTAGTTCTAATCGTATTACTTCCACGTTAATATGTATGTATGTATAGAATCTTCAAGCATATTAATTGATAATTTGATAAACATGAGGGCTGCCGTACGGACATATACAGGTTGATGCAAAATGATGCCATCTTGCATTCTATTTCATGCAAGGGGCTAACAACGGCAAGTTTCAATTCCAACGGGAAGCTATCAATTTGAAAACTTAGATGTGATCGGAACTACTACCTCATTATGCACCATTTTCAAAATATCAGTCGCAAACCAAAAACGAGCTTCTCGTAAATTAAAGACGCCGTCGCGAAAAAACAAAATACTTTAAAAATTTTTGTAATCAGGAACAATAAGAAATAAGTTGAAGAAAAATATTGAAAATCTTTTAGCTTGAGTAGTAAACAAGTAATGACGTACACATCACCCAAGTCCCGTGCTATAATTTTTCAAAACCTCAGAAACACCTTAAAGAATAAAGTAATTGACCACATTGTACGAGATTTGACGCGATATCAACAGTTTGGTGTCCTTCAGACATAAACATTGGCGCCAATTCCATAACAAGCACAATGCGGCGAAACTTACCTAATATTAATCTTCTTTCCTGGAAACAGCCCCGGAACTTTTTCTTTTTTCTATACAAAGGTACAGTAAGGGACGTGGTGGCAGAATTCGCTTAGCCTAAAAGCCCTACCGGTCGGGGCTACGTCGAAAAAGTGACATTTTCCCAGTTTCGCCGTCTTTTTCTGGCACTACAATTCGTGCGTATATCTCTACTTTCGGGATTGATTGACGTTTTCGTTATTAGGATCTGTTCATGTGAGCAATTTATTATGTGTATTTTTTTCCTCTCTCGCTCTCTCGCCGTTTGTTTGTTATGAATTGAGCGTGGGACCTTCCTAGCGATTGTGATTTATGATATGTTCTTTTGTGTGTGGGATGAAAATGATGGAAGAAATGGGAAAGCGCCTATTCATCTATGGACGTGTACATTTAAAAACGCATTGTTGCTTGAATATGTGTATTTACACTTACGCGAGGAGAAGGAAGCGCGAGGTATACAACTCAAGCCTTAATACAATCATTGATTAATTACATAAAGTATAAACAATGTTTTTGCGTTTAGTTCCCTTAGAATGGAGAATTAAAGCGGCGGTGACTAACGAGAGAATTCTTACAACCCGAAAATTCAGATTTCAATGAAACTCTGGAGATTGAAATAGAAGCTTGCCAAGACCTCTCCAAAAATTTACACGATCCTTTAATTTTAATAACTACATAAAAAAAGTGAAAAAAAAGGGAAAAAGCGCCTACTTTTTCCCGACATAAACACAGTTGATTGGTTACCAATACAATGATCTTATTAAAGAAAATTAAACAAATTAATAAACAAGGATCTAAGCAGTAAACTAAACTATACCGTATGTTTGGTTGATTTTGTAGCTCAATGCAATCAGTTACAGTATTTACTCCCGTGTACAGTTTCAAATAATCAGCAAAGGGCAGTTTGCTGTAATGAAAGAGCAAGGGACCAATGTTACTCCTTTGTGGAACACCCGACCCAGGATAGAAGTATTCAGATTGGTGACTCCTACACAACGTATTGCCTTCTATTTATCAAATACGATGCGAAGAAAGATCTAAATTCGAAAGCAGCTTCCAGTACTGATAGGAGTATTCAATAATCCAGCTTAATGAATTGGAAATAAGCTGGATGAGAGAATTAAGTATATATTGATTCCTTATAATCGAATTTAATTTGTCTAATTTCAATTAAATTCGTGTTTGATCAAGAAATATTTGGACTTTATGCGTGAATTAAATTATCATAAATTCTTTAATTAAATTCATGCTTCAACAATCCTTATGGAACTTTAATTTACATGCAAAACATTCTAATTAATCGTACCAATTTGTTTCACAATAGGGGGTCCGAAATCATTTGGAACGTTATAAGCTGCTTTATAATACTTTGAAATGAACCATACATTTGTACTATGTATGTTTTATCATCTTTTTTTGCCTTTTCTTATACTCCCACATCATTAAATTAATTAAAAAGATTCGGCTACTTTTTACCTTCTAATTCAGCAGAACGGAATTACTAATCGAAACAAATAAATTACCGTCGACTAATTGTAATCGGGAAGCCAAGTGCAGGAACACACATCATTCTAAACTCGAAAGCACTGATTCCATCTTGACTGATATTATTATCCTCGGCGAGCCCTTAATGTCTCTACCCAAGTTTCAACGAGTTATTTATGTCCGTTGAACTTTAGTTCGTCTCGCAACGCTTTCTATATTGCACCGTATAGTATCACCGTAGAATATGTTTGAGTGTGTTTTGTTTATATTACGTAAGTTATATGACAGTGTTGGCAACACAAGTACACAGTGTAGAGTTTAATATCTTCGAAATGCATAATTCAATTCCAATGAAATTTTGAATTTTAGAACAAATTGGATTAATTCTAGAATTGTAGCAATAATATCATATGCTTCGATCAACTGAAAGCTTTAATTTCATAGAAATTCGTGTTTTCTTTTTAAATTGAGCCTGAAACATTTCAAATTAGCTCTGGCGATTGTATCAAGAGTTGCTTAAGGTCTGCGGGTTTATTCGTTGGAATTGATTGAAATATTAATGTGCAAGCAAGCTGTCCTATTTGCTGAGTGCAAGTTCTGGTAATCTTATTTGCTATGCATCGGAATAAAAGGGAAAAATTTGGGTTTTATGCAGAGCTACTGTTCCTTTTTTGTTGACTTCTTATTGTTATTAAGGACGACCCATGACGTAGATGCCTTTTATCACTGCGGCCTAAATAGATCTATTATAACGGAGCTCTTTTGTGTTTTAGAATAGGATCTTCTTCATTCAATTTCGTGGGCGGGAGAAGTGGCCTAGTGAAGTGTTAATATTGAAAATGACTGCTGGTACAGAATGGTTCTCCCGTCTCTAGATCTATAGATGCATAGACAACAAATTTGATCTTCAGCTTCTCCTAGTTTATATAAGTGGTACTTTAGTGCTGCATGATCTGCCAAAAATTTTTCCAGCGATCTAAGGTCCGCTTTGCCGTTGTCTTTGGCAAGCCTGATTATGTCCTGGCATGTTTCGCCAATGCCTTTTGATTATCCTCCCTTTTCTTGATTACTTGTTTTAGGAGCCCTTTTTGCAGGCTTATCTACCTTTTCATCCCCATCCAATTCCTTGATGGTTCGTGGCCCATCGAAGAACAACATGGTTATTGCGTCCCAGTTGCTTTCATGTATCGGATCAGATTCTGTCTTTCTGTCAGTAAATACATTTATGGTTGTCCCCGCGTATCACTTTCTCGAGGTTCGTAAGTTTAAGGCAGAAATCTCTGCTTGAAACATGTAAACTTTCAATGGTTCCATATAAATGCTGAGCGGGTATTTTTTAAATATTTTAAGCGTGTCACAACCTCAGGGGCTCTGTTGGCTTTGTTAATATCACCCCGCCACCGCAATCGTTGAAGTGTAGTTAATTATTCCCTAATATGAGAATGGTGCATCAGAAATCGCTGGTAAGATTTGAAAGCACGCTGCTTACGAGAAGACGCCGTTCTTCTTTCCAGTAAGCTACCAAGCTCCATGACGAATCACCAATGAGCAACGTAATGTTTATATACACAATAACTACAAATTTCAACCTGTTTGGTTGTTCAGGAGATATTATGGTCTATTTATACATGTAACGGAACCCGTACATGTATGTCTGCGTAGGGCATTTCCACGTCCTTTCATATAATTGTCTTTGTCTCTATCTAATGCTAATTCTCTCATCCGTAACGACTGTGGGCGACCGGAATAATATCACGAACCGCTATAATCACCTACTACTCTTTGATTCATTGTCGCCGAATTCTAGGGATTATTGTCTAGTCTTTGGATGGGATTAGTTTTCCAGAATTACGGGCAAAAAGTCTTCGCCTCCTCCCACCACCATTCACGCATTCTCCATATTTCCTGTTGTGTACGTATTTTCCGGCGTAACCTAGCCTGCCCGCATCCATTTGTTTTATTTAGTCGCGGCAGGGATTGGGAAGGGAAGAGACGTAGGTCACGCAGATAATCCAATATATGTATCAAAAATGACGCAGAACAGGTACAAAGAGATTAGAGAGAACGGGCAGATTAATATATCTCTCTGTTGGATTAAGTGAGAAAAAATTACGAATGAAATATGAACGCGGATCACAATAAAACGGAAGCGGGTCGCGTTTGAGAGAAATATTGAAATATGTAACGATAACACAAAAGCTTTATGCGAATCCATCCTTTATATAAGAGCGAACGTGGAAGGAATTTTGTACTCCCACAAAACGTTTCAATTTATTTCATCAAATTTCGGTTCGTTTCTTCGCCGGTGTTTTATCTTATGAAACGTAAGAGAATAAAATTGCTAAATACGAAGAGCGTTTCAAATACGCGAGGTGTTAATAATTCGAATAGGTGGGAGCATGTAACCACAGAGAAAGGGAACAATTCCTTTTGTGTAGGTAAAACAGAGCATTTATGGCTCGTTTATTCTTGTATCTCAAAAGAGAGCTTCCCATCAACTAAAAGTGCATTTATTAAATTGTGAAGATGGTTTACAGATTATCTAAGATCTAAGCGAATTCCCCGTGTTCAGGCGTTTAAAGGTTTACTATTGACCCGAAAAGTTGTTCATTTGTCATAGAATTTCAAATGTTCACAAACGAAAATTCTGTGAAGGTAATTGTAGGAATTATTTTATATACGATCGTACGACGCGCCATCGTTAAAAAGTGATTCTAATTAAAATTAAACATAAGCAAATTAAAATAAGTATCATATACACCAAAACTAGTTACACCCTATTACGTGTGAGAGTTAGTTAAAACGGGAGCCACAATTTTATGGTGTATTTCATAAAAAAAAAAAAAAACAAGAAAAAGCAACATGCAACATTCGATATATTGATTTAATCTAGCTAATGTGTTTTTTAAGAAATCCATTTATCTAGCCGTTACAGGAGATTATTTCCAGAATAAAGTTATATAAGTAGCGAGCGAAGGCGGTAACAATAACCCTTAACTTTTATCTTTAATACCTTACCAGCACTATAACGTCGGTACACTACCTTTAGTACTTTATAAATAATTCGCTTTCGGAAATGGTTCGGGACCGGTAATGATGTCATAATATGCTCGTATAAGACGACATTGATAAGTGTAGGCGTGTTACATTGTTTAAAGTTCAACGTATCTGCCTCTAGAACATGGCAGAACGTTAATATCGCTAACATGAACGTACCATATGTTATGGTCGTTTTATTTTATTCTTGAGTTTTGTACAGAGAAACGATTAGATCGCTTTCGCTGTTCAAGTTTAATATTGCCAAATTGCTTATTGGGAAAACTCGATTAGGTTAATGAACTTGAGGGATATTTGTTTGGATTAAAATGAAGTAAATGCAGATACATTATTTATGAAATGTTGATAAAAAATGCAATTTTATCGTTTCCAATCGTTTCAAATCGATAACTAATTACCCTCCGTTGTTCCACTTTTGGGTCGCTCAAAAAAATCAACTTGTCACAAAAAATATAATTTGTTTGTCTTTGTTTCGTATCACTGAATGGTACCCAGCTTTATTATAAAATGATAAATGTTTCAAATTTTAAACTGAAATGCTTCTATTTACTGATTTTTCCTTATTTTTGAAAGACAATTTTAAATAATTTTTTTATAACAGTTTTTTTAGAAACTTCTCGTTATAACAGACAAAAATTTAAAGGTCTGCTTTAACATACCGAATGCTACACTTTCTCCCAACGTTCTAAAACAGGGACGTAATTTGTCAAATTCGTCACAGTAGAAACCTTTTTAAAATCCATGTTGGTTAATCAAATAGAGCGATAGGTACCAGATGCAATGAGCACATTAGATGCTATAGACACGGAAGATAGGATCATAAAGTGCAGCACACGACATGAACGAAACCAGACATAATATTAAATTAAAAAACCTGAAATTGGTTAAGAACGTAACTTTGCCGCGGGAATTAGATGGTTACGAAACTATTTGCGTAAAAAGGAACACAAATTTGAAGAAGAGATACAACAGACCGTTGTTCTATTCAAGTCTTTTTTATTTATTTATGTAAGGCAGACACATGTCTCAGATTTTGTCCTACAATGACGAGAGACCTCGCCTATTTTGCCGTATTTTTCCCATGACTTAATTTTAGGGTGTATAAACGGAAAAAGTAGATAAATGAATAAAGGATTGAAATCGTACTTTTCGATTTTAATCTATGGTGGTGTCTTTAATTTAATTTATTCATTAAAATGTTCAAAATTGTGACATTAAAATTTCTTAAATTATTTAGTACAATTGACATATTGTTAACCTTGGGACATAAGTTCATCTGATGTAGTCCAGGCCCCATTATCTGATTTTTTCCGAAACTGGTTGCATTTATATTTAAGATAAAGAACTTGTGAGAAAAGGGACCCTCTTTCAATGTTTGCTATTATGAATAAATATTTTCTTCTCAAGTATAAGGGTAGATTAAGCGGGTTAGAATTAGAGTTTTTTTTTTCCCACATTACGCGGTCATACGGTTAAAGATGGAAATCCACGCATCCTCGAAACAACTGTTAGTTTTAATAGTTGATTGTAGGCTTTCACGACCGTAATTCGTAGTAGAAAAAAAGCTGACAGCATGATCAGCGAAACGTCAAGTGAAACGCCAAGTACGCGACAATACCTGCAAGACATTCTTACAACCGTTAGCTTTGTTTAATAAAGTAGTTTTATGGGTTGTGATTTCTAATATAGAAGGATGATTGAACATTGAGTGCGATTTAATATGTAGCATTCTAGTACGTTGTAGTGATATTTTTTCTTCTCCTGTGATAGGTTTCCTGCTTTGTTAACGAAGACTACTTTACATAATACAAAGCTAAAGCCATTCACACACACTCGCAGATATCCAGGGTACAACCTAATCCGTTTTGATCTGCCACCGTTTGTGTGTATTCCCCATATCTGCTCTTGTGAATTAATTGAATATAAAATATCGATTGCACATCATATATATGCAGAGTAAACCCGCATATCTAGTTAGTTCGAGGAAAATTATACCACGTACAGCTGAGTATCATCGGTTGTGAAGCGATGCATACATAATTCCATGAAATCCCGTGCCTGAGGACAGGTACACGGAGGTTGATATAATAGATTCCCGATTACTTTCCTAGAACGTGTTGATCTAGGTAAGATGAAATTGTCTGCAAATTTGATTAAGTCCTGGGAATCAATCTCCATTTTAGGATTGAAAGTTTTAAATTATATTTGATAGTTATTTGTAAGAATTAACGCTGATGATACGATATGATTTAATTATATTTGCAAAATTTTATATATTTTTTAAGTAAATCCAGCACAACAGGCCAACAGGTTGCTTCTCGAGAGCCCTTCATCGGTGTTAAATTTCTAAATTATTAATTAGTTTTTTATATTATCACGGATTACCGCGATAGGGGTAACTCGGGGTAGATACTCGCTTACCTACCTGTTAGGTGCGCAAGTTAAGGCGCCAGTGTAAACCAATGAATCTCCTGACTTCACTTTCACGCTTTTATTAATTTAATATAATTTTATTAAAAACAATCAGGTTGGAGTTGAAGAACTCCCTCAAATCCAAAAAGAAGTTAAAGAACTTCCCTCGAAGTCCAAGAATTTCCCAAGGCGTCGTAGCTTCTAACAAAAATATTTATATTTATAATCTATCTAATCCCTACTGCTAACTGTCCTTCCGGTGTTTGATCTAGAGCATCCGACGCCCTCGAATTGACCGAAAGAATATAATCTTACACAGCGATTGTCCAGACGCTCAGTCAGCTCGAGAACGCCGATTACCGATCAAAGAATAATTACGTAACAATAACATAGACAATACAAAAGCAACGGAAGTCCAGCTAGCGCCTTTTCTAAAATTAAAAGTAACAGCGACGCGTTTATTCGCGACAATATTAGTATCTCAACACTAATTGTATTTCTTTTGCGCTGTAAATGAAAAATATTCTGTTGTAGTCTTGCCTATATTTCGCTTATGCATGCCCCTGTAATCCGCACAAGTTAGCAGATTGGAAATCAAGAAATATTAAATCCGAATCGCAATGGGGGAGTGTGCGATTTATGGCCATTTCATCGCGAAGGTTTATTGCTCGTACAGAGGAATATCGTAGCTTCAACCCCCGAAGTTCGGTCTTATGCGGCTTTCCCATATAACCTCAGAATTGATCCGTGTCTGCGGGCAAGCCCTTTATGTACAGAGCATACATACATTTACATACGTTTATGGGGATAAAGGGTGTATTATACATATAGAGAAAGAGGAAGACAGCGGGTAAACGAGACGAAAATCGAATGGTATCGGTGAATGTTATCATCGCAATAACGGCGATGGTCATAATAGTTTTAACGCGGATGGGTCCATTACAATGTAGTGGGACGACAAAGGCCGGCGCTATAATGGAAACGTCAACGTTGTTTATATTAATAATAATGTCGGCTTTCGGATTATTTTGTGCCAAATCCGCATAAGCTCGTTAGCGTGCATGACATACTGCTAATACGAAATTCATTCTATACTAACAGGAACATAATTGGTCTTGGCTCGTTTGCTGTATGGGCATTTTATCTATCAACTATTCGTTCATCAGTTGCACACTACCAGGTGTGTCGGTAATTCTTTTCCGGTTTTTTCGCTAAAGAAAACACGTTACTTAGAATGGATAGTTAAAATTTATTTATTCAAAGTATTGGCCATTTGATTCTATACATTTTGTCCATCTCTCAGGCAATTTATGAATGCCATTCCAAAAGAACAGTTCCTCCTTTGAGCTAAACCATTCATCGAGCCATTTTTTAACTTCTTCGAAATCGGCGAAGTGCTGCTCTGCAAGCGCGTGCCCCATCGATGCGAAAAGGTGGTAGTCGGATGGAGCCAGGTCTGGAGAGTACGGCGGGTGCGATAAAACTTCCCATCCAAGTGATTTCAACATTTCTTTGACTGGTTTTGCTGTATGAGACGGCGCGTTGTCATGTTGCAAAATCACTTTATCATGTCTTTCAGCGTATTGTGGACGTTTTTCGATCAATGCACAGTTCAAATTGATCATTTGTTGTCGGTAGCGATCACTATTAACTGTTTCTCCCGGTTTCAACAGTTCATAATATACGACACCAATCTGGTCCCACCAGACACAGAGCATGGTCTTGCGACCAAAGCGATTTGGCCTTGCAGTCGATGGGCCAGCTTCGCCAGGTGATAACCATGATTTTTTTCGCTTGGGATTTTCGAAATAAATCCATTTTTCATCACCCGTTACTATTCGATGCAGAAATGACTTCCTTTCATACCTTTGAAGCAGAATTTCACTAACGATTTTTCGATTTTCCATTTGTCTGTCATTCAATTCATGTGGCACCCATCTCCCCATCTTTTGGATCTTTCCCATAGCTTGTAATCGTTCACAAATTGCTACTCGGCCCACATTCAACTTTTCTGCTAATTGTTTTTGAGTTTGTGTTGAGTCTTCATCCAATAGCTCCTGCAATTCCGCGTCTTCAAACGTTTTCGGCCTACCAGGACGTTCTTTATCTTGAACGTTGAAATCACCACATTTGAATTGTCGAAACCACGTTTCACATGTTCTTATGGTTGGAGCATGCTCACCGTAAGTCTCTACTAGCAAACGATGACTTTCAGCGGCTTTTTTCTTTTGATGAAACAAGAAAAGTAATGCGTGCCGCAAATGCACGTTTTCAGGCACAAAACTCGACATTTTCAAAAAATTATAAATCTATAACGCTGTTATTTTGGCGGAACGTAACTTGTGTAGTTTTAAGGTTAATGTCAGTAGAATAAAATTACATATGTATCAAATCATAACATTTCATACTTATGGCCAGTGACATCTGCCGGAAAAACCGGAAAGGAATTACCGACACACCTGGTAAGTAAAAGCTTTTTTTTTAGTTTTCCAAGCAGCCCCTGGATCCCGTTTACGAATACCGAGTTAAACATGCCATAATTCTTTACGCTGGCTCTAAAATGTTGCACGCGGTAGTATTTTTTAAAGAAATTCTAAGAGCGAACAGTGTAGCGGAAACATTTCCGCAGTTAGAAGATAAAACAGAAGACGATGTCAACTTGCCGAAGTTTAACTAACACGAGCTCATATATAATTCTGTTCCTGCCGTAACTACCTATGTACCTAAACTTAAGTACATACACGTGCATGTACCTTCAATAATATTAGCGAAATTCGCGAGCTAGTCATAAAACATAACTCTATCTCCTTACAGCAGGAACTGGGAAGCGGCTGAGAACACTACCAACTCAATTACATCGCAGTTTCTGTGGGAAATATTCAACGAAGTCGTGAACGCGTTACGACAATGCAATGACGAGGAACCTACCGCACGTTCTCACTAGGGAAAAAAAGCGAAAAGAAACGAGAACAACGCCATGTTTCAGCATGCTGACGTGGCTAAATATCACAGCAAAATTACAACTTACAAGGAGAGATCCTGAACCCGGAGACTCAGAAAATTATGAAACTCTGAGAATATGTAGATCACATTTTACAGGTATATACTGTACATTTGTTTCTGAGGAAAAGCACTATAAGTGAAATAAATTTTTGAAAATTGGAAAGGTGGCTAATTTTTCCTTTGTTCTATACTGCTTGACCCTGACCGAGGCACATTTTTTTAGAAATTAATTTTTGTTCAAAATAGTAATAATTTAATGGCAACAGAATATTTAATACTGAGAAGCAGGCAATTTTTAATTTAACGGACCAGCATGAAAAATAGTAGGTTTACGAGAATAATACCGCTCACTAAAATAGAATGCAATACACTGTTTACTTAGGACGGTGTTTACACAACTTTTGCAAACAGTCAGTAAAAAATATGCACACGGTGATACAAATACCCAAATGAGTAGGTACTGTGGATTGTAGATGATAAAACAGAACGGTACGCTACTGAGAACATAACAAACAAACAATAACGCTGTATATGAGTTAAATAAGCTGCAGCGTTCGTTGGCCATTTTTCTACATCATCCTCGGCATATTTCGTTTACTTCGTTGGCCGTCTGTGCTGATGTCGAGAACATGTAATCGACTGATCGCAACTTGTAAGTGTGCACACCTCACGAACAAGTGAATCTTCCATAAATTTGTATAAATTAGAGAGCTTGAATTTATATAACATGTGAAAGCAAAAATTTGTATAACTGAATCTATTAAAACTAGACCGGAATATTTTGAATAAAGGTTGCGCATTATACATTTTCGAGTTTGAAAGAAATGCTCTCCGAATTAAGTGATAATTTCTATATTTCATTAATGGCCATCCAAAAACTGAATCATCTCTCATCGTAAGCCCATTAGCGTTGTCTGCATCCTTCATGGCTGTTTTCTTCGGCTACGATCCTTCCTCTAAGAGCAAACAATCGACGCCACTAATGAAAGCAAAACTTTACAGCGGAATATCGCCATAAAATTCCGCCATTGGCGCGTCGTTTTGCCGTCGGGGCGCGTTTGCATCGAGGTTCGCATAAAAAGCAAATATCCCCATTGTTTTATTGTTTATAGACGAGAAATTTTCGACGTCAGCTCTGCGTCCCGAGTGCAAAACTGCCAACATAATTGGAGTAAAAGAGAGAAAAAATTGAAACACGAATGCCCCGAAAATGTAATTTCTGCATACAAGCTCAAATCGCTTGCGATTTATGTAACGTAACAACACTATCTTAAGACGACTGTGCCTTATGACTAGCATTACGGTAGGGCATTCATCTCGAGAAATATATGACGGGATCGTGCAGTACAAGAATCGGTATTTCCAGAAAAAATTGAAATTAATTGACTTTTTTCAGAAGTCGCATCAAATAGTCTGCATTGTTATATTTTTTCAGTATTGATTTAAATTTTATCTATTATAATACAGGATGAACCAATATATTATACATCTACCACACCTATAAATAGATCGATTTCCCGAAATAAGAGTACTTGTTTCGTTTGAGATCGACGTGTCAAATTACTTTGTAATTTTTTGTCAATATACCTTCACATTGTATCTTATAAATATATATATTTATCTCCAAAGAAATAAATAACATCTAACTATTCTGCTTGCGTTTATCTTATGATAATTAAGAAGAACAGTCATGGCTAAAATTTCTAACGTTTTAATAATAATAATGAAATTAGCCTGAGTATACAGCACCAACCTGCTATATTAAAGTCATTTAATGGCCTAAATCTCGTTTGCTGCTGTTCCCATAAGCAATGCTTCGAAGCTGCTAATTGCTTACAGAATCTGCATCTTTCAAACAGAATGTAATTTCTGGTTACAGTGTTGACGATTTTCTAGAAGACGCTACTTGCTGGTCCCTTAACTTACAGTTTAAATTTCTACATTTTTGTACTTGTTTTTGGTTTAACAGGTGGTGGACTTTACTTCTGATTTTATTTTTATTTTTATTAAATATTCCTTTATGTCGATTTTTTACCATTATTATTATTATATTATTTTATTATTATTACTTTCTGTCGTTAGTGTCGAAACCTTTCAGTTGACGAAGGAGAAATATTTGAAAACGTGCGTTTTCCCGGAATATTGTAATCGCTTGAAACTATTTCCTGTTTATGGTCGGAATGCCGCTAAGCAGGGAAATTCGGTGTCGGCAAGTTGGTAGCTCGGCGCGGTATAGCGAAGATGTGCGCGCCGGTTTCGCCGCTTGGCTGGAAAGAAATTTGAATTTATGTAGTTACCGCGTTATTTCGTTACGTTGCCGAGGTAATGCGGTAGAAATTTGTACATAAACGCTTTCCGAGGCCGGAAAACCGGGGAATGGAAGGAAATTTAGTATGCGGGATGTTTGCGATTATATTCGCTGTGGATATCGTTTTATAGCGAAAAAAATTGTTTAGAACGGGAAGTGAATGCAAATTGAATTTAGAAACTATTTGCATCGCGGCCATAATCAAATGCTTTTATTATGTTAGTTATTGCAAAGAAAATGGTAAAATTTTTATGCACGGAAACTAATACAAATTATGCTACAAATTGTCCTTTTTTTCATAATGAAAGGTACATGCCATTGTCGTAGGCCAATTAGGACGGAAATCAACGTATTCCGTTTTATTGAAGTTTTCAGGCGAAATTCAACTTACTCATTATTAGTTATAAACATAACAAAAATTAAATAACTTAAGAAATGTATTACGTCATTGTCGGTCCCTACGTAAAATAGAAGCATGGGTAGTTTTGCGTATATTTTTAAAGTAATGTTTGTACAGGACAAAGGGTTCAGCTTATTAGGGTGATTCCTCCTGTTTCATTTGTTTTTGATCTTTTTACTTCTTCAAGCCTTCTATTAATTTTTCCTTTTAGTCCTTTCTTACAAGAAGCTGCTCTTTCTTGATATTTTAATCTGTTTATTATTTTTTTTTTATTTGTCAAATGAAAGAATTTCAGAAAAGAAGAGTCTTCCAGTAGTTTTCAATAATGAAGTTCTAGATTTGACGATCTTACTTCTACATCCGCGTTCTTAGAACATTCACGAATTTAATTTTTTCAGGTAATATCTAAATTTTGGAAGTTGACTGAAATCCAGCTTCACTAAAATTCGTTGCTTGTTAACCGATTTCAAGCTGGTCTTCAAACATTTGTGATATTGTTTGAGGAGGTGCGTTATAGCTTACAGTGTTTTATTTGGAAAAGTTAGGAAAAATCGATTTTTTAATATATTTCTTCAGTAAATAGCAATGAACTGACTCTTCTTGGCACCTCGACCCCAAGAAATGGTCGCCATAGTTTTCACATTAGATACTGGTTTACAATTTTAAAATTTTCAGTGCACATCGACATATTGGTATGTTGTCAGATACATTTGTTTTCCAGATAATAAATGAATTTTTGCGGTCGCTACATCCGGAAATATTCCCAAGAGACGGTAGTTTAAAAAAATTGTGCTACCCCCACTTAATTGGTTGACAAAGTGAACAGTTACAAAACATATTATTTCTTTTATAGTTTAAAGTAAATTGCTATTAAATATTCTGGGTATACGGACCCATTTTCCATTGGATTACACCGAGTGTTTTTTTGCTAGACATAAACCACTGATTTGATGTTTTATAAGGCAGTGTTTGCTGGTACGGCTTTAATATAAAATCTGCACGTGTAAACGTAGTAGGCGTTGAGTTATTATATTATATATACAAAATACATACTGCAAAAGCTCCTATATCATGAACGAACCCTACACAGCGAAAGCCATATGAAAAAAATGGCCCAGATACAAAATTTACCTCTTCCTTTCTTTAATAAAGATAAAGTAACACGGCGGTCGCTTTATTAGGGTTCATCCTCCTGGGACCCTTTAGATTACTTGCCAGTAGCTTACCACAGTTCGCGGATAACAAAATGCTCTCCTCCGCGCTTCTACGTCATGTCGTAAAAAATAAAAATAAATAATTATACTTGACTTACCGTACCTACATAAAACAGCGTTCAGACGCTGTAAAGGTATTATGTATCATAATTAAAGGACTAATTAAGAGTTCCTTTTTGGGTAATAAACAATATGATTAAAGCTATTAGATATTTTATTTTGTTATTAATATTTACTATTGCGATTATTCTACGGAAAAATAGTTAATATACCGTACACTGTTTTAGTCGAGGCGTGTATGTACATTTTTATTAAATGTTGAACGCCGCTGTGGCAAAAATACAAGGTAAGGATAAGTTGGCGGGGTTGATTGCAAGCGTTATTATCTCGTTCAGTGCAGTAATTAATAACGTTCAGACGTTCTAATGAAAATGGCTGCGATGCCTCCACCCGAGCGTATTTTATAGTTTATTATAATTTAGATATGCACATACTTAGCTAATGGCAAGGAAGTGGACTTTAATAGCATTTCTCATCGTTATTCTCGTTAAAATAATCCTTTATTCTGTTGCTTGCTGCAATTTAAGATGTACGACAATGTTTCCAGCCAAAGTCCTGGCACTTAAGTAAAAAGCTTTTGGAAATAAGCCGCAGTAGGTAATCAGGAACTAGATGATTACCTGCAGCTACTATATAAGTCAAAACACCTTTTCCATTGCTCTAGAAGAATTTATGTTATTTACATATGTGCAACACACACCTAGAGTTTGACCCCTTCCTCCCGATACAGCCTATATAGTCCAATAATTGTCGTTATTACTGGCCTTGGTAGCGTAACGCCCAGTGCATGATTGTATGATACTTTTCAAATCTTTAGAACACATATTATCTTTTAATAATTTAATTTTTGGAAAGTTTGCCCGACGAGCTCTCATTCAAGCGCTTATTGATTTGGATATTCCAAAAATTTGTATTTTAAAGTTGTTTTGAACAACTCTCCAGCAATTTTCGAACAATTTTTAATAACATTTAAGGCCCATGATATAAGCTGTTTAAAACTTACTGTTAAGGTACGTGGAAATAAATTTTGAAAATTACTTGAAGATTCCATTCCGTTTAATTTCCAAGGCGGAAGCTATTTTAGCGCATTTAATCAATAGTGAAGGTGTATTTGCAAATAAGAATGATAGGCATCGACTTCACAACGCCCTCGGTATTTTCACCGGTTTCCCCTTTATCCAGGCAGTAAAGGGAGAAGTATATGAATCATCCCTTCGGCAATAAATCTTCCGGTATACCAGATTTTATATACACACTTCAGTCTCGGCGTACCCTAAAATTCTCCCTGTACGTTATTTACCCTCCTACATACAACCGAAGGAGAAGAACTGTGTCATTTATCGAAACCATGCGGGTGAAAAGTACATCCCTGCGAATCCGAATTACCAACTTCCGATGTCGTTGTTAATATTCCAGCGAGTTAATCCGGGACTGGATCCGATCAAGGCGGGTACTTAAAAGGGAATCATTTCGGCTTTAACGAGTGTGCATACTTTTGTAATGTAATCAGAAACAGTTTTCATCCGAGTCGTGCAAACAAGCGGAGTCTATGAATATGGATCATAAGTGGACGGCAATGTTGGTATAGTGGGTACCTAATGGAGGAGCCAAGGGAATGAGTTTTTTTTTTATTATAGGAGATGATTTGAAAATGTGAAGTATTAGGAGGATTAAAGTTGCCATTTTTATAAGACAAGTCAAATATTGAGGGTGTAGACGCCTTATTTGGAGAGCTTATGGCTGATATACGACGGACTTACATTTTGACGGATATTGCCTCTTGAAATTCAGCTTCTATGTTAGGGGAGCTTAGAAAGAAGTCAACATTGCGCATTGGGTTATGGCAGGTGTTTATTATAGCATCAAAGGAAACCAAAAACATTGTTATTCACAATTATAAATGGGGAGAAATATGTTTTTAAGTCTAATTAATCTAATTAACGGACTTCAATTCTCTCAGCGATGCATGTACTGCTGATTCCGCTGCAAATGGATCCTGTTTTACATAAGCTTCCTTTTTTTTTTATATAAACTTACTAGTTTTAGTTCTATCAATTCCGATGGTTGTTTCAACAATTCCACGAATACCAGGTGATCGATCCTGTCTTCAGTGATATTGATTGAACTTTGTTTAACGCGCTCTTTTCTAGTACGCTTCGACTGTCGACGAGTCATCACGTAAATGTGGCCTTAGCGTTGGGCTACATAATTCTTTGAGTACGTTTGAATCTATCTGTATTCGTGACAAAGCGCAAAAGGTTTCTTTCCGCTTTGTTTGAACTTCGATTTGTGCATGCAGCTGGCTTATTGTTGGCATAAAACTGAACCTAACGCGTTTTGTGACGCGTCTATTTTAAAAAGAAACGGTTATCAATTGCAAAATCCATGTTTTCTCTAAGAGATGGGCTTATAAATGCCTGTTTGAAAATTGTAAAAGAGTTACGGCGTTCGGATTTGTGAATACCAAAACTCTGTTGAGAATGTGTGCCTTTCTTGCTAGTTGATTTAGTTGATATTCTATGCGAGCAAAATTTTTTTATATAATTGGCAAATCCCGAAATATCACGCTGTCCCATTCCTCGCTGAACACGCCGTATACATTAAATCATCCTTTGCACTACATACATAGAGATATATTCGCATTAATAGAATATTTTCATCCCCGCTCACATTAAATAGAATATTGCTTAGGAAACAAAGCATAATGGAGGACATTGCAATAGCGGTTACATCACCAACGTAGCAAGGACAAGATCAAATAAACAAACGGACGGACAAACAACAAAGCAAATTAATTTGCACAGGGGACAATTAGAAATGAATCAATCAGCAGCAATCCGGACGTTGCCCCAGCGCGCAGGCCGCTGTGTCTATTTTGTGTGTACTTGTTTATTCACCGTGTTGCTCTTCTTTTTTATCGGCGCTGGTCTGCCATAGCTCTAAATAGATAAATTAATTGCGGCTTCCAATCAGATTCGCTTTATTCCATGTGAGATAGCAATAGGTAGTATGACGGTTAACAAGTACGGAAGCGGAAAAGCGAAGCTACCTCTGCTGGCCGTGAAACGCTTGAAAGGGCGTTCGTTTCGCACTGATTGCTGTTGGAGCAAGTTTAAATTAAACTCTTTTGGTTTCGGCAGTCTCCTATCTATTGGAAATAGACTGAAGCTCTTTTTACCATCTGTAATAACGAATGGAACAATTTTAGAAGTTTTCTTAGCGAAATCTTGAAAGATGGATTTATTTTTAACGTCAATAAAGTAATTGGAAAAACGTATTTGCTGAATATCTGACACTTTTGACATATTTTACGTTTTGCGCAGTAGACAACATTAATATTTCTTTTATATAGCATAGTGGGAAAATTGGGTTTTAATACGAGGGTAGCGTTTTAAGTTTTTACAAACGACCATTAGGTGCAGCTTTTGAAATTTTACTCTTTTCATAAAATTCAACATTTTCTAAAGTTCAAGCAGTGACAGCATACGAATCGGTCGAGTGGTTCTGCGGTGAGCGTTTAAAAAGAGGAATTTTGTAAAAAAATGTGAAGATTTTTGCTTTTACGATTTCAGTAAAGGCCTGGACCACCAATAACCAGTCACAATTCCAACAACAATAAGATTAAACAAATAAACTAATAAATGTAAAATCGGTTAAAATAGTTAATGAAAGCGGTTGTTTGTAAAGATATAATTGTTTGAAGTGAAATTAATTATTGTAATATACGTGATGAAAACTTTTTAAATCCTGGAGATCACAGAACATATATGTTGCAATTTTCAACTTCTGTGAAACATTTCTGAAAGAGTTCAAAATTCACCGAATGAACCTGGACTTTAAACGCAAAATCTAACATTATTAGAATATAAGACGGCCAGTTTCTATCGATGAAAGCTTCATTTTCCTCCAACTTTTTCCCGCGGATTTGCAGCGATTCGGAGCTCCAAACGAGTCTCTTGCTGCAATAAATCCGACTAGCGAGCCAAAGACGACGACCAAGAATGAAACGAGCTTCGGGAATAAGAGGGGTGCCACTTACGTACTGGCGAAATAAGAAATGCGAAAAAATCGAAGCAAAAAAAAAATAACAATCTTCGTTCGAGAGGCAGACACGAAGACTTACCGACGAAGGAATTCTAGTAGGAAAAGTTTCGCGAAAGGTACATAATTCGTTATAACTTTTTTACATTCCGCGCCGTCTGGCAGATGATATTCCAATTACGTGCGATTTTAATATTCTCCTCTTCTGCGTGGGCCAGTTTCGTGTTGTACAATGAGATTTCAACATCTGTATGACATGGATCTAAGAGAAATACATCACATTTTTCTATTTACGTGTCGTATTTCCATATTGCGAACTTCTATTTGATACACTTATTTTTCCGAATCTTTTGAAATTTTAAAATTGTATCCAGTGTGTAAATGGTAAGAGCTCAGAATCTTCAAATAATATAGTAGACATCATCAGGTACTTTTCCTAAAGATTTTCGCATATATAGACTGACATCAATAACTCTATGTAGCGAGTTAAATACCTGCTTTATTATATAAGTGTAGCGACCCATTTATTATAACATATTTCGTCTAAGTGAACATTTCAGCATAAATTTCTACGACCACAGGTTAGGTTTCTGCATGGGTTTATACAAATAACTGTTTGGCCAGTGTTGTCCATTGTGCTTCCTCTTTGTCAAAGGCCCAACTTCTATTAGCAACATGTTACCTCAATTTCCTTTATTCGGTGTACAAGAGTATAAACGGTATTGAATATGTGTAATAACAGTATGAAGTAACTCATCCGTATTGCCGAAAATTGTTCCACTACATTCAAATTCGAACGATAGGTGCGTACGTTTCAAACAATAGGTGCCGCTACACAGATTAGGATGATGGGGAAAAGGGACGGATGCAGAAACCGTTCTACAGCTGACATAAATCGCAAGTTAACTGGATCCTCGATAATGCGGTATAATGGGAGATATGCGTAAATAATTTAGCGGCCTCCACCACATACACTTTAATAACCATCTATTCCCAAATGTTTGCGCGGATATGTACAATTGTGCATGTACCTTCCTATATCTATACGTGGAACTAGTTTTGAATATTTAATCGATCTCAGCGCACTATGCAAATTAATTGATCGGAAATAAATAATGTGCAATGTATCCCTCCTGGTATGAACCATTGGTATTAGACTAAACGATAGCAGATGGGGAATTTGGCCTATCAGATGTGCATTGCCGAATTGTGTATGAAGGCTGCTACTTCGGCACATATGGTGGAGGAGTAGGGAAGGGGTTGTTTTTTATCATGAAATTGTGACGTGCACCTCTTAAAACGAAAATCAACGCGCGACTTAAAAAAAAGGAAACAAGCTTCTTCCTTTAAGCGAGCCTCATTTCAAGTTGGCGCTTCCATAACCGAGCATGGGCAGTAAGGATTGTGATTACAGCCCTGACAGATTTTCTGTCAAGTAATCAGCCTCCTGGCCCTGTTTGAGCTAACTTGCAAATCTTATTAATTATTTTTTATTATTTCTCTTCGATTCTTAAATTCTCTTTTCTATGAATATGACAGAAACACATAATAAGTATTTTGCTCGCTATAAACGCCTCTAGTCAGTTCTGCTATCTTTAATATTGCAATTGTCTTTCATATTCCGAAATAGCTAGCAGCTGGCGATCACATAAACCAACATTATACAACATTGTTACCTTATCTATCTCAGGTTGCAGGTTATAAGCCACATTGGTAAATATTCAACAACATATTGTGACTGCGAAGCTGCTATAATTTATTGACTATTAAATACCGTCAACCTAATTTTCAATTTGGCAGGATAAACATTGCAATCATCAGCGACGTTTTCGTGGGATTACATGGACAAGCTATGGCATTATTGTTTGATTTCGAGGCGAACGGTACATATGCAAGCAAACAGAATTGAAGCTGGCAACAACAACAACAATTACTAATGATACTTCGTTCTACGGATGCCATTTCGACCTGTAAATAATTCACGTCCACGTCAATTATAGTTGTCATCCTATTGCCTCTAATAACAGCAAAACACAGCCGTATGTTAATTAGCGACATAATAAACGTACCGATGTCGTAATGGCCCGGCGTCGCGCCATCTAGCATAACGTTCGACGAACAAACGGACGAAGTGACGTTCTCCTAAAATAGCATATTCGGAACCAAACCATAATGGTCCGACGCCATTACAGCGTAAGGATTCACAAAGGAATTAAGGGCAAAATAGACCGCGCATGGCGTTCATTTATTAACGGAAAATAGTTCATGCATCTGCTAGAATGTTAACGAACAGTTCCCGAACAACATATTCCTACCTATTTGAGGCTTAAATAAATGAGAGTAGGCTGTCCTTTGTGATGCTAGTGTGCAACTAGATAATATTCTAGTCTTGATGCGGGTCCACATTTGTTAGCGTATCCTCCCAAGGAGGCTAGCTCGATCTCTCAGTTAGTTAAATAGTAAGGATCTAACTTGAAAAAAAAAACATTGCAAAATTTCAAACAGAATACTTTCATATAAAAAGAACATTAATACGTTAAATCACAAATCTTGTATGTTTTTCGTGACGAAAACAGATTTTCCATTGAAAGGCTGCGGCTGCAGTATTACGAACAATATTAAGTTATTTTTTGTTAACAAAATTAAACGCAGCAATGCGAATCTTCCATATGATTCAAACCAACAGAGACTTCATTAGACTTGGAAAAGTAAGGTTGAGTGTTATTTGAAACTAGAACTAGAGGTATAAGATTCGCCAGTAATTGGACAATTCTTTAAGAAATAAGTGATGTCAATATCTACTTCGTCTTGCCTCCATAAATGTTATTTGTGCTATCCATGTTAAGAATGTACGAGGAACATGTTTGTCTCTTTTAATAGTTTTGCCCTTTGCCTTTAGTTGAAAATCGATTAGGGTGGCGGTGAAGTAGACGCATAGATCTTTCTAAGTGACTTTGAACGCAGTTAGAACTCATAGTTGATTGATTGCTTCTACTTTGCGAAGGATTAGAAGGATAGAAGAGAGTCGAGCAGACAAGCTTCGATTATAAGGAGTGTCATTAAATTTTGAAATAAAATTTCAAAATAACATGAAATTCAATTTTATTCCACAAGGGAATTCCATATTATATACTATTGTTTCACGTCGAGAATTCGTCTTAAACTCTGGAATATACAAACAATTTCTCATATATGTAATTTCTATTGTTAATAAAATTTATACACTCCGTGAGAGCACAAGGAAGAGACAATCGAATTAAAAGCAAAATAATAGTTTCGGCTCATATTAATCCGCTTTTACTAGGCACCATCTTAGAAATAGCCCGGGTAAAAGTTTATTTTTCATAAAACTTTATTGCAAACTCGTAAAATTTTTCATTATTTTGCAGCTTTATTTTAGCGTCTCCAGTTTCTTTTCTCTACTCCACGTTTCCCTTTCTGTTTGCATATACTTCGCGTCGTTACCGTATAAGAAAAGGAGACATCGTGATCCTTGAAAGGGAACCAGTAGCATGTCTCTTTCGTATAAATTACGACGATATGTGACACAGACCAGAGAAGGTCGTCCATTTTCATGCGCTGAATTTAACGCCGCAGGAGCTTTGTATTTATTATGTGCGACATTCACGCTATGTACATGCGTACGCATGGTGTGTAATTTAGATCGTACGCATTTAAAAAGTGTGTAATTTACCTCCTGAATATTAAAAAAAATCGGCGTCAAGGCTTTCCGATTGCTCTACGATCTTTTAATACGATTATTCGCTGTCCTTCGGAATAAATCACGTTAATTGCTTCAATTATGCGAGATAAGCCTAAAGCATAAATTGCAAATATCACGCGTTTTGCTTTAACCAAAGATAAGACCATTAAATACATTTGGACGCGAAGGAAGTAATTTAATACAATTATGTATGCAAATTTCAGTAATCAGAATTAAATTTTGAAAGCAAAAAACAGATATCGAGTATTAGTATTGCATTAAGTTTAGCGCATTTCGTTAGCTTTTTAATGTGCTAAACGGCAATGTACATCTACAATTTTTATGAAGATCTAATAGGAAATAATAAACGAGAAACCCAGGAACTCCAGATCTCCCTGTCCAAAACGGAGCGAAGACGAGGGATATTGCCATTCCACCGGGATTATCGTTGAATGGAGTTATTAACTAGAGAATTAACTAGTAAAAGGATAGGGAGAAAGAACCCGAGGCTATAGAAGTGACGACTTTGATTGATTGATAACAGTTACAACAATTAGTAGTTACCCAAAAAAAGTACAGTATAAACCTTGCAAAAGTAGTACTGATAATACAGATGGATACGTATGTTGGAAGAAAATCTGCCAACTTGAATATAAGTTATCAAGAAAAATGATAGGCTGTTAATATCTCTGATTAAAATCTAATATTTACAATTGCAAAAACCTAACGCCAATTGTAAATAAAGTAGATCCTGTATTAGGTAAATTCAATGTTGTTTAACGCAATCAGCCGATAAACAAACAAACACGAATTAAAATTCAATATATATTTTTTAAAGCCATTGTGTACATGTTTTTATTATATAATATTTCTGCTATGTATACTAAAATTAATCCGTTGCAGTGGTACTGAATAAATTAGATACGTGAAACATTTTTGGGTTATATCTGGGAATGACTGGAAGATTAATTAAATGGCAAAGCAGACGCAAACATGTCGTTCTCACGCACATTCGATTTTCAAACTTTGGGAACATACAACTACGTTACACATGTACGCTGATATTATTTAATTAAATATAACCTACGCAGACAACTACATATTGTAGAACACAGGCGAACCAATTTAGTTATCTAATTAAGTCAGAAAACATTTCCCAGTCAGTAGTTGCTATTGATAATTACTTTTCCACGCAAACGTTAAGGGGAACAATACGAAAGATGAATTAGGAATGCGGCAGGCCCTACTACATTAAAACGGAGTAGTTTCGAGAATTTCCCAAAACGCAACACGAAACAGAAAACACAGGACACGCCAGTAGAGATACACAATGATAGTGCGGTACTTACAATTGAAGAGAATAAGCGGTCTAAGGATAACTAATGGTAGCTAATGAAATAATTTATTTTTATTATCGCTTCAGAAGACGCACTTTTATTCGCCTTCTTTATATTTTAGTCAACATCTACGTTAATATCGATCCTACCAAGCTTATCTTTTTTCCAAGTCTTTATGAAATAAGATATAAGTGAAAAGGGGGTCAACTTCTTACAAAATTCTATATTGAACACTTAACTAGTTGCCTAACAATTTTTAATACAAAATTCCCCTACCTACTCCATCCCCAACTGCATCACACCGACTATGACCATCAGTCTAGCGCAAAGTACAACATTAAGAGGTAATAAATGGTCAGAAAGGACCGACGTCGACAGTAGACAACATGCCAAAGATTTATGCACCACGTATCGAGGGAACAGCATAGGGGACCGATAGGGTGACGTCTACTCGGCCACCCTTGTCGCTCCGACGCCAGCGACGACGTCTCATCTTTCCGAACCTCGTCTATTCGTGGGTCAAGCTTGATGGGGGCCACGTGCCGCCACCGCATATACGTATACGGGAAACCGTGTTTATTAAAAGTTAATCAGCTTTCCGAATAGTTAGCGCCGGATATCTAAAGAGATGCTGTATAAGGGGTGTAATGAATTAAAGCTTGTGCTAGCGCGAACAGTGCTCGAACAGCTGCTCTTAATGGCTTCCTAATCGAATGGTCATTTCAACATGAACCATTTAAAGTAGTGTTGACAGCTTTGGTCTACTGGCGAACACCATCTGTAGTAGACAATGTTAGGTATCTCATGTAAATGATGTTCTAGTCTTCTGATGAACATGCGAGGGACGGATAAGATGTATTATCTGAAAAATTATGTTCTATACGTTTCTATATTACGAAGCTGCTGTATAGTGCATGAAATCAGCGTACAGTTCTGTGCATAAGTAAACAACCAGCTCAAGGTACTAACGGCACTGGAGCATGCCAAATGTTTTTGGCCTTTTGAAATGGATGAATAAATGAAGTTTACTTTATTTTTAATAGGAGGAGAAACTGAGGTTGACAAATTTACAATATATAAAAGCGGAGCAAGGAGAGCTATTCTAGTAAATTTGCTTTTATACGTCCTTATTGCGTTTCATCGATATGTACTGGAGCTATCGAGCAAATAGTAAACATTAGCTACATTACGTCTCATTAACTACAACGTATTGTAAATAATTATAAATAATAGAATTTGTGTACTGGCGATATCATGATATTATGGCATTGATTTACTGTTAGTATCAATTACGTTTCTGTTTGTTCACCATTCTACTGCAGGGCATTAATTTCACTATAAATTATTCCAGTTCTATTCGATGTGGTTGAGAATAATAGATGTACTGTTGAAAATCTCGTTCTATTTAGTATATGTTGAAGCCAAAGTAACTTAATGTCTCCTCTGATTGCATGAGTAGTACGATGTCATTTCTTATTTGTATGTTTCAAGAAGTTTGTTAATTTAATTCAATCAATTAATTTTCTCAAACGCCTTACACAATACCCTAAAACCCACAGTTCCTATAAGGTATAAACTTTATCGCATCTTCCAGTACAGTGAACGTTTATTGAAAAGAGGAGGTTATTTATGTTTCACTCTGATGCAAGGCAACTGCTATATGACAGAGATCACAAACACTGCGCACGTAACTTGGTCAGGAGACGTTTGGAGACGTTTTCCCTCGGTGCATTATCGAAATTGAAGGATGTAACTCGAAGATAAAAACGAGCGAGGTGCAATAAAAATCGATCAAAAATTCCTTCTTGTATTTTACTAACCAAAGATGATTTTCGTACTTATAGTGCCTCAACAATCTGAATTATAAACAACGCTTTTATGAAATAAATAGACGATATGAGTTGGAATGTTGTGGTTCAGCTTTTTACCGTGTGTATCACGCGAACGCGGTCTATATTATATGTATGAATGTTGATTACTATCTGCATTGCTGTATTAATATATGGATGTAATTCGCCTAATGCGAACCGAAATGAATACATCAAACAAAATTCTCGATGTACAGATACCGCTGTATGCCGTCTGCGTATGCACAAAATGTTATTACCTTTAGTAGACATGCACGATATAAATCTAGAGATTAGTTTTAATGCCTTTTAAAGAGACACGGCACAATCGTAGAGGACGTGCTTGTGTGTATATCACATTTAAGAGGGTGCTAACTGTACTGTGCGCTATATGGTTGAAAACTAGCTATATAACACAGATACATACAGGGTGAGCCGGGAGGAACTGATCAGACTCCAGGGCTGTATTGTACACTGCCGTTCAGAGAAGTTCGGTCGCTTGGTAAAAAACATGAAAAGGTTACAGAAACAAACGAAACTAAAAACAAAATGCAATTTTATTGTATGTATAGGTAAAAAAGACAAAAATAAATAAATAAAAAGTTATTCTGGTCTAATGTAACATACTGAACATTATATGTTTTTTTCATCGAAAAAACCTCCTTTGCTGTTAATCACCGCTCGAACTATTCTAGGCATTCTTTCGATAAGTTTTGTTAAAACGGATTGTGGAATATTAATCCATTCATGTTGCAGAATATTCCGTAAATGTTGTTGTGAAGTTGGGCATATTTTTCGGATCCTCCTGTCCAGTTCATCCCACAACGACTCTATAGGGTTCAAATCTGGGCTTTGTGGGCGCCATGTCATTACTTTCAGGGTGTGCTGTTCTTCTTGCTCCTTCAGATAGTTCTTACACACTAACGCAGTGTGTTTTGGGTCGTTGTCATGCATGAATGTAAAGTTACGGCCTATTATACGTAATCCTGATGGCACTGCTTGATTCTGGAGTATTGCAAAATAATTTTCCTTCCTCATTACACCCTGCACTCTGCATAAATCTCCCGTCCCAGCAAAGGGGAAACATCCCCCACTAACACAGAACTACGCCCTTGCTTCACTGTAGGCACAATGCAGTTCGGGATCACTTTTTGGTTTTAGATCTTCGGACATAAACTCGTCGATTTTGCCCAAAAACCTCAAACTTTGACTCGCCACTCCAAAGCACGTGTTTCCAATCATCTAACGACCAATCTAGATGAGAACGGGCCCACTGTAGCCGTTTTGCTCTGTTGCCCCGACATAATAAGGGTTTTCGAATGGCAATGCGTCCATGAAGGTCCGCTTGTTGAAGTCGACGTTTTACCGTACTCGCCGAAACTTGTTCTTCACGGCCGCGATTGACTTCGGCTTCTATTTGTGGCCCTGTTAATTTTCTATTGCGTTTGCTTAATAATACAATTCTCAAATCTTCAGCTTTTGTTGTTTTCCTAGATGCTCCAGGACAAACACGATTTTCTATAGTTCCAGTTGTCCGATATCGCTTTATGATGTCATTTATTGTTGAACTTCTCATATTTATTTTTTCAGCAATTTGTCGCCCCGAATATCCTTCTTCAAACAGCGTAATAATGCGTGAACGTTTTTCTACACTGGTAGGCTTGCCACGTGCCATTTCGAAGTAAATTTTCTTAAAACTTTCTCGCAAAAACGACAGATGCACACCAACATAAATAACCTAAATGTATTGTTTGTTAATAATCCCTAAACGACCCGTTTCAAAAGATCGGTGCTTCCGAGAAATTCTTGGAATGATAATAAAAGGGACTTTATTGTGGTTGTCGCAATATTTCTACTTTACATAATAATGTATGGCTTTAACCCCTTAGAAAACAGTGTATGCTTAATATTTTTCTAATTTTATGTATTAACAATTGTATACAGTGTGATATAATAGATTTTTATTGTATGACCGAACTTCACTGAACGGCAGTGTATATGTGAAAATAACTCAAGTTGCTCTAATATGAAATCTAGTTCGAAAACTTCAAAGTGTAGATCAGACTTTGTTGTAGGCGTTAACATTCAAAAAAGTAGGTTATTTTAGATAGATTTCTGAGTCGTAAATGTAAGTTGAAAACCTACAATCGGTTGCTGGTGAAAGGTTATTGGTTGAAGATTAAAAAGGAGCCCAGGTTACAAAGTTGTGAGACTATAGAAGGTCTTATGAAGCTGTTTAAAGTGTAACTATTGTAAGGTACATGAAAGTGTAGCATTGCAGGTTACTATTTCGATAAATAAAAGGTTTCGTCTACAAAAGAAATGTTAATCGGTAAAAATAGGAAGATATAATCATTATTAACAGTTTTGTAATCGGCGATGAATCAACTAAAAGGTGAGCTTTCCAAATACATCACGATATAGAATATAACAGTGCTGACGGAATGATAAGAAAGTATTGAAAATAACGAATATAAGCTGGCAGCGTACAAGACTAATATATTAAAATATGACGGGATGTAGCAGAAAGTGACGTGATTTGACTTTCAACGGACCGAATAAAACGGAAAAAATCGTCAGGATGACGGACATCTTATTTGTGCGAAGAAAATATATAAAATTGTACAAATAAATCGACCAACAAATCATTTCCTTTACATAAAGAACCGTCCATAAAAGTCGATTATTATCGGCCCACTTTCTATTCGATATTCGACGACGAGTCGTTCACCATTCCCGCTTCCTCGTTTTTTTTATTGGATAACGTCCGATTTCGTATTCGGGTTCCTGCGATTTTTAAGGAATCGCAGATATAGTGCGCCAAAAATTGGAAGTCGGCCTTTTCTCCCTGCTACCTACCTATATATGTAGGTATATACAAACAGTTTCCCTCGCATCCTTCCGAATCGAACGTAAATATTTATTACAAAGGCGAGAAATATGACAATAAAAACGATTTGGGTTACTGTTAGGAAGACACTTTCGCCCCCTTCGAAAATCGTGCCATGAAAAATACAGATAGGAACCCGGATGTTCGGGTATGGGAGTGGAAATGATATTGGGAAGCGGTAAAAAATTAAAGCAAGTTTGCCATTCTGAAAAGAAAAAATGATGCTGACGGCAACATATCGAACGCGAAAGAACGTGGTGTTCCGAATGTAAAATGGATTTTTATTTTTATACAGGGTGAGTGACTTCCGCCGGCTCGGAAGATTCTGCTTTCATGATTGGAGATTTCAAAACGATTTCTTTCTTGTTGTGAGGTTTAATTGTGAACATGGTTTAGAATGATAGTGAAACCTACAGGGTGTCTCGCAACTTAGCTATCCAAAGTTATACTATCTTAAATGCAATGTACCGTTATTCCATTTTTGGAATCGTCGTTAAATTCTGTAATGAGGTATCACTATTTTTTTTTAATGTAGTGATGGTCCAATGGGGTATATAATCTTTTTAAAGCTTGTGATAACCTCAGAAGCCTTTAGTGTGAAATGTTTTATGGCTTTGCCACCATCACCCCCTCACCGTAATGGGTGAAGAGCAGTTAATTGTTTTAGAACTGGTAATGATGACTCGGGAGTGTACCGAGCCCGCTAAGAAAATTTGACTCGAACACGCAGCGCCTAACTCTACCCAGTCAAGCTCAGATCTTCTTACTACAACGAAAGCAAATGGTACGATCCGGGAGGCGCTTTCTAAGTAGCTCTGCATCACCATGTCTTTATTTGTTTCAGAATAGGTTTTCACAAAAAAAAAAAATCTGTAAATACTTCTGGCTAATTTATAAGATCTTAAACTACTCATAATCACAAACTTAATTTTTGGAAAAATATATCGAGGTACATATCTAGTAATTAATGAATGTTTATTCATATCGACTAAATTACTTACGTATCCTCCTTATAAGTATCAGTACAGCACATTATTAGGACTTACCTGAAAGAAAAGATTCAGCATTAGCTTACAGTATTCTCATGTCTATATAAAGAAAATTAAAATAAACAAATTTACTCTACTGCTTACGGAAATTCACCTTAAACTAGCGTTTACAGTTTTTTTTTTTACTACATTTTACAGTTTTGTGCTGCCAGTGTGAAATTTATTGTCCCTTTCCAATCTAATTTTCCTCTATTGAAGGAGTTTAATGATAGATTTTACAACGTTTTATTCTTCTGGATGATCCTTTAACAAGGACGATTGTGTGTACGGGTTTGTCCTGTTCGAGCGGACACATTCCACAAAATCGCACTGACGACCCGTATTATTGCGTAAAGGGCATCTACACATAGTGGTTGTTAGTAATTTGTATCATTACCATTTTTTTTTGACAGTTTTCAACCTTCGTTTCAACTTAATACTACGAAGGTGGCGGAAATGAATCAAGTACTAGAATTCTTAAATTCTATTTATCGCAACATTTCGGAAACTTTTGGGTACCGCTTCATACAAGCAATGGATAAAACTAAAGCTATGCGGATATGAAAGTGCTTCGTATCATGATGATTGCTTCTATTTATCGGTGAAACTTTGTTTACGTGTGACGGCACTAATGGAAATGCACAGTTCAGCAAAGTGCGTGTTTTTTACTACTTTAGTGGAAAATTATATGGCCACCACGTGTGTATTAGATCCTTTAATATTCACTTCCTAGTTTGTGAAAATGCAAATGAAAGCAATAAAACGCTAGACGGACGTTGACTTTAATTTGTAAAATGCGTGTTATTAGTTATTCAGTGGAATTTGTATATTCAATTAGTATAATTAGTTCAACTGGTATTTGAAGTAGCGTAAAACCTAACACCTTGTTACGTTAGTGGCGCCCTAGCGAGGAAAGCACCTAAACGTGTCCCCCGTTGTAACTCAGCAATTTGTAATCAATACCAGAACATCCTGTACAAACAATTTAGCAGCCGAAAAGGGGTACGCTAAAATGATTATTTCGAAACAATAGTGCACTTACCGCGCTAATACGACTAGTGATTGTACATTTTCTCTTTTCACCTACGTAGTCCCTAATTAGAGCACTAATAATACATAATGGCGTATAATAAGGGACTCGTGTGGACTTTTCCAGCCGCATAAATAATTCAATTTCTTTTAATTATCGCCGGGGGCGGTGAGCATGTAACGAATTTCACTCGGAACCTAATTGAATCGAACGTTCTATCACAACTATGTAATTATAGTGACGGAGTTCGCTTACCGAATTTTGAAAATGTAAAAATGTAGTTAGCGGGGAGTGTTCAGCGCAATCACACGCAAACACCTTCACAACTCCTTTTAACTGAAGCATGATGCAAATGATACAGAGGCGTAACTGTAGCATAGATTTTACGCTTCTATGACGTATTACACTGCATACAACACTACAACAATAAATTTCACTGAGAATTTTGTTGAGGATTAAACGAACGATTATTAAATGACGAAATTACCCTTATATATACGCCTAAACTTACACTGAAAGGTGTTGTAGGTTAAATGAGGTAAAATGTCAAATTTAATTTCCATTTTTCTTGAAATTTTGCAATAGACGAAAAAAGTGTAACATTTTTACATTTTACATTAAAATGGCTGTAAATGTATAGAATCTTTGCTGTGTACAGAATGTAATGAACATCAGGGACAAATACAAGTAACCGACGTACATACACGTAGCGAGATGGGAAAGCATGCAAATCAGCAGACAAAGAGAGTTAGCTATACCATAAAACCAGAACGTCGTAAAAAATAAATTCAGCGAAAAAAAAAATTCCTCTTAACGCAGGCAATTTTTGGATTATTTAAATTTCATCTCGGGAAACATACAAGGGTGGGAATCGGATCCATTTCCGGAATCAATTCATCCCAGCTATTTTTCTTATTCCGGCTCAAATCTAAGGGGTTGTTTTTCTCATCCGGGCGAAATACAGAGATACAATTCCTGGACCGCCGCACGCTCATAGCAGACACTATACACCAGTAATAGATCAAGCGGCCGGCCGCCAACCTCAAATTAATTATTATTCACCCCGTTCCGCGTTGCCGGATCGTAGAAACTAAATAAGATGGGCGAAGAAGGAGAATAAGAAGGCGAAAGGGAAACAACCAACGTTCGCTCTTGTTTTTGAAAAATGTTCTCGAAAATGCGGTTTGTATTTTATTGTTTGTGCGGTATGAGAGAGGATTTTTTTCTCGTTGGCCGTAGAATATATATAGATGGAAATTGTTACTTGATTCGTCTATTTGTCATGTTTCCCGAATAGCTTTTTGAATTCGGAATGAAGTGTGGTTATTTATGGCCGTCTTCGGAATGATGGATTGATAATAGTTGATTAAATTTTCGATTCATTTTGTTGTTTTTTCCATCTATCTTTATTTCTATTTTTTTTTCTTTGAAAATAACGAATACTCCTTTGTTCTTCCGAAATGCTGTTTTACGTTCGCTGATATAGTGCGATGTTGAAAATAATGTTGTTACAATCGTTACGATTAGGGCATGATTCAGGCACATGTATTGAGGTGCGTTCAAGTTACGACGATGCTCTACCCCTACGCTTAACATGGCATTGCGTCGGTTTTAAGAAGAAAATTAAAATAGATCTCTTGCGGCTGCAGAATTAAGTCTTACGTGATTCTTCTTTTTATTATTATTATTATTATTATTTTCATATAGTTTTAGTTTATTTTAGTGAGAATTGAAAACCAGTCAACAGCATCATGCTGAAGACCGATATTCTCTTTTGTTATTATATTACATCTCTTTTGTTTTGTTTTTGTTTTTCTTTTGTTATCTGGATCAATAAACCTAAACTTACTTACTTATTTACTCTCTCTACTTCAGGGGCTTTATTCAGTAAATGTTTATTTCTTCAGCTAACGATACTGCGGCGAAAAGCCCTACATAATTCCTTAATTTTTCCTCAAATTTAAAGTTTATCCTAAAGCACGTGTAGAATAAGTCTATTTGGGGTAAAATAATATTGTCTCAAAATTTGCTATTTCCTTATTTAACAAAATGTTTAGTTGCCCTGATGATGTGCCCTTTGAACACGAAACTGATCGCTTAAATTTTGAAATATAAAAGAATTTTGTGAGATACAGGATCATCTTATTCAAGCTTTCCTTTGCCAACTTGATCTCTTTAAACTCTTTAAACTCCTTACTTATCAGCTAAAGATGATTTCCAGAAACGGCGAAAAAGTTATCCAGAATCAAAAATTCCTCCTGCATTTTTAATTACCATCCTACAATTTTTCATTTGAGTGAGTGCTTAAAGGTAACGTACATCCAACAAAATTTATACTACAACTAGAACAGTTTATCGCTCAAAACTATAAAACAACTTGTTCGCCCAAGGAACTAGTTTTAATAATCTCGCTTGAAGTGTTGACGAAGCAATTAGTTCCTCAATCCGGTCGCTAATGAATATTTTCTCGTTTTGTTCAGGCGAAGTCGTTCAACAGTATTACGTAAGTCGCTTGCTTAGTTATTAAAAACCGAAACTGAAATCCTTGGACGGGTGCAACGCGTGCTTCGGACTAGTTTTAATTGCGTTACCTCGTTGTAACTATTATTTTCGCCTTCCGCTTCGCCTACTTTTGGAGGGAAATGCTACTAAAACTAATAGGTTTGTAATTGTGGTAATTTTTGCGCCCGCTCTCGCGTCGGGTATTATTAAACTTGGCGAGAGAGCGTAATTCGTTCTAGAGGGGTCGGTATGAAAATTTTACTTGAAAAGTTTCACCCGACAGTGAATGTTGGTGAGGGGTGAACAAGGACTGTGAAGTAAACTATGCGCTATGAAGTGAAGTCGTAAATTTAACTTTGTAGTTTATGTGTAAGTCGCATTCTGTGCGATGTTTTTACTGGGAAATTGTTAATAAAACGCAAAATAATTATGTAAGGAGTGTCATTCAGAAGTTTCATTTCGAAATACTCTGAGCATTCTTTATAATAATTGCAATTTACATATATATATAAAACATATGCAAATTTTCAATCATTTCTAAGGTAAAGATAAAGATTGAAAAGCGGTTCTAGCTGTATCTATTAGCTTCACAGGAGATAAAGTATGAGTAAGGCTCAAATGATCAATAATGAGTTCTCATCCTTCGCAATTTCATTATTGCTTTAGAAGCCAACCAATTAATAAAAAGTTGACCTTGTACTGTCTCACAACAGAGCTAGGAGTGTTGGTGGGAATAATGTCGGTTCACATCCATATTTAGACGTAAGATATATCAAGAGCCGTTCTTCTTAACAGAAGACAGGATTAAGTCCTGAAGATCTTAAACGGCATTTTAACATCCTTCGAGACCCTGTAACTTATCCTTCACATTTTTGAAAGGATTTGATCCCTTTCGCAATGCAATCTTGATCAGCCTTCCAAGCTGGTCATTAAACGCCGTGCTGAATAAACATCCGTTGAAGAGACCAGTTCCAAAGGGGGCTACAGAGATGATTCGAGAATAGAAAGGGTCGAGACAGGCATAGGGATTAACAGTCTTAACTATTATCTAAAATGCCGATAGGACTTCTTACCGCATATATTATCCGCCATAAAACCTCGAGGAAAGGACACGGATAATGTATATGTATGAATGCTTTTTATTGGTCCTGACTTCGATTGTAGGCGAAAGGCCTTGCGTGATAAAATCGCCAAAGGCAATAAAGATAGTGTTATCGTCCAGCAAAGGAGATTGGATTACTAGCAAGATTTTTGAGAGGCCATGCAACTCGGCAGTACTTCTTACATAAACTAGGAAGAGTTGAAGGTTGAATCTGTTTTCTATGCCAAGAAGATCCGGGGACGGTGGAACACATTCTACGTAGATGTGTTTCCATCAATCATACACGATATCAACACTCCAGTAGGTCATTTCTTATATCTACCGCACTGAAGGTAAAGGATCTATCAGAGGATTTATCAGAAGCTTGCAACTATTCTAACACTGTCACAACAGATCTGCTTAGATCGCAGCGGCTAATGCATCTCTGTCAACATTATAATACGAGACTATTTCCATAATAATTATTGAAGCATTAATTTTACATTTCAACAAATCAGTATTAGTTAACATGACCATCTCGATTTATAACGGAACGTGCAAAACAATGAAAATATGGCCTCACTTTTCAGCAAACTAATTTCACGAAAGTGGAACGAGATTACAATAAGAATTAATTTTTACCCCCAGAACAAGATTCATTTCCGTAGTGGTGCCCTCTCGCAAGATTATTACGTTAAAATGTCATCTCTGTAAGTGAGGCCGGGCTGGATCTTTTCATCTCTGCTTTATTCCATCCCTCTGCGGGGTAATGAGGATAGGAGAGCGAAACCGACGGGAACTACAGGCTTTTGTATCATCTAAGAGAAAATCCAGCGTCCTTCGGCGCGTAAATAAAACAGAGATAGGACTAAAAGAAGAAATTTATAATGATAAGTGCTCATTGAGGGTTACAATTGAGGTCGTAATGAATGCCCTGGTATTATTGTGCAAAGAGAATCTTCGGTTAAATTATACACGCAGTTATAAAGTTTTAATTGTGGCGTAAGATTTGAGATTGTATAGAAAATGGAATTTGCTCCGTTCTTTTGCCGATTGCCAACTGCGAAATGATGAGAGTTTGAAGAAAGGTTTTAATTCTAAATGGCGTCTTCGATAGCTGGTGGTATCGATTAAAGTATAAAAGTTAACGTTCAATAAAACATTTTCTAATTTGAATTAAGCGGCAGAGAATAGAGCAAATAATTGTAGTTTGCAGGAAATTTAACTTGGTAAACAACACATAAATATCGGCAACCTCCGCACCGCGCAAGTTTAATTAATTATATAATAATTAATCCCGGCCCTTTCGCGGAACATTCGCGACCTTCTATAGCATAGCCTTTTGCCATTGCCCTTTGTGTAAATAATCTACAAAAAGGCATATTTTATGCGAATATGCGCATATACGCAAAATGCATATATTCCGACCTTTAGTAATTATGCTAATTCAAAATGGTAATCTTCGTCAGACATCCTTTAGGAGATGCGGACAAATACTATATCGTAATCTCTTCGGCGGATTTACCACACATACATGAATTTTAAGATTTGATTTAATTAATTTAGTGCATGGAGGTATACCGTAAATCTCTACCGCAAACTTCGCTAGATACTGCCAGTACCGCCGCGACCTGTGGCTGGCAAACCATGGCAATTCCTGTTCCATTACACTATTGATAATGCGTAATTGATTACAAACCAGCACCCGGAAGCACTTCAATTAATCGTCTTACTAATTACTCAATCTATTACGCTGGTCGAGTAATTATTTGTCTTTAAGATTAACTTGATTAAGTTGCGCTATTTGTGCTTTTTGCTTGTAAAGATTAATTATTTCAGGGTGGCATAACAAACTTTCCATTTCTTTTTCTTCGAAGAATAATTTCAGAGCGGAAACAAATGTTTTATTAAGACCTAATTAGGCTGGAATAATACTCTTAAGCATTCTTTACTTTTTATAAAGTTCATGAATAAGAAATTAACTAGAAATGTGTACAGGGTAATCTTGCAATTATTTTAATGCTATCTAAGATAATAACTAATTTCCAAACAAAGGGCTACAAACATGATGCAAGTATGTAAAATTATCGAAAAATTTCGTTGTAATTCAATTTCTTAGAAATTACCGAGAATTCAGCATTCCTTTACACAAATTGTGATTCGATTAATTGGCAAACCTTATACACTACAGTTCAAAAGTTTTTACAGGGTTTTCGGCAAAATAGAGAATTGATAAAAATAATTCGTTACAATTAATAATTATTGTAGCTTAAAATATCTTAATTTGTGCGGACGGCACAAGATTTTCTTATATTCTAAGCTTTGTGGTCAGGTGAATGACCTTTTCTCCGTCTCCGAAAGCATTTAATTAACCCAAGATTGTATGCTCTGTGGTCACGAAGTTGCCTGTTACCATTCTTTGAGGAACACAAGGTTGTTGTGGATATAGATAGTTAGAACTAGATTACTTTTAAAATACCTTTCTTCTGATTTTAATAGCTGCGAATCCAGAAACCACATCTTCAAAATTAATATTTTGTGTTTTTTCAACATCAACATTCAATACGAGAAGATTCTCGTGTCTCGTGATGCTCATTCTAGATCTTTTTTTTAGAGTTTCCAGAGTTTTTAACTAATTTTAATCAAGTAAAACTGTGTCAGACGAGGCAACTGAAAATCTAAAGCTAACCGAGAGACTCAAGCCTTTACTTTGCAATGCAATTGTTTATTTTTGCGAATTTTAAGTTTTTAATCGCGGACGAGTCAGCCCCCAACAATGGAATTTATTTTTTTTTCTTTTGTAACTTATATAACTGAATAAATATAAACTATTTACTACACGAAAGAAAATAGCTTACTTTTCTTAACTGTCCTATAGCAAAACAGCTGAGGACAACCATTGGGACAGTTCACGGAATTTGATATCAATTCGAGGTCAAATATATTCGATTTACTCTTATAAAAAATCATCTAACTTCTGCTGTTACAAACCGTCAATAAAATACGTAAGCAACTTATTTGTTTTAACAGATCCTTTCTGATTGTCTCTCCCTTGATCGTGTCACATTGTTTGGTTTTTCAAAATATTAGTTCTATTACCAGAAATATATGCAGTTTGGTTTCCTCCAAGAGATATCCAGGATATCCCATTGCAAACTTGATTAGCTGGTAACAAACAAAATCAGACGTAATCTCGAAATTAAAGGGGTAGATTAGGAGGAAATGTTGGTTTTCCCGACGAAATATAGCCAACATTTACCTTTCTTTCCTGTGTTTCTTCGTGAACGTACTGCGCCAAAATTACGCAGATAAAATTTATTGCAGCCAACATAAAAAAACGCAATTTACGAAAATCCACTCCGCGCTGGTGCGTCTACCACATAGAAAAGCTACTACATGCACGCGATTCCGAAGAAAGTAAATTATTCGGAGTTCGAGAAAAGCCATTCTGCGCGTGGAAATTACATTTTTATACAAGGCGAAGACATCCAGGGAATTTTGTCGTAAGAAAAAATAACTTCCTCGCCCGATCTTAATACTAACGTACCCGCGCATATTCTTCTTTTTTTATTCGCCGCGAAAGAAGGGGCTCCACGGGACGAAATTACTCTTGATTATAGTTGAGGGGACTGGTTTTGCGGTAACATACTTTATAACAAGATTTAACGTGAGAGATCTTCATGCGCGGATTGCTGGGGCTCCTTTACTCCGGACGTATAAATTTAATATAGAGGGTAGAAAGCCCGACAGTGTAGCAAGGCATACGCACTTACTAATGATTTTTTCCTTCGTTTCCTTATCGGAGGAAAACCCTTCGTATAGTTAAATTTTGGATGTTATTAAAGCACCGCAGCAAACACAAGTTAACGAAATCAGTATGAAGGTGGAATAACTTTTTATTTCCAAAGGAAAAAGATTGGTATAATCCGACGATATGGCAGTGTATCTATTGCCTTCTTCGAATTAGTCCCTAGAAGGGCTGTTTCTTGCTGAGTTCATTTATTTAGGCAACTATGTATCGACTCAACTTTATTAAGTCATAAAGACGACTAACACAATCAGATCGATCCTGACAAAGACGTAAACCACCGAACACAGATATGTTCCTTGCGAATGTGGATACAGGCTCAGCAAATGACAAAGAGCAGATAATGTTGTTCCTTACGTTGTTATTAAACTATAACATCAAATTCATGCTTTTATATTTGAATTATCTACGTTACAGAACAAAACTTTAATATCTAGTCACTTTTTTTTTATCTAAGAGGGAAACCTCCTTTACCAGGCTTATAATTTCTGGGAATATTTTTATTGCGTACACTACAATCGCTCGTGTAATTTCTCATCGCTTACTGCCATCCCAAAGTTACAGCCTCCGCGACGTTTAGAACTTTACAAAATTTAATAGGCAAGGGAGCACAAATCGATTTAAAATTTTGTCGATAGAAAGTTAAAAGTATTTCGACGGAATCATCGATAGGTAAGCAACGCACGTTTTTAACTCAAAGAGAACCTCCTCTCTGCGTAAAGACGCAACACAAAAGAAAGAAAAAACTCTTGTTTTTATATCGCAAACGTCTTTACATAATTGTGAATCATTTCCGTGTTGTTTTCCGGTATATAGCTTCTTGTTTACGAAAGTGGGGTCGTCGAGGAGGCTGTTCAAGTATGCAAATTGACTGTTTGTTCAGTAGAAGTTCGGAATAATAAGTTGCTGTTTACGCTTTAGAATAAAGAATAGATATGCTTTTTTCCTGTAAATAAGAGTATGTTCTGTTTTACATTTAAAAAGGAAATTTTTACACTTACTATTGGATTTTCCGATGGTAAAAACGTTTGATAAGCGATGTTAGCATGGATGAAGCAATGCTATTTAAAACATTGTAATTGATCGATTCGTGTGTGTGTGTGAAGAAAGGTATTTAATTGCAACAGAGCCACGTATTGTGCGTTCAGTTAACAATGTATTTAGGTTCACTCGTTGAACACCAAACTTCTTATGAGTTCGTTTTCTTTTTACCTTCTACTATCTAAGCAAGGGGAATAAAATGGATGTTGGTGAATATGTAGCGCTAATTCTGCTTAATTTAACCAGGGCCTTCGATTTAGCAGAAATTTCACTTGCATTAACAAAAATGTCTAACTTGGAATTAAGGGCTAACATTAACGATTGGATGATGCCTTTTTTGCGACATAGACGATTAATTGTTAGAATTCGGAATGTCAGATCACAGGAATTTAATACTGATGTAGATAGGCCTTTATTTATAAGTGAATTTACTTGAAGAGATTTATAGAAAATATGTTAAACGCAATACTTTCAACATCTTGGCAGTATTCCATTCTACTCCAAGTACAAGTTTTACCTTCTTAGAACTAAATTTTGTGTAGCATATTAGTGATTGGACACATCAGAAAATGCCTAGAAACAATAACCAAAAAATCATGCTAAGATAGCTTAGCTTCCTCATGGTATTAATGGAATAATTCACGACAAACGCAACAAAAGGAGAGAGAAAAATTACACTAACACACGGACATGTTTCTGCCTACCCGGTAACATCAGCGTGGTTTCGAGAGTAATTTTTTATCTCTACCTTCTATCGCTGTTGCCTCATAGTTAATGCCACAACTTTCAAAACGACAAACTCGACATTTCTTGGCGCCCTCTAGTGCCAAAGAAACGCATGCCTGCCGTTCAGGAAGCAGCGACATAAACCGGGTACTGCTCCCCAACCTCGAAACCACGCTGATGACGCCGGGTAGGCAGAAACATGTCCGTGTGTTAGTGTAATTTTTTCTCTCCTTTTGTTGCGTTTGCCGTAAATTATTCCGTTAATACCATGAGGAAGCTAAGCTATCTTAGCATTATATTTTTGGATATTAGTGACTATTTAAAATTTTTTCTATGATCCTAATTCAACAATCTTCAGCTTGGAAATACGGCGGTACTTGCTTAATAAATCTTACTATTTATGTTAAAATCTATGCTGAAATGTAATTAAGCTCTGGATACCTGTATAGTATTGGAAACAGGATATTCAATTATTCACGTCTACTCAGAAACACACATGGAGGCGTAAGATTAGCGCTGTCTCACGTAGGTAAATTTATTATGGGCTGATGTCAATTGTATCCTGATAGATGTGAAGGGGTAAGCTTAACAGTTTAAGCTTTCATATTGCTATTAGTATGAAGAGCTCTCTACTAATATTGGTAATGATAATTATATATTGAAACCACAAATCACATGTTAAAAAAAAATGTTACATATGCAATGCAATTTGTCAATGGAGAGATAAGAAAATGTAAAAATATAGATCAATATACAGGGAGAGTCGGAGGAAAACGTCCGTCGAATTAGTGCATCCTGAGTATCGACTTTTACGTTGTAAACTTTTTGAACTAACCCCATAAGCAATAGTCTAGTGATGTAATTCAGATAGCCGGCACGTTATATGCAATAAGAAGCAAAAAAATTTAATTTCTGAAACGCGATTTGTATTTGTGATAATCCGCTTATATCGGACTGGGCTTTGTTGGAATGTTCTTATTGCAACAAGGATAAGCCTGTTTGTAAGGCATGATGTGCTGTAACCAAGTTAAACCATAATCCAGCACCAAACCGAAGAGCTTGGCTCGAGAGAATTCGATGGCATTTTTCTAATTTATTTATAATGAATAAGTTTTCATAGCGCTTTGAGATTCATGTGTTATGGTGAATAGGAGTCGATCATCAAGAAGTGGACCCAGTTCTGCGGAGAAGGCCCAATTCATCAGAATTACATGGATCTGTGGGTCAAATGCTAGGATAGATTTAGGATATTCTTGCTTATGCACATATGTTCATAATAGGCACTAAAGACGTAGTTAGAGGCTGCCAAGATTTTACTTGTTACAGAACTCCTTTTTCTGAAGTCATGCTGTTATTTGCAACTACGATAATTACCAGTCCTGCTACAATGGCTTGCTGGAAACTTCTAGATACTGCTGGTGGTATGGTTATAAATTTGAAGTTCTTGCATTCTTTATGAATTGGGAGTGCTTTAGAAACTTTTAGCTGTTTTGGAAATACTCCATTTGTTGTTAGCTGGAGCTCGTGGACGTTTAGTAGTTTCGAAAATAGTGACGACAAAACCGCCTTGGGTGGCAGTAATCATCCATGCTCCAGCTGCAGAGTGAAATGGATGTCTAGTGCACTTAGTAAGGATCTTGATAGAAAATAAGGAATTTATTTGATTCCCTTTCTAGTCCTCGTAACTTATGCTTTATTATTTTACCAATCACATTACATCTCTAAATTTCATTAAACACAGTCATCCACTTCGGCACAAACATTCGTAGACGGTGCAGTACCCAAAACGACGACACAAAAAGATTAATCAAATAGGAACAAAACGGAAACGTTTCCTGCGATCCTACGATCTTATATCCCGGACGAGTCGGATTAAAAAGGACGCTAGCCGACTTATGGCGTCCAGGTATCGTAAAACTGCACCGCCAGTCAGGCTATACGGTCATCGTGACGTAATGGCGTGGAAGTATAGGAGCTGCAGAAGAATTAATATCGACGATAGTAAAGTTTCTACCTCTGACGGCTCATCTGCATATCTCGAACGATTCAATAAAGTTTCGGGTCCATGATTAAGTTCGCAGATGGAGTTCTATATGTACGGGTTGGGGTGGCTGGTAAATAGTGAACGTCGTAAAAAACTCCATACGTCCCTTTATCTTCGCGCAGTAAATTTTGTTTGGTAGGAGCAGATTTTGAGAGCGGACAAGGGTAGTGAAGCTGTAAGTAAATAATAAAGTTTTAGGTAGACACCTAAAACGTTATTACATAATTACTAATAAAACTATTAAATACTGGATTAGATTATTATTTTGTTGAAGATCTTGTAGTGCTCACGCAGAAATTACTAAAAATTAACTTCTTTCATTCAATTACCATTGTTAACATAAAATTATGTCCAGGTATGCAGATGTTCACCTTCCGTTATAAGCGATACAAGTTTCTTATTTCAAATAGAACACTCTGTGTATTCTTGTATTTTTTGTTAATTTTGCTTTTGAGATAACTGAGTTATTTGGTTGGACATTTGTTCTTACAAGTCTCTCATCAAGCCTAGTTTAAGGCAAAATTATGTTTTGCATATACTTTGTGTATGCACCGTGCAACAAACCGGCTACTTTTAGATTTCCACAAACCTCCCAACTATGTTCTTATTACTTAGTAAATCCTAATAAATATGTTTTATTTCATAAGGCACTCTAGAGGTCACAACATAGGCAAAAAATAATTTAAATTAACGCAATGTAAACAATTTCACATCTATTTTAGCTTCTAGTGCAGGATTTAGTCCGTAAGCAGATAATATGTCTAACTTGATAGCACAGGATAATTCTGTAATCTCTTACTTAAGGCATTGACTTTAGTCGACGATACTAGAAGATTCGATGTGTGTGAAATCTGTTGTCTGGGTTGTAGTTATTCTATTGCGCGGCGGTGTAAACGCTACAATAGAAACGTCTACGGTCGTTTACGATTCTCTAGAGATCGCTGCGAGCATGTTGTCATTGTGGATACAGGCGAGAACCCTGTAACTACCGTACTTATTTCGGATTACAACGCTGTTTCTTGCGATTGAATGTGTTGTATTGGTAAAATATGCATTAAAGGGTAATTGGGTTATCCTTTTCTAAGCTACTGAAATGCTTGCCTAGAAACATACATAGCGATAGTTCTAAAATTTGTCTAACCCGATATATCTTTATGGTTACTACGATGGAAACGAAAATTTTGTTACATTATAAAGCTATTTTATTGTTTTCATGCAACCACAATATTTTTACAATGTTTCAGTAGACATTTGCATCTTTTCAAAATATTCACAAAGGTTTAAGAAAACAAAAAGGACCAACGTCTAAACTTACGAAAATTACAAAAAATCTTTAAAAAATTTTAACTACGCGACATCACTCGAAAGACATTTCTACTATTACAAAAAATCGTCTACAAATCACGAAGGCGGTATCGTCGAAAAAATATAAAAAAATCAACGATGCCGTCATTGTTGAAACAGAAAAAATTGACGATGTCGACGTCGCAAAATCATAAAGAATTAACGATTGTCGAAAAATCACAAAAAATCAACAATGGCGACATTGTAGAAGAATCTCGATAATTCATCTTAAAAAAAAATAAAAAATCAACAATCTCGGCATCGCTGGAAAATCACAAAAAAATCGACGATGTCGACAGCGTCGAAAGGTCATAAGAAATCAACAATGGTAAAAAAGTAACGATGTTGGCGTCGTCGAAAAACACGAAGAATCGACGATGGCAGCATCGTCCAACGATGTTGGCTGGCATCGTCTGAAAATCGCGAAAAATCGCGATACTGGGATCGTCGAAAAATCATAAAAAATCAACGATATCGACGTGGTCGAAAAGCACGAAGAATCGACGATCCCGACCAACGTTCTTCATACACAGATAAAAATACCGTGTCAAATCTAACGCTGTTTTATCACTTTCAGTGTTACATATGTTCCGTTTGCGTGAAAAATTTCTGCGTTTCGGCAAAAAATTTCCTCGTTTTGGTGAAGAATCTCTCCGTTTCGGTGAAAAATTTCTCTGCTCGGTGAAAAGTTAACGTTATGCATACTTTGTGTCAGTTAGATAACGGTACATTATTGATTACCCTAATAGTGAACGCACTAACTAGGAAAACATACAGATTTCACTAAAATGTCACAATTAGTAAAGTTCAATTGTATGTACTTAGAGCTACAATGACAAATTTACAATGTTTTGCTTTGCTATATGGGAGCATGCTGTATAGTACAGCCATGTGCATGGTACTTTCCCGAAGTCCATAAAAATACTGCCATGTCAAACTCTATCAGTTTGTACCTATCTTAACGAGGATTAGATCCGACCAAATTTACATGACGCGACGTCAAGTGACACTAATTGCGATCGCGATACGTTCGATCGGACTGTATGCACTTTCGGTGTATTACACAGTGTTTACGTGTCTCCCAGACTGCCACCGGAATCCAGATTTATGTCCTGCCGTGTCTGGCATATTAATTTTTACACGTTCGACGATGCGGCCGCGTACAGCGCAACGGCGCGCAACCGACATTACCGGTTACGACGGTTTGTTAGATTTAATGCGATATTCTTGGTTCCCGAAACCGAATTATTCGCGTAAAATCCGGTTTAAAATTAATTCCGGGCGGTATTTTGTCGGACAATTTCCCGCGAGCGCCCCCCTCGCTTTAACGAGTTTATATCGGCGGGTACGCTGTTCGAAATGAAAACGGTAACGTGTTTTAGACGATTCGACTGTCACTAAATCGGTACCCGCCCGACTGTCGTGTGTCAGGTAAGTAGATTACGGCGAGATGTTGTTTGCTACAGTTTACCGTAAGTTGTATTACATTCGGTGTAGAGCAAGTGCTTGTACAAAGTATACTGCGGTTTAGCATTTACGCAAGTAAGAGCTCGTAGATATTTGAAGATTTATTTAGTTGGGTGGAAGGAGGAACCGAAACGAGCAAAGCGATTTTGCGCATGAAGAACTGGCTGCAATAAAAAAATATCTTTTAAGTATAGGAATCTTGAGAACCATCAAGCGGAGTTAGAGAGGCGATTAAATAGGAAAAAGTTTCTAATTTTATAAAACCTCCTCAAAACACAAATTTCCTTTGAAAAATTCGATTTCATTGGGTTATCCGATGTAATTAAATTTATTTAATGAATTAAAATTCAGTAAGCGAAGGTACAAATCCTACCGGTGTCTAATGAAGTTTGATTCATTAACTAAATTTAATTACATCGGATAAGCCAATGAGATTGAATTTTTCAGTACTTTTCGATGGAAAGCCTAATACATTTAGGATTTGCTTTTTTTTTAATAATTATAGCTAATTATAATATCCGGAAAAAGTCGATTTTCTACGAATTCGCTAAAAAAAGCGTTGTACTTATAGAAGCTCTAAATCTTGGAGTACATTATTTTGATGAAAATAATCGTGCAACTTTCTACAATTACGTGAATTTTCAATACAAAATCGTTCCTACATTTTTTTCCTATGTGCCGACTTGAATGCACCGGCGTATACATTCTTCGTTTTCGACCAAATAAGTAGCAACGGAAGCGTCTTATTTATCAAATAAATACTTGTATTATATACACGAGAAAATAATATCTCAATGCTAATACTAGCTCGGTTCACTAATTTGTTCACCTGCTTACGGAAAGGAACCTGCCTAGCTACAACCGTGTAATTCGATCACGTACTGTACATTTCTTCCTTCCTTTACTTAGCTCCTTCCATAAAAAGTCCATTAACTTATTAGGCCATTATTACATCGCATCTTCAAAAAATCCATTAACTTATTAATAATTAATTTACATCTCTCGTATCTAAATTTCGAACTCGCCGAGACCATCACGTGAAGACGTCAGGCTTTAAAACAGATTTTCATATTTAATTTACGGAGATTTCGTTTTTCCTTTACGGAAGCTTTTATTACGTAGAATTTCTGTCTCGCCGCTTTTATATTCCGTAATCATCGATACTCCTTTTTGTACATGTAAACATATCAACACTGTACCTTTGTTTTACCGAAGATGCTTTGAAAGCGAATGCGTCAGCTATATTCTCGTGTTTTCTTTCTGTTAGGAAAACCATACGATAAGAAGATGCCAGATATTTTTAACAACTTTTCACTTTGTCCTAGTGTGTGGAATAGAAATTATAAATAGGAAAAGAGCTCGCGTTAAAGGATAAAATAATATATTTTTTTTATTTCTCTTTGTACTGTAATATATATTTATAGAAGGTATTTTTGCAAATGGCGTGGCTTATGTCGATCGTGTTGCTGGAAAGGAGGACTAATACACCTCTAAGACGTTTCTCAAGGAATGGTATTGGTCCTAATTATATAGCCATGCCATAGCGTACACACATAAAATATATTAAATCATAAATATACTTCCTTAGATGGTTATCACGTATGAAATATTCGTGTTTGACACGTCAAGCGTGTTTAGAGTTCCTTGGGAAGCGCAAACTTCAATTTCTCGTTTGCTAATGTATGTATCTATATATTTCGTTCGTTTGAAATACGATTTGTACGGCCAGAAATAGATATTATATTTGGCAATTTCGTTTCCAAATGCAATCAAGTCTTGACAGATTAAGTTGGACGATTATCGAAGTGTAGAATTAGAAATTAGAAATTAAAAAAAAATGTAGCTGTACTTTTACAGCAGATAAAGAAGAACTACGAATAACTAGGCTACCTCACCTTTTATTTTTAAATCTGTATGCAGTGTCTGCGGAAAGGTCTGCTTCGTAAAACCATTAAAATCGAAAAGTACATTGTAGATTGCAATGTTCGATTTAATTTTTTTCCTTAACTAACCGCATTGCAAAGCTATCGCAAATTTTTACAACCCGCACTCGAAGCTAATGTCTATCTTAGAGAACTGTGACGGAAATCCCTTTTCCTTCTTTTATTTCCTTCGTAATGGCTTAATAAGGTTTTTACCATCATTCGTGGAACACGTACCCGTGATCCCGACTAGTTAGATACATGGACGTAAATTATGGAAACTATCAAAACGAGAAACGCAAAGAGCACGTCCTCGTCCTTACATGGCTGTCTGCAAATGCAAATATGAACGTGTGCTTATTATGCAGAATGTTAATGTAAGTCTCCTTTGTGCGATAAAGGACATTATGCATTCATCTACTCACCGGCTTAGGTACATATTTAGTTGCAAAGAAATTTATTAGGCACGAATAAACTGCACGAATAGGATTTTATTAGGCGACTTGTAAATCATGCGCCTCCGTCGAGTGATTTGTGAGCTATTGTGGAAATTAAGTCAATAGCTAAGGCGTTTTACATTTCAGCAAATAATTTATAAAAGCTCCGACGCAGCTATTTCAATGCTTTTCTAGTTTCTACTAACGATACTATTAACTATCTTTAATCTCTTTATGCTTTGAAATCATTATTGCGTTCTAAAGACGTTTTCCGTATAGAAGATATATTGTTATATTATTAATGGTGCAATATTACAATAAATTAGAACCTACGTTCCTAATGTGTGGCAAATGCCCTTCGCATGCAAGTAGCTACGTCGATGGTGGGCACCCGTATTTGCCCATTCTATTCATGAGAAAGGGACGAAGTACCCTTACACAATCTTACTTTTTAATTTATCTCTCTAAATAACTGAAATAGTAAATCGTATGAAGATACCTTAAATTGTGCATTGAACTAACTAAACTAGGAAGAATAGACGCATCTGTACACATTCAGAATTTAGACGTAATTTTAATCTTCCTCTGTCCACAAGTAACCTCGATCATCTCAATATCGTACCCTGAATAAAAAGTAATTGTAGTAGTAGAGTGTTATTGTCGACTTTGCAAAAGCTTTTAGCCCGCAACTCATCACTTACCAACATGTAAATACAACGCTACAAGCCCCCGTTATATACGTTATCATTACTATGCACGGATAATAATTCTGGATACGGTGATAATACAAATACCGCACACTATTAACTGTTCAACATTTCGCGCGATGGCGTCGATCTATTCCATTCCACGCAATAATTGAAATCACCATAATGGTTCTCATTAGGCCTTTAGGTAAATTTAAATCCTCCAATTGGCCTAATGCTAATGGAGGGCTTTAGTGAAGCTCGTTTTTGGCGTATTTATTTCAACGTCTAGCCTTTCAATTAACATGCATATTTAACATTTGGCGGAAGATTATTAAGTGCATAAATTATTATATAAAGCGTGTGCTTCAATATTTTCATTTTCCGATACCGCATATTTCCATTAACCCATGTGTGTACGATTTTAAGCTCCAAATGGTTCTTGACATAAATGCGATTAAACAGGTCTTTATTATCGGAAATACTGCAGCTATGCACTACAATCTGAGGCAATTACCTGATATTTAATAGTAGCGGTAATATCTGGATTGGACATAATTAAATCAGTGGTATTGAAAGCCATTGTTATATTATACGTAAATCCTAGATTGGACTAATCGGAAAACATCGAAGAAATGCTCGGACAAATCAAAAAAAAAACAATATTTTTAAATTTTAAATTTTCTCCACTTTTTGTTTTCAAGTAATGACGTAATCCGCAATTTTTTTTAATAATAACTTACAAGTTCCTTTTATTTTGATTAGTCATTGTAATCAATGTATTAATTGCTTTGACCGAACTGATCCAAATATAATTCTTTGCTTCATTAAATTAATTAACTCTACATCTAATAAATAATAAAAACGAACTCTGACAATGTCTAAATGAAATAAAAAAATTTAAACTAAGCAAGCGCAAATTTCATAAAATAATTTTTAGAATAAATTTAAAAAGTAAAAGTAAAGGTAGAAACTAAACGTGTTCCAGGTTTGAACCGTGCCATGTCGTTTTTGTTAAAATAAAACCCGACGTTTCGTCCACAATCGTATGGGGCTTCTTCAGGAGAGAGAAAGTTGGTAGGCAATAGTCAACACGGTAACTCAACGTGTAAACCACGCCAGAGGCGAAACTAACTGAGCGGGAAGCAATGGATCACGGTAACTTGGCATATAAATCATGCCAAAGGCGAAAATCAACTGATTGTGGGCGAAACGTCGAGTTTTTACGGTTCAAACCCGGAACACGTTTAGTTTCAACCGAGTCTGGCCGTGGAAGCCTACGTTTTTATTTCAGAAAATAACGAACGGTCCTATAATAAAACTTTGCCAGAAATTGTTGATGATAAGAAACATATTTATCGGAAAGAAATGAAAAAGTAACATGGTTCGTCTGCAAAGCAACGGTGACAAATGCTAAAGCTCCTGTCACCTTTTCCGCATAAAATTAGCTCTTAAAAATTAAAAACAGGTTCGCGAAAATATGCAAAAGGTCGCCATGAAATATTTATAACGACTTCCCCCTGGAACCATACGCCACGAAAAAAACTTCGGTTCGAAGGGTCTTTTTTCTTTTAACCCGATGTTCACTCTTGAAACCTTGTGTGCTAGACATGTCCGGACATTTCCGCCTCAGGAAAAAAAAAACACACGCACACAAACCAACGGAATCTTACGTCAGCGACCGGTGAGGGTGGCTGCTCGATTTTTTTCTCTTGCGCTAGTTTTAAAATTCATTAAATCAAATTTTACCGCAACATCGGCTCTCGTGGACCGGCGTTGCCTTGGTTCGAAGCCGTGCGCATCCGAGCGTTCGAGGCGAAAACAGCCAACTAGCGCGAGGACCTTATAGAATATTCTATTTCCCTGGAACTGAAAGGCGGATATCCAATTATGTATTTAAGTATGCATTGGAGGAATATTCGACTAGAAAAAACTGATAAACTATAGAATCACAGTTTTCGGGGAAAGAGAGGAAACTCTTTCCTGAAATGGAGCTTGTAATCCTTGTGGTAACAACGCTCCGTGGATTTGAATTGAGTGATACCATAACTCTTATTTTCCGTCCGTCCTAATTACGTGGGAAAACTAAATCCCCCTACGCGATGGTTTCTTTAACACTATTCAATCCTAAAATAGCACTGTTTGTTCAAGAAGGCTCGTACTAGTGTTAGCGATTAAACGGTACTTTAAAAACTTAGGAAAGCGTAGGCTGATCCTTTTGGTATTCTAGAATCTGTTTGTTTCTTTACATTTATGTGTTTCTTTTCCGTTAGTAATTGGAACAACATTTTGTCACTATCAAACTGTTTTTGTAGCTTAGTTCCGGGTTACCGCAGATTTTGTTGTTATTTTGTTTCTATTATTTTACTTTGTAGTATTATTCAATAGCTTATTTCTTAGACATATGTATACCGGATTGATATTTAGATTCAACTCTGCAGGTTCCTCGAGCCACTTGTTTCCGATCAGTTTTTGCGCTGACTACGTTCCATTTACGTGCTTTTCTCGGTTTGTTCAACGTCAGATTTGCTTTACACGTGATTTTCCTATTTTATTCGGAGGCTTCAGCGTTTTATAATTAATAAATTTTAACATCATTAGGATCATTCTCAAGCCTTTAAAAGAAGCGGCAGTTTAATCAAATAATTTCAGTAAACTGATTTATGACAAGGATGAAACTAAAACATTCTACGTAGTTTTATGGTTCTCCAAGTTCACTGCCCCGTTAAATTTCTTCCACACATCTTAGCGAGGTAATACATTGCCGATTATCTGGTCTGGAAGGCGATGCATTTTGTCTGAACCGACGTTCTTTGCTCGGTGAAGTCATTAAGGCATTTACGAGCGCTAAATGAGAGTGCTTTGTGTACACGTTTGAAGTTTCATTTATATCTAAATCGCGCACGGAGGCGAATAATAAAGGCTTTAGATCGGCAATTACGACGACAACAATAAAAGTATATTGCCAATGATTAGAATGTTGGTGTGATCTCTAATCTAATTTGTGGAAAGGAAATGTGAAATAAGCAACGCTAATTTATTTTGACCCACTCTGTACATCACCGTCGCAGCCAAAAATACATCTTTACTAAATAATTTGCCCAAGATTATATAGCCATAAACCAATCTACTGTCAACGTAGGTGTGATAAAAACGATAGAATATGGTGTTAAGCCTATCAGCAAGTTGAGAGCGGTGGGGCTACTAGTTTAAACGGGCGTCCTAAAAATTTTACGTTCAGAAACACGTTCTGTTTCTATATTGTTGATAAAAGTATGAGTATTATGTTGTATTTTGTTGTTAGCATTATGGAAAATAAGGTATTTGTTTCTATGAGTTTGACAAACAATTTATTATGTTCTCATTGTTTTCGTGCTTCGATATATTGCTACAAGATGCAATCGCACTCGTGTCTACATACACTCCCGTTCAGAGAAGTTCGGTCGGTTGGTAAAAAACATGAAAAGGTTACAGAAACAAACGAAACTAAAAACAAAATGCAATTTTATTGTATGTACAGGTAAAAAAGACAAAAACAAATAAATAAAAAGTTATTCTGGCCTAATATAACATATTGAACATTATTTTTTTTTTCATCGAAAAAACCTCCTTTGCTTGTTAATCACCGCTCGAACTATTCTAGGCATTCTTTCGATAACTTTTGTTAAAACGGATTGTGGAATATTAATCCATTCATGTTGCTGAATATTCCGTAAATGTTCTTGTGAAGTTGGGCATTTTTTCGGATCCTCCTGTCCAGTTCATCCCACAACAACTCTATAGGGTTCAAACCTGGGCTTTGTGGGGGCCATGTCATTACTTTCAGGGTGTGCTGTTGTTCTTGCTCCTTTAGATAGTTCTTACACACTAACGCAGTGTGTTTTGGGTCGTTGTCGTACATGAATGTAAAGTTTCGGCCTATTATACGCAATCCTGATGGCACTACATGATTCTGGAGTATTGCAAAATAATTTTCCTTCCTCATTACACCCTGCACTCTGCATAAATCTCCTGTCCCAGCAAAGGAGAAACATCCCCACACTAACACAGAACTACGCCCTTGCTTCACTGTAGGCACAATGCAGTTCGGGATCACTTTTCGGTTTTAGATCTTCGGACATAAACTTGTCGATTTTGCCCAAAAACCTCAAACTTTGACTCGTCACTCCAAAGCACGTGTTTCCAATCATCTAACGACCAATCTAGATGAGAACGGGCCTACTGTAGCCGTTTTGCTCTGTTGCCCCGACGTAATAAGGGTTTTCGAATGGCAATGCGTCCATGAAGGTCCGCTTGTTGAAGTCGACCTTTTACCGTACTCGCCGAAACTTGTTCTTCACGGTCGCGATTGACTTCGGCTGCAATTTGTGGCGCTGTTAATTTTCTATTGCGCTTGCTTAATAATACAATTCTCAAATCTTCAGCTTTTGTTGTTTTCCTAGATGCTCCGGGACGAACACGATTTTCTATAGTTCCAGTTGTCCGATATCGCTTGATGATGTCATTTACTGTTGAACTTCTCATATTTATTTTTTCAGCAATTTGTCGCCCCGAATATCCTTCTTCAAACAGCCTAATAATGCGTGAACGTTTTTCTACACTGGTTGGCTTGCCACGTGCCGTTTTGAAGTAAATTTTCTTAAAACTTTCGCGCAAAAACGACAGATGCACACCAACACACGTTTAACAGTAAAATGAGGCAAATTTATGTCTTTACGCCTGCGATAAATAAACAAGAATGATACTGCGGTATATTTGATAAATGTATTGTTCGTTGATAATCCCCAAACGACCCGTTTCAAAAGATCGGTACTTCCGAGAAATTCTTGGAATGATAATAAAAGGGACTTTATTGTGGTTGTCGCAATATTTCTACTTTACATAATAATTTATGGCTTTAATCCCTTAGAGAAGAGTGTATGCTTAATGTTTTTCTAATTTTATGTATTAATAATTGTATACAGTGGTTTATAATAGATTTTTATTGTATGACCGAACTTCACTGAACGGCAGTGTACATTGTTAAATCGTAGAGCGCTGAAAAATCGCTTAGATCATTAACAAAAAGAGAAAGTCATTGAAATGTTCGGCGTAACCTACAATGTTTACGTATAAATAAAATAAAAAGAATAAAAATTAATAAGTTTATATAATTTAAACAATACTCAGTAGCACAGCAAATTACAATGGTTGAACGTATGTTCCACAGTACACAAAGCTGGTATAAAATCTGCAAAACAGTTATTCTCTTTTCCGATTACATCTAAGAGGTAAGTTACTTTATATGCAAGCCGTATAAATGTACGGCTTTATAAAAGTACGTGAAGGAATCGGAATAATTTTGATAATTTACTCTTGAAGAAAGAAACGTATAAGAGAGGAAATCAAACTTCACATACGTAAATAACAAAAATCGTTTCCAGAACATTTCTCGTGATACGAGACAACCTGAAGGGCTTAACAGAAGTAACCATTTTCATATCAAATCGCTTTATCATTTCCTTGCTTTAGATTCTCCCCTCTTGTTTTTATCTTAAACTTATGCTCGCGTAGCGCATTCCGAGCTTTTCATATTTCCTGGCTCCTGAAGCTTACTCGCGTATTAGACCTACGTAGATACTTTCTTATGTAGGATGTGCACGAACTCACATACATAGCGTGGTTTCCAGCTGACAAATAAAAACAAACCATCGACAGTGGTGCCGTATATATATCGAAAATGTCACGTGAACGTATTTCGTGAGGCCGCGGGCGTCGAAATAATCTCACTATCTATCGCGAGCACCCGCCGCGGTATATCCTTTTCGAAATCTCGAAGATTGTCTTTTGTCGCCGCCGTTCGTTTGTGTATTGTGTACGTCTATATAGATATATATGTATATGTATGGATGAGGGTACGTAAGTACAGATGGCGCACACGTCCGATATTTGCGAGATGAAATTTCATATTTTGCTATCTCTAGGTGCACTACGATCCGTTGAGACTTACCAAATAAAAATGTATGTGTATGAAATAAAATATGTAGTAGCTATCGGCAATGTTTTTACTCATTGGGGGATGGGATCGAATATAACTTCTGCATCAAACTCGGAAAATATTGTGGCAGTTGGTACAAAACTGAATATGTAATATTGGAGATAGCAATTTGTCTTACTATAATAATGAACGACTTTAAAGATATAATAATTAAGAGGATTGGTAACTATCTCAATATTAAAAATACATTGTGAAAGATAGCAAAACGCCACAATGGATGGCGTTCGTCGAAGAGTGATCAGGCAACCTATGCCAGAGTAATTCTTTTTCTGGCTCATTCTCAATTCTTCGGCGGCTTCTACAGCCGTGAGATTCCCCTTTCTGCTGGTGCGGGCTTCTTCGCATCGCGGCGTCAGTAATCGCTTTTAGTGTAACAAACATGTACAAGGTGGGCCAAATTCAATGCTTTTAGTAGGGAACTTATATTTCTAAAGGAATTAGACAAAAACTGACCTAAGCTTCTGGAGCTCGATTTTAAAGAGAAATCGATTGGTGAAATCCATATTTTTATATCTTCCTTAATATAAGAGATACAGAGCGTTTTCGTAAAATGTGCAATTTTTAAAAACCCTTGTAACTTTTTTATTTGTGAAAATGCTTGATTTATATAAAAACTATATTGAGGCGCTTTTTGACGCAGAATCCCATACTCTCATTTTTTCTTTTTTTAAACTCCTATTTTTTGAGATATTATCAAGACTTGTGTTTTTTTATATGGAATACCCTATATGTTTTTACACTATTGAAAAGCATATAAAATTACATTTAGAATGATATAACACATTTGATATTTTTTTTTAACAATTTTTAAATTATTTGTTTTTCTTCATTTCACATTATTTTAAGATGGCTATGGATGGTAACTAAGCAATACACGTATTTTATAATGTCTAAATGTTTATTACAATTATTACAATTTATTAAACCTTTCGTAGACGAAATACCTTTAAATCAATTGGAATTCGTTTACTTCCAGCATGACGGAGCACCTCCTCACAATGCCGGACAGAGTAATAAGTTTCTAAACCAACAATTCGGTAACAATTGGATCGGGAATCAAGGACCGATACATTGGCCAGCAAGGTCGCCTGAGCTAACCTCATTGGAGTTTTTCCTTTGGGGAAGATTTAAAAATCTTACGTTTAAGCATTCGCCCAATTCAAGACAGGAATTAGAAGCTGCAGTTTTGCAAGCGTTCGACTCTCTCTCTCCGCTCGAGCTGGTGAACTCAGCTCAGAGTGTAAGAAAACGGTATCGATTATGTTTTAATTTATCATGTTTACGCATTTTTTAGTAACAAAGGTGTATTCTGTAATGAAAAAATAACAAATAATTTAAAAATTGTTTAAATAAAATATCAAGTGTGTTATATCATTCTAAAGGTAATTTTATATGCTTTTCAATAGTGCAAAATATATAGGTTGTTCCATATAAAAAAACACAAGTCTCGATAATATCTCAAAAAATAGGAGTTTAAAAAAAGAAAAAATTTGAGAATAGGATTCTGCGTCAAAAAGCGCCCTAATATAGTTTTACATAAATCAAGCATTTTCACAAATAAAAAAGTTACAAGGGTTTTTAGAAATTGCACCTTTTAGGAGAACGCTCTGTATCTCTTATATTAAGAAATATACAAAAATAGGGATTTCACCAATCGATTTCTCTTTAAAATCGAGCTCCAGTAGCTTGGGTCAGTTTTTGTCTAATTCCTTTAGAAATATAAGTTCCCTGTTAAAAGTATCGAATTTGGCCCACCTTGTACAGAATACTAAATCGATTAATTCCCGAAATACACCCCCATTTTTCACTGCCATTATGAAACAAGCGGAACGCTGTAGTTGGATGCCACATGGAATGAAAGGGATTATTCGACATAACACCGGCTATACTGTGATGACGGTTGTTTTTGGTCGAGTTTCGTACCATTACCACAGCAACCAAGGTTGCGGCCCAGATATTTCATTTCAACTTATTGTACGTCGTAAGATGAGGTGTAAGGTACATAATTCATTCGCAGAGATATTTTTAAGATAATTACGTAATATAAATCTGAATAACGTTGTTTTTTTTTACGTATTTTCAAGACTTCATAAAATTGTAAAATAATACAAACAAATTTGTACTTTAGATCTTCACTTATGGTATTATCCCATGTCTTACACTAAACGAGCAAAATTCTAAAGTAATGTAATAGTTACTGTCAAAGTTTTCAAAAACGGTCCCATTTAATATAAAACGTTGCAAAGTTGAAAGAAAAGTACAGTAGTTTGCGGCGAATCAATTGTTTACGTGACCAGTGTATCCATTTCTTCCCTTGTCTATTTGTGAAGTTTAAAAGGAAAAATATAGAGAAGCGGAAGGATAGAATTTCTTGTTGCAAGTCCTACGAGTAACGTTGACTCCTGATATAAACACGAAAGTTCTATTCTGTGAAATTTTCTTCGGTAAAATGTGACCCATCTGTTTATTGTAAATGTATTTTAAAGAGTAAAGCGCGATAGCTATGACTCTAATGGTGGAGAGATTGTTGTGTTCATCTTAATGAAGTTAATTTAAAATCTTGTACGTGTTAAGTAAGTCTGTACTATTGTTACCAATAGATAAAATCTAAATGAGAAACCGCTACTTAGATTGTCCAATTAACGTATAACCTGTTGTAGCTTGTAGTTAAGAAACTTACTAACTTACTTTTACTATTAAACTTTGTAATCATGTAATTTGCCGAAAGCCATAGAGTAACTTGGAAGTTTGTAGCTTTTCCTTCACTAATTAACGCGCACAACTTTTGATGAAAGAAGCCATCTTTCGAGCTATGTAAAAATATATTTCAGAGCTGCTAAAAACATTTAGCAGAATATCGTAGATGATGACCGGTGAGAACAAATATAGTTTACGTATAACGTTGTGATCATTGTTGAAAATTATATTTATTATTGTTTACATTTTTAATTTGATATAGTTGCAAGTTTGCGTATCACCAGCATTTGTAAATAGTTACAAAATGCATGTGAAAATTTACAGTAAAGATTGGAAGTTATTACAACGTGCATGAGATAATTTATAACAACGTTACGTTTTTCAATTCGCCAATATCAAGTTCTATGCAGCGGCCATTAAGTTTAAAGAAGCTTCGCTGACATATAATGAGGTTAGCGAGGCGTATGCGGTACCCTTTTCATGTATTACACGTACATATGTAGATGCCTAGTCGGTATGTAGATTACTACCCATTAGCAAGCACCTTCCTCAAGAACCAATTTAAAGTCTGTTGAAAGTGCTTCGCGCCTCTTCACGTATTTTCAGCGCCACTCTGTTCGTCGAATTTCGACGAGGAGTAGGTAGTAGAATTCCACTACCTTGGTTTCTCCAGTTTCGAGTGGTGGGAACACACAAATAAGCATACGGGAAATTTCTATTCTTAACAGCAATGAGTAATAAGCCTCATATCTATGAACTATTAACGAGCTTATGGAAGCCGAAGGCAACGTTACACGAAAGCAAAGAAAAAGAATCTAAAAAGAAACCACTGTTGTATAGAGGGACGTAACAAGCAAAGTTATATTCGTTCAAACGAATATACGTTGCAAATATGTTACTGAAGGTGCCTTGGAATATGTATTTCATATTTATGAACTCTACCTAACAGCGAAGGCTTACTTGAATTAGATTTCGGTACGTGGTATATTGGAAAAGGAGATTTTTATATTGGTACCGCGGAAGTAAAATATTGTAGGTTTTACTAACTTGATCGGAAAAATTGTTGCGATATGCTCTATGTACTAGTAGCCCTTTCCAATTTATACAACACACATAAAGTAGTATGCAGGGCTTCATAAAATATGATATAAATAAATAATAATTATAAAAACTTGTCAACAGTGAGAACAGCAATAAATACTTACATATTAGTAAATAAGTTATTTATCTTAAATGTTTTGTAAGGCTACAGTTAAATTAAAGTTTAAATATCACAACGACGGCAATTATATCAAAATATCATTTTTGATTTGCTTAACCTGTTACAGCCTTTGCATTCACACGCCGCAGACATCCGTCGACACCAATCAATATGCGGACGTTAGATATTTAGATTCCGTGCAATTTCCAATGATATCTAATTCGCAATCACACGGTAAATATCTAGCGGCATCTTCTGCTAATACCGTTCAATAACGTGTTAGAACTACCCGCATAACCATTATTAACGTCTTGTAGCTAACGCCGAGTGCAAATTCAGCCCATTATATACGGCTAATCGAATAGTAATTAAACAGGAGACCAGCTTGACAAGGACTACAACACAGTTGTAACAGCAAGAACAACAACAATACGAGCTTTACGATCTCTCGTAATGAATAACCGTTTGCCTCGCCCAATCACGAACGAAGTTGGGCTAGCTTCCTTTCGACTAATAATTAATATAAACTACGGGAGTGCAACCTAATTTCATCGATTAAACTGCGTCCATTGAAAATTTAACGACGTTCATGCATCAGACGACTATAACTACTTCAAGTGACCTCATATTGCGCTGGTACTGTGGATGTTTTGCTTATATTACGATAGTTTGCAATATTTCGCGAGAATATCGGCGCCTTTAATGCATGTAAGCTAGGGAGATATTCTTTGCTTATCTTCTTGCATATTCAGCAAGTATTTAGAGTTGTAATCCAGAGGTCAGATGTTCTTTCACACAGTGAGATGGGAGCATACAATTGCACTACATGCAAGTGTTTGTCTCGTTTTTAAACTAATAACTAACAATTGGGACAAATTGGGTACAAGCTATGAGAAGTTGCAATATGGGTATGAATACGTATGATGGATGATGGGAATATATCTACCCAAGTAGCAAAGATTGGAAGATGAAACTGTAAAGGCCTTGCTAACACTCTGTTTAGTTTGCTGCATTTTGCCTCCTTACAACCTGCAATATCAACTATAATCTGCATATTGCTTCCAACATCAGATGTAAATATACTGCATAGCACCTGGATACTGATTATTAGAGATGAGCAAGGTAGAGGAATTTTACAGCGACTAGATAGACTCGTGTTTTGTCGACTCTCGGGGAAACCAGTTGTCAACAGAAACCTCCTCTTATGAGACGAATAAACACGAGTCTGTCTAGTCGCTGCCAAAAAGTAATAATTTGCCCTACCTTGGTCATCTCTACCGATTATAATTGGACATAAGGCAGTTAACGGCAAGTAAAAAGCAAGTATATTTTGCATACAGTCTCGAGTAAGAGACATTTGATTAACATAGAGAGGCGCTTTGCAGATCACTAATACCTGCATAAGCTCTCCACACGATCTCTGGTCAAATAACCTGCATTGTATCGTATAAATACAATTTGAGGAGTGTTTACACTAACCTCTTGCATGTGACCTGCTAAGGCTGGCATATAATTTGTAATCGTTTCTAACCTAAAAATATTATGTAAAATAATATAAATAAATATAAAAATAAATATAAAAAAATATTATCTAGACTAACGGTCAAAGGTAATTTAAATAGAAGATATTCTAATCCGGGCATGTATTTATGTAACCACTTTAAATTATCGACACAGAAGGAGTAAACGTTCCAACAGCACAGTGGTTAGAGTGGTTAGAGATTGTGGCTGGTTTCAATTAAGATCGTAAGCAATCCTCTAACGGTATTTCGCAAGGGAAATATTTCAGAGAATACATCATCGAATCGATTATACCATTAAACATTTGTCAAGTAAAGTAGACAAGGGGTCGGCATGCTATTCAAAAAAAGAACATTATGCGAAAACTCTAACATCGCTTTGATCCCAAAGTACATAAGATTGGGTCCAAAATATCGCCAATCAGAATATATATCACAACCTTATTGCTTGAAAAAGTTCTTTTCCAACAACCCTGCATTATATCCCGCCATTCAAAGAAGGCAATAATAGTTTTGCGAATATAAATCGGGAATAAGAACTTTTTTCCGATACTGTCCCCTTAGATTTGACAATTTTAACCCATCAACACAATGCAAGTCGAAAAAATTAAGTTTTATATTTGCGAGAGGCAGGATAGGGTTTACATGGAAACACTTTGTTTGGTAACATCTACAGTTCAATGTTATTTTATAATTTGTTGAGTGTAGAACTAATAGTTTAATTATTCCAATGCCCCAAACAGTAAACGTAACTTCAACTCCAAAGACCCACGTAGCATATACCTGTCTATTTAGTTTGATAAACATCTCCATTAAACTAGTCAGTTGGAGTCGTTCGCACACCCTAAGAAAACAAGGAATGCAAACATTGTGATGGGTTCGATGAATAAACCGACGGGTCCCTTGGTGTAATGACGGAAATTAACCGAGAACGAAGAAGAATGATCAGAACGAATGGCGTGGGTAAGAGATTTGCGCCTCTGTGAACTTTCTCGCACAGAACTAAGTTGCATTCAGTCCAAGGGACTACCAACTTTCGGGAAGGCGTTGAGCAATTTATGTACCGCAAGTCCCGCAACATCAACTATGCTAATGTCGTTGGAAACAATTAAACAAAAATGAGCGCCACCCTCGCCGCTGTAGATCTTCAGTTTGGATGACGATTTAGTCTCACTTTCGCCTAAGCTATTTGTACTTCTGCGGCCCTTCTTCTCCGAAAAATTCGAGATGAATAATTACGAGTTCGGTAATGTTTCTGATGAACGGGATTTTCTAATTTAATCGTAGAATATTAAATCCGTCGGAGTATTGTAGTAATGGCAGTGATTTTTCACGGGTATCGAACAGATTAATACAATTTATTACCAGATGGCGGTTGAATGTTGATTTAATTTGAAAACTGATTCGGAGTCGTACCTAAATTGAAAGCGACCACTGCTTTCATTTGATCTATTGCCCCGACGTAAATAAACGTTTTGTGGGGTTAATAAAGGACATGTCTTTTGTTAGACATTTTGTCTTTATAAACCAAGACGTTGGTTCTATTCCACTGGATAATGTATTACCAGGAAATTACTTATTCAATTGGTTTTGACAGTAATATTTGCAGACTGTGCGAATGTTTTCTTAATATTTAATGGCGAAATGCCACTATAGAAAATTTTGTAATCTGTGCAATTATATACGTATGTACATAGAGAACTTAGTCAATTACTAGCTACTCGCATTAAGTAGTATGTATGTACGTCTAACAATAAGGTGTAAATGAAGCGGTAGATTGTTCTTAGTGAACTCAATAGAGGAAAAAGGGTACTTGGTAATGTCAATGTTTTTATTTTAAACTGAATAAGCGAACAGAACACATCAGAAAATGCCTAGAAACAATAACCAAAAAATAATGCTAAGATAGCTTAGCTTCCTCATGGTATTGCTGGAATAATTCACGGCAAACGCAATAAAAGGAGAGAGAAAAAACACACGGACATGTTTCTGCCTACCCAGCGTCATCAGTGTGGTTTCGAGAGTATTTTTCATATCTCTACCTTCTGTCGCTGTTGCCTCACAGTTAATACCACAACTTTCAAAACGACAAACTCGACATTTCTTGGCGTCCTCAAGTGCCAAAGAAACGCAGCTTCCTGAACGGCAGGCATGCGTCATCATATTTTTTGGCTATTGAATAAGCGAAACTTAGTTTTTTTCTTAATATTTTCAACTGAGTTTTGCTTTGATTGAGAGTATGTATGAGGGAGGATTGATAGATAAGATCTCCAACTAGACAAAATAAAAATAAGAAAAGACAAAATAATTGAACCAATCCCAAAATGAAGTAAATTTATTGTACCATCAATGTATCTAATCATTCAGTCCATGCAAATACTTCCGTGCTTTCTGTTAATCCAATTGCAGACAGCAGGACGAACTTCAGTCTCTGATGAAAAATGTTGACCCTTTGAAATAACCGTGAATTTCGGGTTCGACACTGTTTTCATCGTTTCGTTGCTGGAATCCGATCTGGCGTTGTAGTGGTGCAACAAAACATCCGTTTTTTTCGGCTTTACTCTACGTTTTTCTAGTTATCGTGAAGTTCTGCAGTATTCAGTATTTATAACCCTCTCTGCGTCCCTGAAAATGACGACCATGACTCTCTGCGCTGATGAAGCTTCCTGGAATTTTCGTGCACGTGGAGAATCAGGACGTTGATATTCCACTGACTGCTGCTTGTTTTGGGGTCATAATGGTGGACCCAAGATTCGTTTCCGGTGGTGATGTTCATGAGAAAATCATCTCCTTCACTGGTTAAGAAGTTCTTGACAGTTGATTTTTTTTTGTGTTCTTTCATGACCGTTTATTGCGGGACTCTAGCTTGACCAATACCTAATTGCCGAGCAGTTTATTTTTGAGTAGTCCGTCAGTTTCCGCGAGTTAGCGCATTACATGTATGTAGTGCATGCATACCCAATAGTTTAGGAAAAGTTCAATAGAACATTGCAGTGATATACGCCAATCGATGGCAACAACAAATAACCAAAGATAATCGATGTGAAATTGCGAATTTCTCTTTTCAGTATACTTCTCGTTAATCAGTTACCATAAAAGCGTATAATCGATTTTCGTTTTGTTTAGTAGAAATGTCTTTCGGGTCATGTCGTGTAGTTAATATTTTAGTCTTTAGAAATCTTCTGAAGAAGCTGACAGGATGGTCAGCGAAACGTCAAGTAAAATATTAACTACACGACATCACCCGAAAGACATTTCTACTATGGATTACGGTCGTGAAAGCCTACGCTCAACTATTTCGTTTTGTTTGTCAACCTAAGCAATGTAACTCGTTAGCAATAATTTCGAAACGCTACTTTTCCAAAATAAGTTGTATCAGTCGTATATAAATCAGATGGTGGCTAGTTTTTAAAGTTATCCACCATAAAATTAATATTCTTGGCTTGCAGTTACGGCCGGCGACGATTAATTTCACATGTC